>OZ023160.1:16472369-16577369 GCA_963678695.2 Diplodus puntazzo
CCCGACATCCACAGTCTCAATTCTTCAGGGTCCCTGTAATACCGTGTACATCAGTGTTACCACAGAAGTGCTGCTCACTCATTCAGTCAGGTTTTATAACCACTGTGATTAGAGTCCCTATAAAGCTGAGACTGTGTCCTGATGCTGCTCTGAGTGGTGAGAAACAGGAAGAGAGACAGGAGAGAAAGTGAGGCAGGGGTACGAGTGTATGTGTGTGTGTGTGTGTGTGTGTGTGTGTGTGTGTGTGTGTGTGTGTGTGTGTGGAGTGAAGTGTGTTACAAGGAAAGATTGGATCTGACCCATTAACTTTACAGGCCACTCATTGAGCACCAGTGCAGTAGGGGTCAGTAGGGAGATTTCACTGTAAATCTCTACAACGATCACAATGATAGACCACGGACAGAGAAAGAGAGAGGAGGGAGAGAGAGAGAGAGAGTGAGAGAGAGAGAGACAGAGAGAGTGAGAGAGAGAGAGAGAGAGAGAGAGAGAGAGAGAGAGAGAGAGTGAGAGAGAGAGAAAGAGAAAAGCACAGCTTGCAACACTGTTCCTGACTCTGTCCTAAGCCAAGATAAGTTTCACTAAAGTACATCATCCGCTGCCAACAAGCCAGCTGGACTTTATTTTCTTCTGTTACTCGTTTAAAAGCTCTACAAAAAAAAAAGCCTTCAACAACTTCGCCACTTACAAGGCAAATCACGAGAGTACATATGGGTTGATTCTCACTTTTTTCGGCCCTCTCACATTCTCCCCTTTAAGAAAAATCCAGTTTTAGATGTGGCCTTTTCTGGTTGCATCGGGTCCAGGCCTGTGAACCCAAAACACAACCTCAAACAGATAGCTGAGGGGGCTCATACGAGGACACACTGAGCCTGGAGGGAAACACAAACATCAGATGTGTTGTGTAGAGGAGGTGAAGCGAGAAGAGGTGAAAGTCACAGTGGCAAACACGGGCCTCAAGACCAGAATGTTTTCTTGCTCTGCTCTCTTTCCCCGGCGGCACACAGCTTCTCGGCTTGGTCACACCTCAGATCTGACTACCTCTACCCACCCTGCAGTGCTGTGCGACTATTATCTAGCAGGACTTCTAACTCACCCACCTCCTCCCTATACCATCTCTCTCTTTCTTTTTGACATCAAATCGCACTCTGCAACAAATCTTTCCACTGTAGATTATTAATAATTTATCCCCTGACCATGCCCCTCCACTGAATAATTGCTACAGTTATTCATGTATCTGATAATCCATCACCTGGGGAGCATCTGCTCTGGTAACCCCATCACAGTAGAAAACCTACAGTACATCACTTCTTGCTTCCTCACATTTTTAAAGTCTAAATTCCGCCGTGGTCACAATTATACATTTATTAAAGCTGCTTTAAAAATAACCGAACTCCACCAACACAAGACATTCAAGAATCAATCATCCTGATTATATAGTACAATGAGCTAGAAAGCAGGATGTTACTGTATCAGTGAGCCTCATTTCATGCACCAGAATTCATTAGCATAGAGCTGTGGCTCTAATGCACCCTGCGTTTTGCTTAGACAATCAGATATTGCGCAGTGTAAAGCCAATCATGGTAATGGCTGCAGCCTGGGAATACTGGACGGTCCAATCATCACCCTCGCCTGAGAGTGCCTTTTTCCAGACTTGACATTTGATATGTGATTGCTACTTCCGTTCAGTTTTGTTTTGATAATCAGAAAAAAAACGAAAAAAAAAAAAATAAAAACGCCCACACTGTTGGAGGCTTGATTGTTTAGAGTGGAGCTCAAGTACTTGACTGAGGCTCTTGTGTTCGCTGGGGTCAAGCTCTGTTCCTCAGTGCCTTTGCTGTTTCTGGTTGATCTTTGAGTTTTGGCTTCAGGGGGCAAGAAACTCTTGGTCAGTTAAAACTGACCACCACACATAGGAAAAAACAAGAACACACAACAGTGCACAAACAAAAAAATAACACTGACCTGCTAGAATTACATTAAACTTCAAAACATGTTTCTATCAGCCTTTGCTTTGTTTGCTTTTGTTCTTAATCTGATGCAAAACCCCATGATTGCTCTTTTGTTCCCTGCTTTTTATCATTTCAGTATATTTTTTTCACAGACCATTTTCCATAGTCATTAGGAAAACATTTTCTTACTAACGATCCATCATAGCCACATTATTAAATACAAAAGTGTATTTCTCCAGAACTGCCCATAACCTCTATTTTAAGTTTACTATCCAGCTCTCAATCAAAGTCTCCCGAACTGCTTACAGTCTCATCGACGCTGCCCTGATAATATCAAACATTTTTAACATTAATGTTTAAATACCTGGATGATTACATCGATACTTTCCGAGCTGGACCACAGCAACTAATGAGAGAGGCATCTCCAAGCAGCTGATGGTGCTGCCAAACAACGGTGAATGTTCTAGCCATTGAGGGTGACGTCAAATAGCAAACTACTGTTGACAGAAGCAACCTCTCACCTCGACTTCTTGCTGAAGAATAGAAAACCTGTGCTGGCTGTAGGCTCGTTAAGCTGCGCTAGTGCACCAAATGTCATTGTCCCCCATCTATATAGTGGAGATTCTGAGATGGCAGCTGTTTGATTTAATTTGATTTAAGTACATAGGAGCTTCCATGTCCACCCTAGAGCCTACAACAGACAACAACTGATTGTGTAGATCATCAACCCACTCTCCCTTCTGTCTCTTCTCTCCAGAGCCACTTGCATGCCAGCGTCTGGGTGACTGATGTATCATGTAGACAATGAGATTTCAAATCCAGCAATACTGTATATACTTCATATCAATTCTTAAAGCTCTAAACTTGAGTTAATGTAGTTTTATGCATTTTGCTCTTTGGGCTGGACAGGCTGTTTCCACTTAAGCACTTGTTTTTGACTATCTTAAACAAAACATTAGTTTAAAGAAGGAAATAAAAAACTATAATGAGTTTTGCCCGTTACTCTCAGACAGGGGTAGTTTGAATATTTGCTTAGAAAGGCATGTGTTCACTTTCAGAGATATTGTTGCCTACTTTGAAATTTGACCATGTACGGCTATAAGATGTGGTTCCATTGTGTTTTCCAGTTAATTGGTTCAGTTACAGGTCATCTGCAGGCTTATTTTTTGCGTTAAACGATTTAGGCGCGAGAAATAAATAAACAATTCAGGGTTTTCAAACTCCAATAGATTACTGCCAGAAGCACATCGGAGCTTCTGAAAGCAGAGGGGGAAAAAAAAATCAGCTTATGACCTTTCAACAAAGCCTAAAGCCATGCCTGTACTCCAAATGCAAAAGCTTTGAATTTACTTTTGGCTAGACTTGGATCTGCGTTTAAAGATAATTTTACATACATTTCCAGAAATTATGCTTTTGATTTTTTTTTTTTTCACTCCAACATATTACCACAGCAAGCAATGCTCATGTCCACTTTGTTTAAGTCTGCGTCCCCATGAAATTAAGTGAGAGGGATCGCGTGTGTTTCAACTTCAGTCTGCAGAGTTCTGGAGATACACTTGGGTTGATCTGGTATGAG
This sequence comes from Diplodus puntazzo, assembly GCA_963678695.2. Classification (NCBI taxonomy): domain Eukaryota; kingdom Metazoa; phylum Chordata; class Actinopteri; order Spariformes; family Sparidae; genus Diplodus; species Diplodus puntazzo. Next base: position 16,475,895 of record OZ023160.1, read on the forward strand.
TTTTTTTCTTTGATATTCATATCCAACACTGTTTTTTTTTTCCTATTTACGTTTTTCTTCTTTCTTTTTTTTTCTTGCCTGGTCCAACCCCCATCTCTTGAGCATCACTTTACTTTAGGCTGTTGGATCTTGTGGGAGGAAGAATAAGCAAGTAATTGTTTACCAAACAGGAGATTAATTGCTGTTAAGGGCCCAGGCTAATTACTGCCCAAGAAACCAGATCAGCGACGAATTTCATTACACTATCTTGTGTTTGTGTGTGTGTGTGCTCGTAAAATAGCATTACATTTGTGTCACATGTAGACACACACACACACACACACACACACACACACACACACACACACACACACACACACACACACACACACACACACACTGGCCAGTTAGTGAAGCAGCAGAGCAGAGGGAGTAATTACAGTGCAGGACAGGTCACTAGGCCTGCGGTTCACCTCAACCCTGAACACTGGAGCTATTCTGGACCTCTGGGAAAATAAGGAGGGCTGCACACAGAGGCCAACTTCAGTTACGAGGCTAAGAACCTTAATTACTCATAGGGGCAACACAAGAGTGCAGATTAGACTGCAATTGGTGGGTTTGCCTGGCTGCATGAATAAGTGAGTGCTTCAGCTGACCACCGTATCAGTGGCTGATTATAAGGATTGGGCTCTTCACTCCAAGTATGTGGAAAGAAATGACCTGCTTCCAATAAATATGTGTGTTGTTTGTTTTGCACATATGTCAAAGTCATTACGCACTTGGTAGGGCGTGTGAATGTTATGATCATATAATGGAGATTACACATGGGAAGAGAAGAGGGGCTTAAGAGCATTCCAGCACATTGTGTTCGCACAGTGTGACCTGGACTTGTGTGTTTGTGGGAAGCCCTGTGCTGCTGCTTCACAGCTGCGATGACTAAACTGTCAGATAATTCTTGTCCGGCCTGTCAAAGTGTCACCCCCGGACACTGATTTAAAAATTCATTTTGTTTTCACCGCTTTGGTTTAATTCTGTGTAAATGCCTAAACCTGTTATAATGATCCTGTCTTTGAGCAGCTGACATCAGATAAGCTAAAAAAATAAAAAAAATCTGTCTCACACTGTGCCAGCCACAAAGAGCTTTTCTTTTTTTTCTTTTTTAGACTTCCTGTATGCCCTCAAATTCACTTTGTTCCTTCCTCTGTATGTGTTGCTTCACCTCTGCAGTAGCAGCAGTGATTTGGTAAAACCAGAAATACCACAGGATTTTTTGGCAGGCTGTAATGAATAAAGCCCTGTTTAGCCCGGGCTTGCATAATCTTGTTTCCCAGAAGAGGCCTGTGCTTGAAATTTAGTCCAAATATTTCCAGGCCGAGCACAAGCGCACACACAGATGTCGTACAAAGAGAACATAACAGGTCATCCCCCCCACCTTTTGCCATGGAGTTTCCCAGTTTAGGCAGACTTCACCCTGAGCCATGAAAGGGGATGGGCCAATACAAAAACTGACTCAAGACCGAAATATCCGTCAGTCTAGAGAGTGAATGACTTAGAAGAGCCAACACATGTTGAGAGGCAGAAGAGCTGTTGCTTTGAAGGCTGTTATTTTGTTACATGTGCCTGGGATCTGGAAACATTACTCAGTCATAATTCAGTACAGCTGTCTAGCTTTGACAGAAAGCCTGGTGGAGTGTTTTGTTCACAGGAGATATCTTCACCGTTTGTGTCAGGCTGAAGTCATGTCGGCTGACAGACTGAACAGCGTGTCAAAGGAGGTGAAGCCGGAGAGCGTGTCGCTGTGTCCTCTGGGCGCTGCAGCTGCCCCTGAGCAGGAGCTGCTGTGCATCTTCGGGACGGGGGACTTTGGGCGCTCTCTCGGCCAACGTCTGCTCCAGTCTGGCTACAGGGTGGTGTACGGCAGCCGCAGACCTCACAGCTGTGGCCCCCTGCCTCAGGGAGCTCAGGTACAACCAGTCGCATGACATCTTCTCAGACTCAGACTTCTCAGACTTCTATTTAAAAATTGAAGGAAAGTCTCTTGGGCTGACACATTGGGATTGTTGGTTGGGTCGGCTGGCATCTTGGGAATTCTTACAAATTGGACATGTGTTGTGGTCCTGAATGAGCTCAAATATGTATGTTAAGCACAGCTGCAGTGCATAGTTTATCAACAGCTGTTGTCAGTCTTTGAATGTTGATTAAGCGTTTTGTTTTCATCTTTCGTCCAACCAGTGCTCAAGTAGTGAACCATCACTTAAAGGGTAAGTCCACCAATTATCACATTAAAGCGTGTTCATAGGTCTTTGGGAGTACTTTGTGAAAAAAGTAATATCAAGTATTTTGTGGCTCCAAAGAAAACTCTCTTGCCTCCAGTGATGTCACTCAGTGGCTAAGATGCATTGTGGGTAATGTGGGCATCAAGTTTGCGTAACACTGAAGGACTCATTGTGGACAGTTTGAAACCAAATAGACAAAACTGATGTAGCAGAACCAGAGATATCACCTTTTTTATTCCACATATTATTTTTCCTTTTCTAAGCCTGGTGTCGGAAATACCCACAATGCAACTTGCCACTGTGACAACTGGAGGTAATTCATCAGATTACATGCAGCTTCCTCTGGACACTTTAATGTGGAAAATTGGTGGGCTTACTCTTTAACAATCTGAGCCAGTAATAGTGAGTGTGTTGGCACACTGACCCGGCCATGACTTGTGCTGTATTTGTGTGTTGTGCAGGTGATGAGCCATGCAGCAGCAGCCGCCAAGTCACCCAGTGTGGTCTTTGTTTGTGTTCACAGAGAACACTATGACTTCCTGGAGACACTCGCACCCCAACTCAAGGGAAAGGTACCTTGTCACACGATCAGAGGCACCTTTGTATAAACATAGCGTTTTTTAAATTTCTGTTTTACTTTTCGTCCACTCCGCTGAATTCATTGATTGGAAGGTGCTGGTGGACGTCAGCAACAACCTCAAGAAGAATCTATACCCAGAGGCCAATGCTGAGTATCTGCAGAGGTTAGAGGGAACAAGGCAATAATGTGATTACATCCCATGGACCATGTGGTTTGAGTCACAGACAACTGCCGGAACATGAACCAAAATTTTTTGTTGTTTGTTGTCCAGGCTGATCCCTGGAGCTCATGTGGTGAAAGCTTTTAACACCTTGTCTGCCTGGGCTCTGCAGAATGGACCCTCTGATGCCAGTAGACAGGTACCGGATGTGTCTGTGATGTTGTGTTCTGTCTTTTTTGGTTGGTTTAATTTGCTTAAAATGTTTAAATGAGCAATTTGGCTTTCTGCTATTCAGGAATGCGTCTTTTTATTATTTTTTTCTAATGGTGACTTTTTGAAATTAAACTATTCAGTCCTGTGTGTCAAAAATCTTCTTCCTCTGCAAAACTACAAACATTTATAATTCTCTTATGTGTTCACACAGTGGGGTGTTGACCAACAAGTTAAAAATAATAGTCTCTTTCAGAGAGGAAAGCATTTCAGCCCAGATTATATTATTAACTCATTTTGAAGTTTTGATCAAACCAAATCCAAGTAAAAGGAGCCAAATTTAAGGAGTCAGCCTTATGTCTTTGCTGTGAATGCTATCTCTGATGTATCCTTGAATCAATTAACTCCACAGTCTCTCTTAGATCTAAGCCTCTCATCACATGCTTTGCTCTCTCACTCTGTACTGCAAAGCTGCAGCATATGTGGGTTTTTCTGTTTCATTTTGATGTGGTTGTGCAATCCCAGAGGACGGTAAAAACCACACAGGAGTGTGTGTGTGTGTGTGTGTCTGTGTGTGTCTGTGTATGTGCGTGTGTTGGTGGGTGGGTGGGTGTATGTGAAAGTATAGGCGTGTGTTGGTGTATTTGGATCACGGCCAGCAACATCACATAGGTGTTGGCTGCGTTGTTGGTTTTTTACCTGCTTGGTTCAACTAAATTTAGAATTTCATATGGAAAGCCACAGTATCTGCAGGCCCTTTTATGTTAGATCCTCTGGAGTCAGAACCACCCTTTCATCATTATTTGTGCAAATGCATAAAGATAAAGTCGTCATTTTGAGTTAATGAAGACATACACTGATCACATGGGGCATTTCGAGTGCTTTAAAGACTGCGGGTGTTTTCATGCCCCAGGTGTACCTTTGTGGAAACAGTGCTGAGGCAAAGGGGGCTGTGTCAGAGGTGGCGACCAAACTGGGCCTCGCTGTTCAGGACAGAGGGTCTCTGACTGCAGCCAGAGAGCTGGAGGACTTCCCCCTGCAGCTGTTCCCAGAGTGGAGGCTGCCGCTACGCCTGGCCGCCAGCCTAGCCTTCTTCTTCTTCTTCTATGTGCTCATTAGAGATGTTGTCTACACGTATGCTGAAGAGGGGAGAGACATCTCCTTCAGAATCATGGTGTCCCTGGCCAACAAGGTAAAGACAGTTATCTTGTAAATTAGCATTTGTCCCTCTTATTAACGTAACCTCTGCGTGTGCTCTGTAAGGAAAGGCTGAATCCAGTGGATGTTATCCTCACAGTAACCATTTCTCTGCCTATACCTCATCTCTCAGGTGTTTCCCATTGTATCTCTCATCATGTTGGCTCTGTGCTACCTGCCTGGTGTCATAGCTGCCTTCCTTCAGCTCTACAGAGGAACCAAATACAAGTCAGACATAAAAAACAAGTTGACGCATGCCTGCACACAGATGCACAGTGTCCAACATATGTAAAATAATGTATGATACAAGTCAAAGTATGTTTGTTTCAGGCGTTTCCCTGACTGGTTGGATCGCTGGATGCTGTGCAGGAAACAGCTAGGACTGCTCGCGCTCGGCTTTGCTTCTCTGCATGTGCTCTACACTCTCATCATCCCCATAAGGTGTGAAGCCTCCTCTTTGATATAACTGAAATGAAGTAATCATAATTGTTCTTTTAATACACCCAGTTTATCAAGGACACATAGCTGAAAAAAACCCAACAACCCAGCAATGCCTACATTACGCTGTGTGATTGGCAACACGTCACGATTAAGAGCCTATAAACAATAAAATAATCTGAATCTGCAAAGTAATAGATACTAAACTGATCAAATAAATGTAGTGGTGAGGAAACGTAAAAGGAGCAGAAAAAGTACCTCCTCAAGTAAAGGACTTCATAATTGTACTTGAGTAAATTGTACTTAGGTTCATTCAACATCACTGGTTGTTCAAAATTTAGATGCTAAGATAAAAATTTTTTACTTCCATAATCAGCAACGACCATATCGGCCCCCTAATTTGATATAAATTGGGTTAGAGTTAGACCTAATAACCTGACAACTGAGTAACCTGGTATTGCAGAGAGAGTATGAAATGGAAAGAAATAAGTAGAGAGAGATAAAGATTGGCAAAGCTATTGAAGAAGGAAAGAAAGTGAGTAAGTAAGAAAGAAAGAAAGAAAGAAAGAAATGTTTCTCAGATGAGTGTGTTGTGTGTTTTTGAAGCAGCAGTAGTATTGAGAGCAGTGGTAGTTCTTTCAAAAGGATGAAGGCTATTCATTCTTTCTGAATCACTTAAATCTCGAGTTGTGAAGCTCAGAGATGAAAAAAACTGGATAAGCAAAAAGCTCGTGTGTGTAAGTGTGGAGATAAATTGTTGCACTCAGAAAGACTCTTCAACTCTCAAACAGTGGGAGTTGTTGAGCGATGTGTTGTGGTGACTACTACCTCCCTCATGTTAGAGGGTCTACCTGAATTTTCCAGTTGATTCTTAGTTTTTTTCCTTTTTTTCGTCCCCAGGTATTATGTGAGATTCAAGATTGCTGCAAGTACCATATCAAAGGTAGGACAGCCATGTGGCATGAAAATAAGTGTGTTTGATACATACATTCAAAGCTTTGTGTTTGCATAGAAAAGTGGTTGCTTAAACCGCAAATTTAGATGATTTTGGAATGATTCTGTGCTGTTTTTGTTGCTATCTCTTTAAGATCAAGGAGAACAAAACATCGGTGTTTGACACCACCGTGGCCTGGCGTGCTGACTCTTACTACTCCATGGGGATCCTGGGATATGCCCTGTATGTCCTGTTGGGAATAACTTCTCTCCCCTCCGTCAGCAATGCTCTCAGCTGGAGAGAGTTCAGCTTCATACAGGTGGATATCGGCATGTGTGTCTTCAGTCATATAATGTGTGTGTGTGTGTCTGGATGTCTTAGAGTGTGTGGACGTCAGCATGTCCGCACGTTCACAGTGACACATTATGGACACAGAATACAGAACTCCACTGTGCAGGATGCCGTGCAGCCCATGAAACATTTGGCTGAATCCCTGCAGCCAGTTTACTGTTTACTGGCGGTCGCAACTGGAGGAATGATAGTGTGGATTTTTTTTTTTTATAACAGTCCCCAGTGGTTTTGGCTCTGCGGTTTCCCGAGCAATCTGTCCAGCAGCTCGTTCCTTACCCATGTTGGTGTCGGTGCCCACGTGTGTTTTCACAGGAATCATTCAACAACAGATTGTGTGTTTATTGCGTGTAAGCTGAATATTTTGTAGCATTTTGAAACCTGATCGAAACACGCGTATACACTCGACTTTGATTTCGCACTTCAACTGTACACTCATTTTAACAAAATGAGAGGTAGCAAAGGCTTCACACATTTCGTGGCCAACAGATTTGGCGTGCTCTCCCCACACAAAAAGGAAACTGAGTAGCAGACAAGCATGTCGCCGGCCGCTTTGGAGCCATTTCTATGATGTTTCATGAGCCAGCTCCTGATAAAATGAATACAAACAAGCTCATTGGGAAATTTAATGTGGGACAACTGATTATCTCACCTCTACACTGTGGCCTTGAAAAGCTACAAATGACACCCAGATTGATGATTCAGTTAACACAGAGACACATGCTCACAATGTTAAATAGGCCCAGTTGGTATCCGCTCACAGTGTGCCCGCTGGAGATGTTTTAAAGTGTCTTTTGACATTTTTCTGCGTACAGTACCTGTTTATACTCTGGGCTGCTGAAGTACAGTCAGTGTGGAAATTTACAGAAGTTGCTGGACCTTTAAGGGGATGTGGACACTGGCAGACAAACTATTTGCCACGATCTTCACATCGTGTCCATTAGCCAGGACTCAAGCTATGACTGATGAAGATGATATTGTGCCTCAGCCCAGATGGAAAACAGCTGCGTGGGCCAGATAGCTCTTTCCAACTTCCTTCTCTTTCCTGTGCTTCGCTTGCTAAATCATGTACTGTGATCTGCACGGCATAAAAACAAATATTTCCCCACTTTGACCAATTGAGAATGAAATCTCCCCTCACCACAGGGAACGGAACTCGTTCATAAATGCAACTGGGTCATGTCAAGCTCATTCTCTCAGTCTGCACCCCTCCCCTTTACTCTAGACCAAATTAGCTCTTTAAATGTTAAGTTATTCATCAAATGTAATTTGTGGGGCATATATCATCGACAGTCTTTAGGTTTTTGTTCGTGTGTGTGGAATGGATCTACAGCCCGTTCTCGGTCTACCTTAGTTGAATTATCTCTGTGTACATCCGTACACACAAAGTAGGCGAGTGTGCTGGAATGTGTGCACATGTGTAGGTCAAAAGCTTGTCTCCGTAAAGGTCGGGCCACCACATTCCAGATTACTGAGCCCATTACATGGCGATTAGCTCTGTGTATCAGAACAAGTTGTGAATCTGTAACCCAGTGGCCAGAATAAATGTTAGCTTAGTAGCGTTACTTTATGTTATGTTTAACTTCAGATTTGTGTAGGTTGAATTGCTTATGCTCTGGTTAGGTACAGACACAAAAAACACTTGGTATGTTTTAGGAAAACATGGCATCGCTTAAAATACCTGTACTGGTCACAAAAAAAAGTCAGTAAATAAGCATAAAATGTGAATTTTGTGATTTGACACGTTTGGTATAAATGTCAACCTTGGACATATCTGAGGTTTTCAGAAACCTTAACTGCTAATGTTATATCGTGGCGACTGGGCTAGAATCTGTGGATGTGCACGGTGAGTGTGGAGGTTAATATGTCTCAACTTGCGTGTCTCTCTTTCAGTCCAAGCTGGGATACCTGACACTGTTCTTCTGCACGTTACACACATACCTGTATGGCTGGAGCAGGTTCCTCTCTCCCTCCACCTATAAATGGTACACTCCTCCAGGCTACATGCTCAGTCTGGTGGTGCCTTCTGTGGTGCTGGTACTCAAGCTGCTGATCGTCCTGCCCTGCGTGGACCTCACGCTCACCCGCATCCGACGAGGCTGGGAGAGGACCGATCCAGAGGGCGACACCAGGAAATCGCTGCTGACATAGGACTATCACAATTACAGGCACAAAAACGATAGAAGACGTAGAAAATGTAGACACAAAGACACCAGAGTGACTTGCTTCCTACTGTAAGTGCTCTGTGAAGAGGTATTGTTTTGGATGTCATAGATCCAAGACTTTACAATTACACCCACTGTTCTGCTCTCCAGCGTCAACAAAGTCAACTTGGTCAGTCTCTGTGCATGTATTCATGTTGGATTTGTTTCATTTTTCAGACATATTGTGTGATTACTTTGCCCCTGTAAGGTTTTTTTTAAAAAAAAAAAAAATGCCCTCCAGATGTTTAAAGATGGTATGATATAAAATAATCCTCTTTGATTAATATGTTGTCTCATATGTTTTTTTCCCCACTTCAATAATCATTTTATCTAAAAATGACGTCTACGTCTTCTCTCTTATTTAAATTGCGTAACATTGTTTTTTTATTTCATTTCCAAAGTTTAGCTGTTGGACACAAGATGTCTCCTACTACGGTTCATGTCTTTAGGTCTTCAAGTGAGCAGAGAGGAAATTTTCACTTTGAGCAAAGAATGTGGAGGTGTTAATTATGCACATTCATTATTCTACACACTAAACTCAAGCATTCAAATGTAGGAACAAGAAATATATATTTTTGACTGGAGATGGAATTTGATAACATCACCATACTTATGTACATTACATCCAGTATTGTTACAGCCTCTAAGTCAGAGATGTGTGTCCTTGTTCTATTTCATTTATCAAAGCCAGAAGCAAAAGTTTGATCAGCTCGGATTTATATGCCCTTGAGTTAATTATCAACCTTCATCTTCAGCTGTTCACACTTTACAAGCGCTCACGTTCTCAGGTCATAATTTTCAATGTCAAACTTCACAGACCCAAAAAAATTAACTAGTTAACATTCTTTTAATTTCATGCACACCTCCAAGAATCTGCCGTATACTAGTACTATTTATCCACATGTTGTCCGGAAACAAAGGCAACCGGTCCTTTACAAAATGCTGTGAGCTTGGCTAATGTGGAAGAACTTCTTTTCGGCTCATGGTCTCACCCTTTCTCATCTGGTATCTACACAGGTCGGATGCTTTAGCTCGATGTGCCAGTTGCAATTAGTTGTTTTTTCAGACCCAGCGTGGACAACACTGATCAGTTTATTAAGCTCCTACATATTTTGATATGAACTGGTTCCAGCAGCACCAGTAGCTGCGTCTGTATTGCCAGTTGCAGTAGCCATGCCAGCTGCTGTAAAACATATTAGTGATTGGATTCACTTTGTGTCTTCCTCTGTAAATTCAGATTTTTGAAAGTGGTTCGCACTGCTTTCCTTTTGTTATTCCTTATTAGTGTTTCTGTATGTCGAGTGTAAGCACTGTGAAATGCTCTTCAAAATAAATTCAAGTGTGACTGAACAGCATTGTCTTGTCTCTCTTTTTCCCTCCCATAAATATCTCACCCTGTCTGGAAGTTCAGTCAAATTCAGAGAGTTTCTCCCAGCTGAGTTGAGTGTGCTCTGTCTCGTCGTCTCGGTCTGATCCCTCTCCAGGGTTCATCCTTCTGGCTGATCTGAAGCCGTTCTCCAGGAAAAATTCGCTCTGAGCTGCAGGCTTCTCCCCAGTCACTACTGAATCTCATCACATCAGTGGAGAGAGGAGCATGCAGACTCCGTCACCGAAGTCCTCTGCAGAGAGGATATAATATTTTGGTTGTGACAGTACAGATAGGCCCTTGATGTTGTGGTGCAAGTCATTTTAGTTGATCGCGAAGGGAGTGAAGACAGCGCAGAACTCAAATAACTGATCTTTGTTAGTGACACATGATCGAGCATTAATCTATAGCAGTGTAGAGCATTGCATTGTATTCAAAACAAGCATGCACGCACATTTATGTAGTATAGATTGACGGATACAATTTGTTACATTTTGTCACTTTGAGTTTACTGCAGGTCAAGTCATGTTTTGTCGTCTCCCATATGTACAACAATTATGTTTGGCCCATAGATTGCCATCAGTAGGCCATCAGATATGTTCTAAATAATGCAAGTTTATGATGAATTATGATGGATGACAGGAATCTCTCTCGCTTGCAGTCTATAGCCCAGATCTTGTTCCTTTTAGTATCAAGACCAGAACATGAGCCTTATTGACCTGGATGATTATCAGATCTTTTTTCAGCATTTTTCTGATTTTTGGAATTGGTCTTTTTTGTTTTGTTAATATGATTGCCAGTAAATTTTATTATTTTATAATGTGCTACTGAACTGCCCTAAATACGCAGCATGCGATCTGCAGATAAACTAGTTACTACAGTTATCAAATAGATCTAATTGAACATTTGCCTCCAAAATGTGGCGGATAGGGGGTAGCAGCGAATGGAAAAGTAAAGTTCAAGTATCACAAATTTTACTTACAGTAAAAACAGGGCTTTGGTAAATGTATTTTGTCACTTTGTATAACTGGGTCAAACTCAATTTTGTTGAGTCAACAGATGATGTAAAAATGGTTTAACGGTTTTACCCTTAAACAGCATTGAAAATGTTAGAATCATCCACAGTCTTTAGGTTTTTGTTCATAGTCATGTCAACTGTATTGTAAACAGAAAAGAAGTGAGTGCATATGGAACCCATAAACTGACTCCATGTTGCACATGAAATCCTAACAAGCATTTAGGTATTATCAAAACATGAGGTGGATTACAAAGTAGAGAAATTGAAATTAATTTGATCTTTTCTGTCTGTCTGGTATATTGTAGCAGACCAAGGTAAATAACATTACATTACATTTGTTTTAGTCCATTACAAACTGTCATTGAAAGTACAGCAACACAAAAATAATGAAAGCAGTACTTGAATGCATTTTGTCTATGAATTAGATTATGCAAGTCTTCAAGGTAAAAGACATATATTTTCTTTTAAGAACAGGAATACCAAGAGGAAACAGCATGATAGTTTGCTGCTGTTACATTTCCCACTGTAATTTAATAGGTGAAACTAATGAGTTTATTCTGAGGACTGAATTGTAGAAATGAACTCTGACATACATTGACTTGCCTCAATGCTCATTCCTTTTTCAAGAGGGAATTATTTGCAAAACAGAACTGATCCACCTCTATTAACCTGTGCGAAACAAAAAGAAAGTAGACCAAACAATGAATAAACTAAAACACTAAGCGGGGTATCAAAAGGTATTTTGTTAATGATATTCTCTCTCTTTGTATGGGACTTGTGATTGACTGGGTTTTAGAAAGCTTCCTCAGAGCTTCAAAGTCTTTTTTTCATGAATCATGAATGATGGTTTGGCCACATGGGGAGCAGTCCTTCCATGTAAGCCATCCAGACTGCAGAAATCAGTTGTTTATATTTTGCTGCGTGACTTTATCACAAATGCCTAAAAAGAACTGTGCAAAATCATTTCCCTCAAAATATTTTGTTTTAATACATGCAATTTGTCACATATTATGTGTTCCACATGGGACGCCTTGTCTGAACTGGTGCAGCTGTGGTTTGATGGACAACCTTCACTTGGGAAATTTGTCATCTTTGGATCAAACATCGGTCTACCCACTATAATTAGGTACTGCTAAGCATTAATTTTTTAATGTGCCAAATGTCTCTATTATATTTATTAGAAAGAATTAAGGACTGTCATCAGTGTTAATGCTTTTTATCTGCAGTCTCTACTGGAGCAGGATTCCCATGCTGCAACCCGTTATCATGCCAAAGAGATACCAGCAGTGGTGTCACTGAAAACAACACTCAACATCGTCACACATATTAAAGTACAAGACAGATTAACCCTGGCCTCATCCCGTGGTCAAGTTAGTATAAAATGTTTAGACTTTGAAAACAAAGGCATCAACACTCCTTGATTAGGTTTAGAAAAAGATTGTGGTTTGGCAATCATTGACGACCACTGACTACAGTGCAGTCTTCCACATAAACCACCTGTGGTTTTCTCCAATCATTATTGCCCCTTGCTGGTACCGCAGCATCATACATCTGCACTTTTTGCGTACCTGTTGGGCAAACTGTCTCACTCACATGATATCCTCCATACAGTGTGTCTAATGTACCCACAGTATAGAGGACATAATGTCTGATGGGACTACATCCTTTCACTCTGTGAGATCAGACACTATATGGATGGTCTAAACCTCACTCTGGGGAACAAATGACAAAGTGCTGATAGCTGATAAACCAACAACCTGTAGCTTAACCTTTCAAACAACACAATTACACGAAAACGATAAAGGAAAGGCAAAAATAATAGCAGTAATGACTTCTTTAAAGTGAAAGAATAGATAAGTGTTGTGTTATCTTAGCTTATCAAGAATTTAATGAGGGAACATGGACTATCACCTATCATAATATGTGATAGCTGTAACACTTATCAGAGCTGATAACGTTGGTCACGAGTGATCAACCTTCGCTCCATGTGTGTAGATTAATAGCTAAGGCATGTGTGCATTCAAAACACAACAACACACACAAACTTGTTTATGAACACACTGTACCCTACAGTTCATAGCAGACAGCAGATGTATTTCAGTGTTATAATAAAAGCAAAAAAGACAAAAGAGCTTTATGGAGTACCTCATGTTGAGAGACTGTAGTTAGCAGTTATCATTTGCAATACAAAACCATGAGTGACTTTTCGGTGTTAATTATGTTGATTCAGCAGACAGTAATGCATGTGGAAAAACTGCTTATTACATGTCAGGAAGTAGAAGTAGATTAAGGAAGAAAAACTCAGAAATGGGGAAGCAGTGGGTGTACAAAATTCAAAGCCCTATTCAGTGGTGTGCACATAATCCAGACACAGATTTCAAGGTAAGATCTGCACATGCAAAACTGCTAAAGAAAGGGAATTAAAATGATTGTATTGAATGTAAACTTTTCACAATAATGTTTATTGTAGCAGAATAGGGAAATTATTTCCCAGTCTTTGGCACACATAGTCGCAACTAAAAAGTGGATCAGAATCGTTAAAGAAAGAAAGAGCCTTTACCAAGTTTCTTTTTTGTCTTCATTTTAGATGAAGTTTTTGCTGTTATCGGTGATGCTGACAGCATGTGCTGCAACTCCTGAAGGTAAAAATAAATCCTTATTTCACAGAGAGAAAAACAAACAGAAATGTAATGTTTCATGCAAGTGTATGCAGTTTGTCAGAGTCGGTTGCAATTTACCTTTGAATGTGAGGACATTGTGCAGTATATTAATGACAGATTTTTTTAATAAGGCAGAATGTGTTTAATATTACTAATTTTTTTCTGTAGGAGCACATTTATCGGTCAAAATAATTTTGCTGTTTTACATTTTTATATACATAATGATGAATTTTCTAAAATGTTTCTAATGCAAAATTACGGAGAAAAACTACTACGGAGAAATACTACCATGCCAACAGAAAAATAAAATTGTGTTATGGTTTTATTTAAAACTTGGTTTTCTTCATGGTTTCATAAGTAATTGTGAATTTGTTTAACTCAAGTCAGCTCAGGTTTAACTAAATGCTTGACAATAAGCAAACCAAAAGGCTTTTCAGTTTTCTTATTAATCGTGAATGATGAGTGGCCTAATGGGCATCAACACTCATAACCTTATTGCTATATGTGTCCCAACAAAATTCAGTGGTTTTCATGGTTGTGCACAGAATTTGACTTTCACCTTAAATATATGATAAATGAATCATGTGTCAAGTTGGTTACTTGTGATGAGGACATATGCCATTATTTGGTTTTGCTGTCCCTGCTGCTGCCCACATGCTCACTGACCGTTGACCCTGTTACATCTACCATACTGATCCCACACTGCCCCCTACCGCTCACATGCATATTGCATCTTGCGGATGCGTGTTTTTGAGGGCGCGCTAAACCGATGCTCCAAACACACGCAGGATACACAAGGCAGCCATCAAGCTAGGCAAACAGCTTGTTAAAAAGGAAATATATCTGACTGAAAGCCTGAAATTAACATGGATTGATAAGAATGTATATATGTATGTATCCATTTATTATTGATAACAGTGCAAGTGATCTATTTACAGTTTCTGTAGTTTCTTTCAGAAAGCAACCCATCAGAGACTTTCCTTGAACTCAAGAACAGATATTGACGCAACTTAACAACCGGATGATACTTGATGATAAAAAGTGCATTATCTGTACTGTATGTCTGTTTTCACTGAGTACTCACTCACTGAATAGTAACAATAAAAACAGTAATAATAAAAATAGTAATAATAATAATAAAAATAATAATAATAATAATAATAATAATAATAATAATAATAATAATATAGAAAGTGAATTATAGCAAAAATTATAATCTATGCTGAAAAAACATGAAAATATGATGCATTTTTTTCTCCGTCTCTCTTTCTAGATCTGTCAGGTAAAATGTTTACCTTCCCACAAGAAACCAACACAGCTCATGTGAGGCTGACTGCACCAGCACAGGACTACAGCGCTCTCACTGTCTGTCATAGGTAGAATTGAATGAATTACAGAACCCACTGCAACCTTTGACTATGGAAAGTATTATGCATGACGGTGTCTTTTGAATACCCACAGGTCTTTTACAGACCTCAAAAGGGACCACATCCTTTTCTCCATGGCCACACCCTCTAACTCCAATAGCTTCCTGATTTTCTGGGATGAGGCAAATAAGGAGATGGAGCCACATATCAAGGATAAAAAGACTGAATATCGAGGGCAGGACTACAAGCCCAATATGTGGCACTCTATATGTACCACGTGGGACTCCACATCTGGACTGGTACAGCTGTGGTTTGATGGACGACCTTCAATTAGGAAATTTGTCAGCTCTGGATCAAACATCAGAGGGGCTACTATAATTATCATAGGACAGGTAAAGTTGTAGTAATAAACAGGGTATTTAAATGCATTTTGACAATTACTGTAAATGTTTTATTTGTTTTGCGTCGTTCATGAAAAGATTTCATATATTAACTGTATCTCAAATCTCTACAATCGCTACAGGAGCAGGATTCCCATGGTGGGGGGTTTGACCTTAAGCAGTCCTTCGTTGGCATGATGACTGATGTCTACATGTGGGACTACGTACTCTCAGCCTGTGAGATCCAGAATTACATGGATGATCTAAACTTCACTCCAGGGAACGTGCTCAACTGGAGGGCGCTGGAGTTCCAGATTAGAGACAGAGTGCTGATGGAGGAAAAACACATGACCTGTCACTAAACGTTACGAACAAAAGCATTAATGTCTTGCATTAAGTTAAAAATGTTTGTGCTTTGTACCATATAAGTTAGCAAAATGATTACTTATTGATGGATACCTCTGATTTGTCTTGATTTAATAATCTAATGAAAGAGTTCGGTCACTGATCAATTGACCTCTCCGAGCCATCCGCCTAACTTGTCTGTGCTGTCGAGAAATCCACAGTCCTCTTCCTGTGTGAAAATGAGGTTCAGCCAAAGCCATAGTAAAGCTTAAATTGTCTTCAGTTGCCCAAATCAAGTGGATTTTGACACCATCTGTCCAAATAAATCGTACCATGAAGGTTTCACAGCCAGTTAGGAGAGGACAGATTATTATGGTGACACATGACTCTTTCAACATACATGTAAATTCTGATTGCTCAAGTGGAAAAGGGGTTGAAGAATATTGTGTTGTTCATCATAATATTTGGTCACTGCCAGTCAAAAATGTAACAAAAAAAATGTAAAGTCATGTAATGTAATGTAATGAGAAAAATGCTGGGTTACTAAAGCAGGGAACAACAGCTAAAGGAGCATGCGTATTTGAGGGAAAGGTGAGGAGGAAAGTGGGAACAGATGTGCATGTGGCTGTGGAGATCAAAGAAAGACGACACACCCTAGATAATAGCTGGAGAAACAGAGGCAGGTTAAACATTAGCTGATCTCTTGTAGAAGAATTGAAGAAATCCAAACCTATTAAGTAAAAAAGTTTCCTTTGCTTTACAGAACTCATGTCTTTGTGCAATTGTTTACAATCGCTAACACTATCGCTGACTATTTCCAAATCTGTGTTCATTTTTCAAGCGTTTTAAACTGATCAGATGGGGACAAAAAAATAAAAACACTGAATCAAGTGACTACATGTTAAGTGTATCGGCCAGAGAATAATCACTGTTCATCTCTATCCAGATAGTCACCTTACTTAGCACATTGTCTTAACAGCACATTTCTTCTATAGACACATCTGTCCAGATAATGTAAATGTTAGTATGGTCAATGAATTGTGATGCTGAGCAGTAGTAGTGTGCACCCTGTGTTTCTTCTTTCTTTCTTTCTTTCTTTCTTTCTTTCTTTCTTTCTTTCTTTCTTTCTTTCTTTCTTTCTTTCTTTCTTTCTTTCTTTCTTTCAACGCGTTCAAGTTGAACTCCAGCTGACCTCCTGCAACAGCAAGATCTGCTGGCAACTGCAGGGGCGGGGAAACAAATGTTGCTATGAAGTCGGACACACTCTACTTCCTGTAGACGTGACAAGACTTGGCTGAGCTTGCAGCGTTAGACTGAAAAGGAGGAAATTGAAATTCCATTAATGTTTGAGGAAAATCAACAGCGAAGGCGATCAGTTTTCTTACCTGATGCTATGGGAACTTTGCTGGCCTTTTTCTCATATTAATCTCCTTTGGAAATTATTCAATCTGAGATGTTCAAAATAGTAGTCAACCAAATCTTGTAGGCTGAAGGAATTGAGCAGTGGAACTGCTGCCGTCTTGTATGCAGATGACCAGGGATCAAGACTCATGTCAAGGGTGTCTTTTGCAGAGGGTGTACTTATCTGATTAGTTACCTGATTAGTTGCCTATTTGTTTGAAGTGTACTTATCTGTATAGATAGATAGCTAGGCTATTACAATTATGTTTAATGTAAGTGAAATTCAGGATTCCTTCAGGAAATGATGCTTTATTCTCATCTTACTTCTGTAGGCTACCAGGTTCATTTGAACTCTTTACACCAAATGTTTTTGTAAGCTAGCCTACAGTCCTTACCAAAATATCAAGACTATATATATATATATTGTGAGCTTTATCTTTTAAGGGTTAGCCTGCTTGATCCAGTAGTAAACCTTTCTGGTACAGGATTAGTGATGTGCAATCTTTTTTACACATGCATATGGACAGTTCATATTTAGAGACAACAGAATGTGACAGCTTTGTCACATTAACAACTTCAAATTTGGATATTTTGTAATTGCTTTACTTCAAAAACGTTCACACAGTGGCGCATTAATGGTCCAGGTTTATCAAGAGTAGATGAATAGCCTAAATGTTGTCTTACTGTAAATGCTCATGTTTCGTTTTCCTGTAACACAATACAATTACAACAGTTATTAATTTTTATGATGACAACCGTGCTTAGATGCATGATTATATCACAGCTGAGGGGAATTTGCTGACCACATTTTACAAATATGCTATAGACACATAAGATGATGCATTTTCTTATAGCAACATTATTCACAATTAATGAAATACATTTCACTGAATGAATGAAATACAATAATCAGAAGTTACTGAATCAGATGCCTTTTCCCACTGTGCCATCTCATCACACACCAAATAGCTCACGATAATTCTTTGTATTGTTAATGTGACGGTAACAGAAAGGGCTAATAAGAGTTTGTAGTGCAGATAACACTGGACAGAGCAGTTAATCACTTCTCCATCATCACCACAAGTTGATAGAACTGAGCAATTTATTTATAGGTTTACTCATGTTGACTATCCCATAGGTGAGGCTATACGGCTGCTACTTATCTGAAAGTATGTGATATTTGAGTAGAAAATAGGCACAGGCGCTTATGGATATGGAAATTCATTGAAAAACACATCATATACGCAGCGTAGATAAAAGTCAATTAGGGCAAAGTCCTGACGTCATGAAGGTGGGTCTAGACTCGCGCAGCACCTGGAGAGCAACTGCTCAACTGCTCTGCAGCCGCCTTGCTCCTGCAATAACTTAAGGTCATATGACATTGAATGCGGAGCAGAAACCACTCCCATTCACGTCATCATGGACACATTTTAACCAGCATGCATCACGATTTAGGGCTGCGTGATCTTGAACTTGACTTTTCTTTCTTTCTTTCTTTCTTTCTTTCTTTCTTTCTTTCTTTCTTTCTTTCTTTCTTTCTTTCTTTCTTTCTTTCTTTCTTCTCTCAGGACTTAAGTGATACCTCCCAATAAACATGCAACTGAAATAATTGAATGCCTGCTGAAAAAAAAATCTCAGACCAAAATATAAAGGTGTTGATGTTGTTACATTCCTGCTAGATGTTCCCATAAATATTTTCTCTCTGTAGGCCATAAAAAAATGTACAGGGAAATAATATCAGGGCTGTGCATCTGTCAAGTTCTTTGAAACATCATCCTACTGCCCAGCTTTAACTGAGTTTTGATATTTTTATCAATTGCACTTATCCCAGGACTGTTGTGATCACTTTATTTAACACAGAAAAAACATATCCAGTGATATCCATACCCAATGAGCCAACAGCAATACTTTTCACTCCTCTGTATGCGTATGGGACTATACTTAGAATGTTGGCAGAAGCCTAAAGTTTCTTCATGTTTCATCACCTTATCCAGTTCTCTGATAATAAATAACATGGACTTCTGATTGTTCACAAGAACTGAGCCGACAGACGCTGACAGTCTCTCAATTCATAAAACCACTCATCTCTCCCACATATCTACACTTCATAAGGAGAACAAAACGCAGCTCTAAGGCTCTCTGAGGTTGGTGATGAATCAAGCCATATTTGTTTGTGAACACATAAATTACCTTTGTCAAGGAAGAAGTTACCAACACAAGAAGTTCCAGCACTTCAAACGCACTAATTTTGGAAGCAGGAGGCTTATGAGAAGACATTGACCCACGGACAGTTTGGGCCTTTTTGTGTCTCCCAATCCTTAGCAAAAATCAAGTGGGACCTGCAGAGATTTCCACAATAAACAAGGCTTCACAACAAGTGCTGCTGCAGTTGTATCAGCAACACTATTCATTATTAACACCTGTCTTTTGATTTTCCTGTTGAAAAAGTGTTAAGTGCTGCATGAGAACTCAAAGGAGCCTCTTGTGTTATGCTAGCAGGGTTCCTGATGTAATCCAGGGCAACATGAGTTTACAGTTAATTTTAAGTTAATTCCTCTTCTGCATGACTATTCAAATTCCATATATATAAGCAAGTGGTTACTCCATTCTGGTTCGACCAGCCTTTTCGCCACGTTCTCTTCTTGTCCAGTTTTTGCTAGTGACTGAGTCCGTCGTTTGACCTTGTACCCTACATTTGCAAATTCATAGAACCCAAAGCCAAGCTCAAGTTAATAAATGACTGCAATGAGGGGGCAAACAAAGTATAAAAGTCATTGTTATTTACACTGTTGCACACAACATCCTGACACAGGATTCAAGGTAAGATCACATGATAAATAGAGGAAGGTATTATTATACACAAATATTTTTTACCTTTTTTTCACCTGTAGCGTATATTGTAGGCCAACTTAAGTCACAAAAAAAAATAATACACAGTCTTTTACACGCTGGCGGCAAAAGTGTTAGTAGTGTGTTTATGTCTTTGTCCTAGATGCAGTTGTTGCTTCTACTGGTGATGCTGACTGTGTGTGCTGCCAGTCCTCAAGGTAACAAATATCTTTTTCACTGAACAAAGCGAATGTCAAAATGAGACATTACAAAAAAGAACCATGCAGGAGTGTCAGGCTGACAGGAGATTTTCCTTTTGATTTAAAAAGGAAGAAACAAAGATGAGTTAGATATTATCAATAATAATAACTATTGGGAAATAAAATGCATCATGTGTTATAATTTTATTTTTATTTGTATTTTATTTATAATCCCCGCATTAATTCTTAAATTCCAAAAAAATCAATACTGAAAAAAATCAGTTAAAACACTTTACCTGGTCAATTGGCTGCCCTGCATTCAGCAACAACTAAACAATCAGGAGAAGTAAACAAGTTCAAGGTGCAAAGGCGTGGGCATGAGCAAACTGGCAAGAGGTGAAAAAATAGTGGCAGATATCAAAAGAGGAAACGGCTTGAACACAAAGGGCAGAAACTGGGTGCAATGAGATTGAAGAACCAACTACATTTATTTTTTTTATTAGACAGAGAATCTCTTGAGAACACAATTAGGCAAAGTTCAGCTGTAAACTGGAGGTGCGTGTTAATCAATAAAACTTGACATACATTACACATTTATTGTGAACAAAATGTATTTTGCAGTATATAGTGGTGTGGCTTAGTGGATGGAAAAAGTGTACAGTAATTTCAGCTGTCAATTTGTTCCACATGGGATGCTGCATCTGGACTGACACAGCTGTGGATAGATGGAAATCCCTCTAGTAGAAAATACACCAGCTCTGGATCCAACATCACAGGGACCATGACAATTGTTTTAGGACAGGTATGTTACTTACACACAATAGCTACTTAAAGGGGTGGTTTAATCTCATTGGGAACACACCGATTAGCCTTTTTGCAAAGTGTTACAAAAAAAGATCAATACCATTGTCATATCTGTATTACAAATATGTGGTGCATGTATGTTAGATTAGCTAAGCAATAAGAAACGCATCGGTGACAGTCATGGCTGTAGGTATTATGTTTTTGGGTTATCTGTCCATCCATACACCTGTGCATCCATCCGTCTTTCCTGCCAGTCTCGTGAGTGAGAAGATTTAAACCCCTGTGCAGACCTGTATCGACAGCAGTCGAAAATGCTTACAGTAAACACATACAGTAAGACAGACAGAACACAAAAGAGTTTAACTCACACCTATAAACACAAATGAGCAAGTCAAAATTATTGGGCAGGCATGATACTCTGCATCTGAAACTGTGTGGACGACAGAACCAGAGGCGCCGCCAGGGATTTTTGTGAAAAGAACAACATGACAGTTATATTGTTATTGCTCATTGTCTCCCTTGTAGTCCCGCATGCAGGTCTAATTTATCTCCACAACTGTAGACTCACAGGTGGTGGCATTGGATTTGGGGTGAAAAAATACATATATAAGGCTATATGGTCGTTGCAATTTAATCTTCTGATTTCCAGAAAATATAACCATTTCTCTAAATGTATTGAGAGTTGTATTGAGTCACACAGTCTGCATGCACCAAAATGTTCTCCTCTGTTCCTACTGCAAAGCACGGGGGTGAGAGTCCCAAACTACTGACCAAACATTCTATTTTAGTAATAGCTGAATTTGAACTATATTATATATACACATACATATGCTTTTTTTTTTAAATTTATTTTAGAACTGTCTTTAATACATGCAAATCATTCTGACATAAATATGGATTATAGGCTATTTTTATTTTATAGAAGGCTGACAGACAGCTGCTGCTGCTGATGCACTTGACGTATCTGTTCGAACAACATGTTTATTTTAATTATACTCTGCCTCATTGATCATTATGTGAGAAAATAATTTGTTTGAATTTCTGTCATTAATAAATATTTCATTTTCTTTTTTGTAATGGCAAAAAGAGCAAGAGAGACGTAGAAATCTCCACAGACTCCCTGCAATGATGCAAATGTCATTGAACACAATGTTGCTCGCCTTCTTCACTGGGACAGGGAGGGGGACAGTCATGGGGAGACTGGGATGCTGCTGACTCATCTGTTGCTCTGGTAAAAGGGGCAGGGACAATGATTTAAAGGGGTATTCCGTTGTAAGTTTAATCAATGTTCTAAACCGCCATCAAAAAGCCACAAATGATGCTCAGAACAGCACCAAACTTCAGCAACATTAGAAACAGGGTCCCAGCACATATTTCGAGGCATCAAACATTTGATATCGTTGCCGGATTTGTCGGAAAAGAACAAAACTCACCTCTCCAGCTGCAGACGCGTTGTGGGGAAGCCCTGTGAGTCGATTACCGAGTGCACTAGAGTTCCGCAGCTCAAGGATGATCATTACTGCGGGACTCTACTGCACTCGGTAATCGACTCACAGGGCTTCCCCACAACAAGGAGGCTTCTCCCGTGGTGAGTTTTGTTTTATCTTTTCCGACATCTGGCAATGATATCAAATGTTTGATGCCTCAAAATATGTGTTGGGACCCTATTTGTAATGTTGCTGAAATTTGGTGCTGTTCTGAGCATTATTTGTGGCTTTTTGATGCGGTTTTATACTTGGACCCATATACTGCAGTGTATTGTTGTCATGCGGTTGTTTCTGAGGTTGCTAAAACTACGTAAGCTAGCGGTCTGCAAACTTTATCTCCCGAGGAGGGGTCCTACTCGTGTTAGAACATGGATTAAATTTACATCGGAATATCCCTTTAATATCCCTTTAATTGCTAAACGTTTCCCTGCACTGATTAAATGTTGATGAAATGTAGGCTAACACTAGTCTGTAGCTAGCTAGCTTATTTTGCTATGGACATTAAGCCAACAAGTTAATACCACTCACAGACTATAGGCTACCCACCTTTCTTGATGAAAAACTGGGTCAAAGATTGACAGCCTTTCCTTTGTCTTTCCTCTCTCTCTTTCCTCTCTTTCCTTTTTCGAAAACCAGATTTTGATTTAAGCAACATTGTGATCACTGTAGTTCTGGCGCATCTACTGACTGCAATTAAACACAGTCACTGATAAGTGACTAAGGCAGGACCAAACCATTTCATGCAGATACAGGGGGGTGGTCGGTCAATATGGATGTTTACTTTTTGGTCAATGGGGATATTTAACTTATGCTGCCATATTTAAAATATATACTCAATGATGATGGTTTAATAATTTTACATTAGTTTTTACTTATTTTGGGGGGTTAGGGTTAGGGTCAGGGGCCCTTGGAATTGTCCTAACTTTCCCCCCCCCTATATGGTGCCCCTGGACAGAACAATACAGTTTTGCACAAGCCAGGTTACAGAGATGTGACCAGTAGAATCGAGGGGTAACGGTTTCTCCCTGTTATCAGTATTTGTGCAATGGTAAGTTAACAGAAAGCTTGCTCTAGCCATAATCTTTGGGCAATCTTAGATAAATTGTATTAGTAGCAAACTTGTCATCTAAATCTTGGCAGGAAAATTAATACATCACCAAATGTCAAAATATTTCTTTAATCATCATCCAAAAATGCGACAGATTTCTACTCTGATATTTCTGGAATGTTATTATGAGATATATATTAGAAAAACTACAACATGACTGTTTTCTCAACTTGCAATCTCTACAGGACCAGGACAGTCCTGGTGGGACGTTTGACAGTAGGCAGTCTTTCGTTGGCATGATCTCTGATGTTCACATGTGGGACTACGTCATTTCACCCCGTGAGATCCAGAACTATGAGCAGGTGTTTGTAAGATTCACTCCAGGGAACGTGCTCAACTGGAGGGAGATGGAGTTCCAGACCACAGGAAGGGTGCTGATAGAAGGCAAACAGTGATCGATCACTTAACTTTTGAAACAAAACTTTTCATGTTGTACAATGTCAAAAAATAGGTTTTAAAAAATATAAAAAAAGAAAATAATTGATTTTGTTTTCTGTTTTTAATTCAAATGGAGCCTAAGCAGAGTTGGATCATGGGAGTTGTTTTCCTCATTGTTAAGCGACCGCCCACAACAGTGAAAATTGAAGCAGAAATGCCTGCCTCATCCTCATAAGTTCAGTGACATGCAATCAATTAAAACACACTGTTGTCTCGAATGCAAAATGGATTTCACTGGGTTCTAAAATTATTGATCAGGTCAATACAATACAATATAATATCAACAAAATACATAACAATGGTTTCACTTATTTTTAGATGTTTTGATGCAGAAATGTTGCACATTATATGCATAAACATTTTATATGCTTGTTGAACGCATGTACACAACCACTGACTTTTCTGACCTAGCCAGTAAGAAAAAAAATCTGTTGCTGGAACCTGAAGCCATGAGTTGATAAATGTTGGGATGAGGAAGCAAACAGAATATTTCAGCCACAATCCTTGTTTCACACCCACCCACCCATCCACCAACCAACCCATCAACCCCCCAACCAACCCATCAACCCATCAACCAACCCATCAACCAACCCATCAACCCATCAACCAACTGACCAACTAACCCACCAATCAAACAACAGCCTAATATTTGTCACACAGCGGTGATGTTTTGTCTTGTCTTGGGTCCTTGTCTCGTGAACTTCCTGTTTTATTTTGAAAGTTTAACTCTCCTCTCATTTCAGGTCACTTGCCCTTCCTCATGTGTCTCCAGTCTGATGTCTTCCCTGGTCCCTGATTGTTTCCACCGGTTCCCCAATTACCCTCTTGTGTTATTTAGTGGGATATTGCAGTGTAAGTTTAATCCATGTTCTAACACACCATGAAACCGAGTAGGACCCCCTCCTCGAGAGATAAAGTTTGCAGAGCGCTCGCTAACGTAGTTTCAGCATCCTCAGAAACGACCGCACGACAACAATACACTGCAGTAAATAGGCCCAAGTATAAAACCGCCACCAAAAAGCCACAAACAATGCTTAGAACAACACAAAACTTCAGCAACAGTACAAATAGGGTCTCAGCACATAGTCCAGGGCATCTAACCTCCGCTAGCTTAGCTGGATTTCTACTAAAAAGCTGAAACCAGATTTCAACTCTCGTCCATCAGCTTCCGAGTCCTTAAAGGCATTGAATAAAGATGTATAGGTATGCAGCAGAACTATCTCCTTTCTCTTGTTTATTCTGCCTCTGTTATTACATGCACAGTCACTGTCATGTTACCTGTTTTTTTGTCGTGATTGTTTTTCAGTTTTTGGCAGCGATAAGCAGCTTCACGTGAAAAAAGATAAGTGTAATGTACCTTATAAAACAGTTTAACAAGCCCTCAGTTCACTTGAAACCTATTCTGACGTCATGAATTCATAAATGACTGCAATGAGGAAGCAAACAGAATAAGCCACAATTCTTTACACTGTTTCACACAACATCCTGACCCAAGATTCAAGGTAAGATCAAGGAATTATATTATAATATATAAACTAATAGTAAAAACAAGGAATTCAGCATGACTGCTTTATATACAAGCATTTGCAACAATTTTTATCTGTATTGTATATTGTGGGTGACCAACTTGAATGACAGAAAATGCTTTTATTTTTATGTTTTTGCATTCTTTCAGACTCTATGGTTGTATTCGCAGTGTGTTTGCCTTTGTATAAGATGGTGTGTGCTGCCACTCCTCGAGGTAAAAAAAAAAACGTTATTAACAAAATACTTTAAGAAAATATTGCATGCAAGAATATCAGGCTTACAGAAGTTTGCTATTCTTGTATATGTGCTAGTTTTATGCTCAGTTTGTAAAGGTTGTAAATAATATTTGGCTAGGGAGCATATGAACAACTATGGTTAGAATGCCGAGATTTTGCAATTTCAAAACAGTAAGATTCTAAACGCACATAAATTGATTCAATGACTAATTTATAATAGCTTTGTGTCACAGGCTCCTAAAAATTTGGCTAAAAATAAATGTATGCTAATGTTCCAAATAACAAATGACTTAAAATACATTGACAAACACTGGCCACTCTGTTCATCCTTTCAAATAAAACTGAAAACAATCATGAAATATCTAAACGAATGGGACACAATTAATCATAAACAGTGAATTTTGCAGGTGCCCAATTGTGTCAACTAATGCAGTGGTTGCACTCGAGTAAAATGTAAAGATTTAGAGATAATAGTAAAATATAAAAGCTCATAGCTCATCCCTACCTGGTTGCCTTTCATCCCTTTTTTTTTTGCTTCACTTGTTCCTTCTTCACGTTGTCACCTTTCTCTTTCTATTCTCTTCATATGTCGTTTAAATTTCACATTCTGATTTTGAATTTCTCTCTTTTTAAAAGATCTATCAGGTAAAATGTTCACCTTCCCACAAGAAGCCAACACGGCTCATGTGAGGATGACTACATCACGACAGGATTTGAGGGCTGTCACCGTCTGCTTCAGGTAGTGCTGAATATGTAAAATGAATTAAACAACTCACTGTCTCTCTGACAATAAAGATCATTATGTGTATTTGTCATGCCTACAGGTCCTTTACAGAGCTCCGGAGAGACCACAGCCTTTTCTCTTTGGCCACACCGTCTCTTCACAATGACTTCCTGATATTCAAGACAACAGCAGATGATGAGTTTCAAATATGGGCCAGAAATAATTATAGAACTTTTGGAGGACAGAACTACAAACTCAATGCGTGGCTCTCAATTTGTTCCACGTGGGATGCTGCGTCTGGACTGGTGCAGCTGTGGATAGATGGTAAACCCTCTAGTAGGATGTTCGTCAGCTCTGGATCCAACATCAACGGGCCCATTATAATTGTTTTAGGACAGGTACGTTGCTTACACACCATAGCTACTTAAATGGGTAGTTTAGCATCAAGGGAAACACACTTATTACATTTTTTTTACAGAGTGTTACATGAAAAGATCAATACCATTGTCATATCTGTACTGCAAATATGTACCTACAGTCTGCAGTGTGTTAGCTTGGTGCAAGGACTAAAATCATGGAATAACAGCTGCCCTGGCTCGCTCAAACAGTCACCAAATCTGAATTATCAGCACCTCATAATCTTTGTTAACAACAACTCCCCTTTTTTTCTTACAGAGGGTTATAGTGGACTATTTCTCACCAACGAGATGTAACTTCAAAGAATCTCTTATAGGCAACTGCTGCTGGCCAAGAAATAGTCCAACATAAAACAGCTAATTGTCAATTGTTAGTTAAGGTTTTTACTGTTGAATTTTGGTATAGATTAAACAACTGAATTAGAGCAGTAATCATTTTCTCATCTAACTCTCGGCAGGAGAGCAAATTGATGTGTGTAAGATAATTTCTAATTTGGGAATTGTTGTTTGTCCACATAAGCTATTAAAATGTTTAGTAAAGTTCAACGTAACTGTAAACTAAACTCTTTGCAATCTCTACAGGAACAGGACGCTCATGGTGGGGGATTTGACGCAAAGCAGTCTTTCGTTGGCATGATGTCTGATGTCCACATGTGGGACTACGTCATTTCACCTCGTGAGATCCAGAACTACGCGCATCTGTTTGTAGGCTTCACTCCAGGGAACGTGCTCAACTGGAGGGAGCTGGAGTTCCAGACCACAGGAAGGGTGCTGATAGAAGACGAACAGTGGTCGATCACTTAACTTTTGAAACAAAACTTTTCAGTCTTTTATCTGTTTTTGTAAAATGATTGCAAAACAATGATTTTCTTTTTACATAATAAATGAGTGTTCTTTTGATTACCAGTTGTTTGCATGAGTTGTTTTACGTGTTCACCTTAAATTTACTAAGCTTGAGTTGTATTCTGATGGTCTCATTTGTGACCTCTTTTAATGGTTGTAGTTGCTAGCAAAATCAAGCTAAACTATTTCAAACTGTTACATTGTGTTGTGTTTCGTGTTTCTGCAGCTTAACAATGACATTTTGTAAGTACGAAATTTGTGAATAACAGATTGGATATCACGTGAAGTGTTTGTGTTCATTACTGAAACAATAAATGACCAAATGACTTTGAAAGCAGAGTATGTTTCTGCCACAGGGTGTTTACTCAGTCTTAACAAAATGAGATGTGAGTAGCTTTGGATCCCACAAATTTGTCTTTGACTCAGAAATGTTCAAATGTATTAAAGTTTCATTCACATTTATTGACGTTCGTCTTCCTTCATCTTTCCTTTAAGCTGCATCAAGTGAAGTGTTTCTGTTAAAGTTTGTTGTCGTCACCAGACTTTTGCATCTATTGTTTGGTCCCACAGTCTTAATTTTGGTGATGTCACAATAGAAAAAAGGCAGGACATTTTTTTATGTTTTTAAATGTTTGCTTTTTTGTGTTCAGAATAACAACTTAAACATTAGCCTCAGTACCTCAGTGTCACATGGAAGTCTTTCTAACTCAATTACTCACAACCTTCACATATATGGGTAACTAGAGGTGATTCTATACCAAAGATTCCCAGGGGGATCCTCCAAACAGCTCATCACCATTATGTTATGAACATTAAATGAGGACAATGAAACTGTTGCGCCTTGCATTACACGAGCCCGAGTTAAGGACTATTTAACAACAAGAAAAGGGGGATTTAGATTAGATTTGGCTATCAATAATAATTAATGATTATTTGGACTAATTATTAATTAATGATAAATAATATGATCCAATTTGCATTACATCACCGGGCACCACCCTTGAAGAAGGGAAAAGATAGCAATTTTACTGAATCAGTCTCATAAAAAATGTACTGAACTGTTTATAACTCTGGTTAATAATTAACTTAATAACCACAACCAAATTTAGCATAACAGCTAGTAATGGTTGAAGGATTTTGGAGTTCTCTCTGTGTGTGTGTGTGTGTGTGTGTGTGTGTGTGTGGCGGAACAAAGAAACAATGGTGGTCAATGATATCACATGTGGGTGTGATATGCTCGAGCCTCAAGGAATGTGTGTGTGCTTGTGTGTGTGTGTGACGTGATGCCAGGTTACAGAAGATGGTGAGTTTCATGCAGAGACCCTGAGTCTGTGGGAAACATAATTCGACTAATGTTGAATTAGCCGTCTAGGAAAGCAAACTACCAATAACTTGACATGAGATAATAATAACACCAAACAGTGGACAAACACATAAATTGAACATATCACATCAACCAGAGTTTAAAGTCCTGTGCTTAGCCGTGCTATGCTTTGCAACCCAAGCCCAGTTCAGTGTTACCAGTCTTTGAAGAGAAGGTGCTGGTGGTTGCAGGAGAAGGTTGGGGCTCCAATGTTGAATAAAGCTGTTCTTGCTGTGCAAGGCTTGATGAAAGTCGGCAGAGGAGGAAACTGGTTGCTCCTTTCCTTTGCAAGGATAGCAGCTCGGTGCTAACCTGCTTGGTGTTCCTCAGATCCTCAGATTAGCAGGACCTCATGTCGCTGCAGTGAGGAGAAGTTCTTTGGGCCTGCTGCCAATGCAGCTTGTAGCTCTCCACAGATTGTTGAGCCAAGAAGAAGAGATCTTAATGGCAGGCAACCCCGTGGGGGCAGGTGGAGAGGGGCCCTTGAAGATCTGAAGTTGAAGAAGTAGAGGGCGTCGAGTGAGAGAGAGAGAACAATGAATGCTCTGGGGTTTTGACTACCTGATCATCAGGGGGTCTGTCACCCTGACCAATAGTGGCTCAAACCTGAATTTTGCACCTAGGTGTGAAGAATGGGGAATTCTAGGACACTGAGTTCAGTTCAGAGTCCATTTTTAAATCCACAATGAATGACTTCATCTGTGGGTGCCAACAAAACATAACATAACATTAACAACCATAACAATAAAAATTAAATAACTAAATAACATCAATGCTGTCAAGGTTGTAAATGCCACATTAAAGGCCAGTGCTGATCAACACATAAAGATTGATTTTGCAATTGCAGCTCACAGGCCCTGGTCAATTCAAATTCTGCCACTGTGTCCTCATGTGCTGCACATCTGAACTTTGCTGCACACAAAGGTGGGAAGAACTGAGCTTAGAAAACAAGGAGGAGCTTTGGATCCCGGCTCTGTCATGGTCCTCCCACCACTCCCAAAAGGGGCCCTACTAAGGTGTTTTGAAGCAGCGGCAGTGCACTGTGAAGTGTCTCAGGGAAGGTTTAAACAGGTTTAATTTGTCACTGCGAAATGTGCCCATATGACCGGCCATCAGGGGCCCCTTTTCCCCAAATCTTTTTTGGGGCCGCAAACATTTCCTTGACGGTAAACCCCTTATTGGCAAATTACTGGAACTTGACGACATTTGTGTTAATTTTAACACATCACAACCTGACACAGGATTCAAGGTAAGATCAAGTCGTGATTTAACCATAAAATAGAGGAATTTGACTTGCATCACTGCATTTGATATAAAAACATGTTTTTACCTGTATTGTATATTGTAGACCAATCTGAATGACAACATGACTACAGCACTATTTGATTCTTTGCATTATGTATGGGCTGTTTATTAGATGGTGTTGTTGTTACTGGCGATGCTGACCGTGTGTTCTGCCGTTCCTCAAGGTAAAAAATAACCAAATGAAGCATCACAAAAATGACCCACGCAATATTATCAGGCTCACAGGAATTGTTCTATTCTTTGGTGTTTCTTAGCCTTCATGCTCTCTCTTTATAGTATGTGCCTTTAGTCTGTTTGAATGTAAACAGTCAACACAGACACAAATCTTGAAAATCTATGAAGACCATTACTTGCTGGCAGTCAGGAGAAGTCAATAAGTCCAAGGTACATAGGGAAGGGGGCAAAGAGACAGGAGGTAAACAAATAATGGCAGATAACTGTGCAAAGTGAGCCAGACAGAGCCTCCAACTCCAATTCATATTCATTCACAGACAATCTTTATGAGCAGGTAGTGCTGAGGGCAAAGATCAGCTGTGAACTGGACGTGTGGGTTCATCAATAAAACTTGACATGCATTATAAATTAATCGTGAGTCAATGTAGTTTTTTCTGATGTGGCTTGATGGATGGAAAGAGTATTTTTGCTTCAGTGTATCTCCTCTTAAAACATCAGCATTGTCTTAACCAGTATTTTAAAGAATATCTTTTTTTCTATTAAGTAATCAGTTTGGTTTGAATTTCTCTCCTCTTTTAAGATCTGTACAGTAAAATGTTCATATTCCCACAAGAAACCAACACAGCTCATGTGAGGCTGACTACGTCAAGACAGGAATTGAGGAATGTCACTGTCTGTCTCAGGTAGTGCTGAATATGTAAAATGAATAAAACAGCCGACTGTATCTCAGACAGTAAAGATCATTACGTGTCTCTGTATTATCTACAGGTCCTTTACAGACCTCCGTAGGGGCCACCCCCTTTTTTCTTTGGCCACACCGTCTCTTGACAATGACTTCCTGATTTATAAGGATGATGCACATGACCAGATGAATCTCCACATCAGGAATCAGTATGTGTATTTTGCGGGTCAGAACTACAAACTGAACACGTGGCACTCGCTCTGTTCCACGTGGGACTCTGCGTCTGGACTGGCTCAGCTGTGGTTAGACGGAAAACCCTCAAGTTGGAAACTCAGCTCTCAATCCAGCATTAACGGGCCCATTATAATTGTTCTCGGACAGGTATAGTTTTCACCCACCATACAGACAAGGAATGTTTCAGCATTATGGGAAATATGCTGTTGAGCATTTTTTACAGTTAGTTGAGAGGATCAATGCCATTCTCGTGTCATTTACCTTAAATAGTAGCATGTTAGCTTAGCACAAAGACTGGAAATGAAGGAAATATCCTGGCTGGGTCTATCCAGAGGTAACACACTCAGCCTTCAGGCACCTTTATAACTCTGTTATTAACATCTTATATGTTTTCCTTACAAAAAAATCTGTCAAAACATCAATGGAGAGTAAGAACACTTTACTTTCTGGAGTCGCTGCTCGTCATAAAACTGCAAATTGTTTTTTTTATTTTATTTTTTATTGAAATGAAAATGAAATAGTTGTTAGTTTTGTTACTCTT
Source organism: Diplodus puntazzo (assembly GCA_963678695.2). Taxonomy (NCBI): domain Eukaryota; kingdom Metazoa; phylum Chordata; class Actinopteri; order Spariformes; family Sparidae; genus Diplodus; species Diplodus puntazzo. Next base: position 16,507,669 of record OZ023160.1, read on the forward strand.
GGAGGGTGGTTTAGGAAATCTATGGTGAAAAAAAACCTGTGAGTTACATTTGAGCCTGCAACTAGGTGATGCTAATTTTGTTTAGAAGGCTCATGTCATCAACATTCCCCTAAGTACCTGTCTAGTAGGGAGAGGATTTTAATCCATTCAAATCTCAGAAGTCTCCCCACTTTGAAAATTGACAAATGTAATGATTTGCATTTAATATAGTGTATTTTTTTCACAATGCATGATGATGTAAAAGTATGTTAAACTTGATTAAACTAGTACAGACACCTTAATTTTTGTACTCATGTACAGTATTTGACTAATTGTGCATAGTTATTTTCCACCTCTGCCTTCAGACACAGTCAAACTTGGTCTTTCACGCTGTTTCCAGTCTTTAGAGTTATTACATTAATAAAAACCCTTCTTATCTAACTCTTAGAACCAGACTGAATAAGCGTATTTCCCCAAATGTCAAACTAGTCCATCAATAGTCATGATCAACAAGTTGTTGCTATTGATTGCTACTTTGTGATTTGTTGTATGTCTTTCTAGGATATACATACTGAAGAAAAATATATAATTGTATAATATAACTGTTATCTCAATTGTCTGCAAATTCTCAGGAGCAAGATTCCCACGGTGGGGGGTTTGTCATCACGGAGTCTTTTGCTGGCATGTTGTCCGATGTCCACATGTGGGACTACACCGTTTCACCCTGTGAGATCCAGAACTACATGGATGAACTGAGCTTCCCTCCAGGGAATGTGCTCAACTGGAGGGCGCTGGAGTTCCAGATCATAGGAACAGTGCTGATAGGAGATAAACAAAAGAGCTGTTACTAAAGTGAAAAGTGGAAAAAGCAGGTTTGAAAAAATTAATTACAAAGAAGAATGTGAGGATTGTTTTTTGTTTTCTTTTTATGCTTATCATTTTCAGATCATTGTGAAACAAAAGCTCTTCTTTAGTGATTCTCTGAACTTTTGGCTATGTGTTGCCGACATTTCAATTAAAGGCAGAATGAGTCGGATTGTCCTTATTCTAAGCTCATTCAAAAATAATCAGCACTTGTAATCAGTTTAAGTGTGTAGCGGTGTCTGTATCCGCAGAGACCGTGCCCTCTGCCTGTATTTTCTCATTTTGCTGTCTTTGGGAAGTTTCTGGGTGTCGACCTTAAGGAAGTGGTTGTACAGCCTGCAGCCAATAACAGCCTGCTGGATGTGACGGCAGGATGTTGCAGCCAGTTGTCAGATTGTAAGCACCCATCCAAGAGCTTGAGTTTGGGAGGGGAGGCCTTTGAAAATTGTGTTTACAACCTTCAAATCTACTAGAACTAACAAATCCTGCCCATTATACCTTTAAAGTCATCATCAGATTATATTTTACGGAGTTAGTGTTTTCTGGTTTTGCCTCTTGTATCCTCCGCCTGCCCTGCCTGGAGCAAGGAGCCAAACCTGGCAACAAAACCTTCATGGTTCTGTTTTCACAATCGTCAAACTGTCCACAGTTGGTTTTGGGTTGGTGCTGTGTTAGGTCTTGCTCAGGCCGTGTTCGGTGAGGGTTGGGGGGGGGGGGGGGGGGTTACACATTTTACTATGCTTGTTGAGATTGTACACACAGCCAAGGTTTTTTATTACCTAAGTCTCATAGCCCGAGAGAGTATTCTGAGTATTTGGATGATGTTATTATAACCACATTAGTGCAGTTTTCTATCATCCTCACAAATTTGTACCAAAAAGAGTAAGAACAAAAATATCTTGTCTTGCAAAAATTGGTGAAATAGGTCAAGATTAAAAATCAAGCAGTTACCAAAGTTAAATGATACCCTGTTTGGGAGTCATAAATCTATGTCATTTCTTTCTAATGGTTGATGAGATGTTTCAGTCTGGAACAAAACAGAGGATCATCTCACTGTCCAACAGACTAGCACTGTCATCCCTAAAGACATGCCATTATAAGCTGTTACGGCCACAACTAAAGGATGACTCATTCTGGGGCCAGGAACATATTAAAGAGTCACAACCCGGAGATATATTTAAGTACAGGATTTTTTTAACAAAAATAAATCAACCAAACATTAAAAATTGAGTCCGGAGGTCAGACAGCCTGGGACCCAACAGCACGGGAGCCTGAGAGGAAGTGAAGAGCAGAGGGGGAGCGACACCTTCAGCGTCTCTTAAATAGCCACAGGTAAACAGGATAATCACCCTTGTCAGACACACCTGGTGAGAAGAGAAGAGGAGAGGAGAAAGGGCGGGCGCGTAACATAAGCTAAAACAACACTTTCTCAACTTTTCTCCTATCTCATGTTTATTTTACGTCCATTATACCACCCACTGTTATTATGTTGTCAATTGTTTCTGGTATGTTTGTCTTGATTGTTATATGGCTTCTTACAGTGACTGAGCAGCTTCACGTGCATCTTGATAAGTGCAGTATACCTTATAGGATGGTTTTTTTAGAGTCACACAACATCCTGAAACAGAATTTTCATTTTCACATTTTCATCTGTATTGTATAACGTAGCTGACCAACTTGAGTCACAGAAAGTCAAATGTCAGCAACAGCAAAGTGTTTGATTTATTTTGTAGGGTTTTCTATAGGATGCCGTTGCTTTTATTGGCAGTGCTGACAGTTTGTGCTGCCACTTGTCAAGGTAAAAAGAAATGTTTTTGAAACAAAATGAAGCATCACAAAAATTTACCACACAATAGTAGCCATTATTTCATAAAGAATATGATTGGGCAGACAGACTATGAGCCGGTAGTGCACAGGACAAAGTACACCTGTCAATCGGAGTAATAAAACTTGACATGTTAAAAATGCGAATAACTGTACTTTACACTTTGGTGTGGCTCAATGGATGAAAAGGAAACAATTCAACATGTTTCAGGGGTTGTTTTTTTTTGCAAATTACATGATTACTTTGATTGTATAATGCACCTTACAATCCTCATTCTTATTTTGAATTTCAATTTTATTTATTTATTTTTTAAGACCTATATGGTCAAATGCTCACTTTCCCACAAGAAACCAACACAACTCATGTGAGGCTGATTCCAGCACGACAAGAACTAAGGGCTGCGACCATCTCTCTCAGGTAGTGCTGAGTAAGCAGAATGAGGAAAACAACCCCACTGTATCTCTGATAATAAAAATGATCACATGTCTTTGTTATGTCAACAGGTCCTTTGCAGACCTCCGAAGAGGCCACGTGCTTTTCTCTTTAGCCACACCCTCCGCTAACAATGGCTTCATGATATTCAAGGATTCAGATGAGTTTGATCAGATTTAATGTCCACATCAGGAATTATGTATATTTTGCGGGGCAGAAATACAAACTGAATGTATTGAAACACATTAGTACAATATTTGTTTACAATGGATGCTGATTTTAAAGACCACCATCTTGTCACAGTTTAAAGGAGAAAACTAAAAAGTGGACCGAAATGCAGATCAGAACACAGGAGGCAGGATATGGGAGAAGAAAAAGTGAGATTTAATCTTACTAAAGCTGAAACCAGTACAAAAACAAAAGGAGCAAGACACAAAACAAACAGTCAAAAGTAAAGTTCAAATCAAACTGCAGAAATAACAAATCAAAATCCAAAACAAACCACCAGGAAACAGGAGGATACACAAGGAACTCAATGGGGAAATCACACAAAGCACTCAAAACAAACTGTAGGTAGGCTGTACAGGCTGTAGGTAGAGCGGCTGTAGGTAGAGTGGGTTGTCTAGTAATCGGAAGGTCACTGGTTCAAATCCCGGCTCCCCCCAGCTGGATGGGTGGATGTGGCAAGTAAAGCGCTTTGAGCGGTCAGTAGACTGGAGAAGCGCTATAGAAATGCCAAGACCAATTACCATTTACCATAAAAAAAACCTTCTCATCCAACACTTGGCACAAGAGCGAATAAGCGTGTTTCCCCCATTTAAAAGTACACCATCAATAGTCTTCAACAAGTTGTTGCTGAGGATTGCTACTTTGTGATTTATTCTATGTCTTTATCGGATATATAACAGAAAGAAATCTAGAATTAATATAATTGTTATCTTAATTGTCTGCAAATTCTCCGGAGCAAGATTCCCACGGTGGGGGGTTTTCCATAAATGAGTCTTTTGCTGGCATGTTGTCCGACGTCCAGATGTGGGACTATGTCATGTCACCCTGCGACATCCAGAACTACATGGCGGTTCTGGGCTTTGGCTTCACTCAGGGGAATGCGCTGAACTGGAGGGCGCTGGAGTTCCAGATCATGGGACCAGCACTGATGGAAGACAAATAAAACTGCTGTTAAACGTTCTAAACAAAACTATCAATGTCTTAAAAAGAAAAATAACCCAGAAGAGAAATTTGAAGATTATCTTTTCGGTTTTCTTCAATACCTTCTGAAGCTAATCAACTTGCTAATATCCACAATGAACTGTCATAATTAACAAAATGGTAAATAATAAATTGGGTGTTATGTAAATATCTCACCTAATTTGTTTTCAGTGAAAAAATGCTGCTAAACCCTGACCCTTTTGTGTGAGTGGTTTTGTGAAATGAAATAGGACTCTGGTCATAATGTAGCTTTAAATGTTTTATATTCTTGCCAAGAAATAGATTTAAAAAAAAGTCACTCCCACTCTAATGTCTGTATGATAAAAACAACACTCAAGCCAGTTGAAATTGGACTATGTATCGCTGATGGATGAAATAATATAATATCAAGAACCCTTTTGCACCTTTACATATTTGGTCCCACAGTTTTATTTCTTTGATTTTGGTGAGATTGTAGTTGAAACTTTGATTAAAGCAATAAATACATATGTTTTTTAACACCTTTTTTCGTGTTTTTCTTACCTCCATCATAAACACCACCAATAACTGTTATCAACTGATTGTGTCTTGTTTTTTCCATTATATACACTTACCGAGCAGCTTCAAGTTTATCTCGATTTATCTCGACATGTAATAAACCTTGTAGGACATATTTTAGAGCCCACATTGACTTCAGCCTACATCTGCAAATTACCACAATGAGGAAGGGAACAGAGTATAAAACTCACAGTCCTGAACACTGTTGCACACAACACCCTGACACGAGATTCAAGGTAAGACAAAGGTGTTATATACATTGCAAAACAGAGGAATATGATAAGAATGCATTACATATGGACATTTGTAACTGTCCTGTATGTTGTAGTAGACCAACTTAAGCAACAAAAAAGTAATTCACAGTATATTACTGTCTGGTAGTGAAAGTATTCGCTGTGTGTGTTTGCCTTCGTATTAGATGGCGTTGGTAATAATAAAAACAATAGCAACAATTGGGAAAAAAACAAACAGAATATGTTACTAACTAAACATCTTCTAATCAATTAAGACAATTACTCAGCCAGTTTGCTCCCTTATGTTCAGCAACTAATAGGCAGCCAGGACATTCAACAAGTCCAAGGTGCAAAGGCAGGACCAAACAAACAAGAGGTGAAAAAATGCATGATTAGGCTGACACCTACCGTGAGCAGGCAGTGCTGAGGGCAAAGTTCAGCTGTGAGCTGGAGGTGTGAGCTCATCAACCAAAACTTGACGTACACTATAAATAAGACTTAAATGTGCTTTGCAGTTTATAATGGTGTAGCTCTACAGATGGTAAAGTGCACAGTAAAGTACTAGCGATCCTTTGATCTAGTGTATTATCTCTTCTCAAAACATCTTTTTTTTTTGCTATTGCATAATTCATTTGTTTGTCATATAATTAAAATGTCACACTCTGGTTTTAATTCTTCACATTTTTCAGATTTATCAGGTAAAATGTTCATCTTCCCACAAGAAACCAGCACAGCCCATGTGAGGTTGACTACAGCGAAACAGGATTTGAGGGCTGTCACCGTCTGTCTCAGGCAGTACTCAATATCCAAAATGGTTGAAACAACCCACTTTATTTCTCGCAACAAAGATCATCATGAATAATAGTATATTTGTATCGCCTATAGGTCTTTTACAGACCTCCAAAGGAGCTACACCCGTTTCTCTTTGGCCACACCTTCTACTGACAACGCATTTCTCATTTTCAAGAGTGATAATAATGAGGTTGGCGTCTGGGTCAGGAATCAAGCAGAGTTTTTTTGAGGACAGAACTACAAGTTGAACACGTGGCACTCACTTTGTTCCACATGGGACTCTGCATCTGGACTGGCGCAGCTGTGGTTGGATGGAAAACCCTCAAACCTAAGACTCATCAGCTCTGGATCCAGCATCAGCGGGCCCATCATAATTGTTCTGGGACAGGTACCTTTTTTTTATGCACCACACATACAGCGAATAGTTTGACACTTGTAAGTGTGAGCTAGTGGGAGCTAGAAGAGGAGATGATGCCATTGTCATATCCATGCTATAAATCTAAATCAGCAGTATGGAAAACAACGAAATGGCCAGCCTCGGCCTGTCCAGAGATTACAACTCAGTTTATCAGTATCTCTAAACTCAGTTATTAACACCTTATATATTGTGTGCTTAATCTATACAAAAACTTTATAAAGTGCTATGCGCAGGACTATCCCTTATCCAAGAGCAGTACCTTCTAGTCTCTGCTCGCAACTGCTGCTCATCAAGAAATAGTCCAGATTATCACTCGTATATAACTTTATGATAACTTGGCTATAAAAAGGCCAATTGTTCTTTTTGGGTTATATTGTTGCATATGGCACACTTTTTTGGAAAAAAAAAGCATCTGCCAAATGAATAAATGAAATTAGTGAAATTTTGGTACCTTTGGACAGTGGTTTAAAGAAGTACTGAGATTGTTTTACTTAAAGCCTCCACTGATAAAGATCTTGATCTGGCTAGCACACACAATTGTTTTGGAGGCGAGTGAAAGGAAGACAACATCATTTTTTGCTGTTTTTGCCGGAAAATGGTGGCTTGCCCCTTCTGGTTACAGCTCCGGGCCCAAGTGAGGGAGTTCAAGTATCTCAGGGACTTGCGCAAGAGTGACGGGAAAGTGGAGCATGAGATGGACAGGTGGTTTGGTGCGTTGTCAGCAGTATTGCGGGTGCCGTGCTGGGCCGCTGTGGTGAAGAGGGAGCTGAGTATGTTGGAGAAGCGTTCAATTTACTGGTCAGCGAGCTTTGGGTACTGACTGAAAGAATCAGATCTTGTGTAAAGGCGGCCAAAATGAGTTTTCTCTATAGGTTCACTGGGCTCAGCCTCAGAGATAAGGTTAGGAGCTTGGACATCCAGACGGAGCTCAGAGTAGAGCCACAGCTAGCTGAGGTGTTGAGGCATCTGATTAGGATGCGTCCTGGGTGCTGGACATTTTCGGACATGACGCAATAATGTTAATAATTATCTTAAAAGGGATATAAGGGCCTTCTTACTGATGTTAAGTACAAGGGCTTAAATTGAAATCATTGCCTAATATTCCCATCCAACTCACAGGAGAGGGTATGGTTTTATTATTTCCCGAAATGTCAAACTATTTATATCATTTTAATCCAATCAAATCAGTTTTATTCATATAGCCCAAAATCATAATCACAATTCCTCAGTGGGCTTTACAAACTGTACAATGAACAACATTCTCTGTCCCCAGACCCTTGATTCGAGTGAGGAAAAACTTGCCATACTGAGAAAAATTAAGAATTATTAGCTTCTGCAACTTGTTGCTGTAGGTTGCTACTTTGTGTCTTAAATAATATATCATAAAAATAAAGCACTGTATAATATAGCTGTTATATTAATTGTCTGCAAATTCTCAGGACCAGGATTCCCACGGTGGGGGGTTTGTCATCGCAGACTCTTTCATGGGAATGTTGTCCGATGTCCACATGTGGACACTATGTCATTTCACCCTGCGAGATCCAGAACTACATGGAGGATCTGAGCTTCACTCCAGGGAATGTGCTCAACTGGGGGGCGCTGGAGTTCCAGGTCATAGGAACAGTACTGATAGAAGATGAACAAAAGAGCTGTAACTAAAAATTCTAACAAAACTATCAATGTCTTGCAAAGTCAAAAGACAGAAAAAATATTTTTTTTAAAAACACAGAGAAGAAGAGAGCCCAGAGAGAAAGGGCCTTAGACTGTTTTTTGCTAAGTTAATTTGTGAATCATTCAATTTCAATTTACTCTCCCAGTGGTCTCATTTGTGACAGCCTACAAAACAGCAATGATGTATTTAATAACGTCTGTAGCTCAACAACTCTCAAGATCCGCAATAAAATGTCATAAGTCATAAAGCAGTGAAAAATAAATTCATGGAAAAACTTCACTTTGCTTTCTGAAAGATTCAATAAATAAATTCACTCGAACTTACTGCTGCAGAAAGGCAGAACCTTTGCTGTAAGTGGTTATCTAAAATGAAATGGGACTCTGGTTAAAATGTTTTAAAGTTTTCATATTCTTCCCAAGAATCAGATCAAGAAAATCAATACCAATCTAATGTCTGTATGATAAATATATAGCTAAAGCCAGTTAGCTTAGCTTAGCACAAAGACTGTGAATAGGGGAGCACCTTTAAAGCTCACAGTTTAATGGGTTGTATTTTTTTTGTTTAGTCTGTACAAATACCAAAATGTAGATATTACAAGATTTCAAATTCTGACCTTTCCTTTAAAATCAAGAAAGATAAAAGGAATAATTTTTTGATACTATTTTTTTGAAAGAACAAAAATACTTGAACATCACATTACCTCAGTTTGACACAAATGTCTTTTTAACTCCTTGTTGACTTCTTCTACATAACCATTGATTTTCTTAACTAACTCCCACTGAAAAAAATCTGAGGATCCGGTCGGTGTCATTACAACCATATTGGCGCACCTTGTGTACCAATACATGTCCAAGTGTACATACCATTTGGCCCATAATATTTGTCCTTACCCACAGTTTTAGCTGTTTATTTACGCTCATATAAAATTGAGCTATGTGACTGGTCACATATTATGTAATTATGGAGTTTCAGGGTAGCCTGGGTGAAAGTGCAAACAGTGAATGTAAGCAAGCTTGTTTCACAGCTTCTTTGTATGATGCTACATTCTGATGCTCTGGCAGCACTGGAAAACTCTGATTTATATGCACACACACACACACACACACACACACACACACACACACACACACTCGCACACACACACACACACACACACACACACACACACACACACACACACACACACACACACACACACACACACACACAGCAGGAAACAGGCTAAGATAAGCAGCAGTTATGGTAATAGCAGAGAAGTACAATGCGAGAGGCTGTAAGGACTTGCAGATTGTGTGTGCAGATAATATCGTTAGATGCCAGATAACAGGATGCTTCCAACTAAACAGTTCTGCTTTGGGCAGAAAAAGGCGCTGCATTTTTCCTCTTGTAGCACCAGACTCTGTCACGGCGGCAGCTGCCACATCCTCTTCCCTCATCTGAATCCGAGTCATTTCTGTGCGGTACACACAATCTTCCCCTTTGTTCCGGCCCAGTCCACAAGTTGTCCAACGGTGTCCGATTAACGTTGCTCCTCATGTGCTACATACTGCCCTATATTTAGGGCCTCTTTTTACATGTGATTATTTTACTGAAAAATGTATGTAAGTCTGTGTGTTTTAAAAAAATAGTTACTCTATATATTTCAGGTTGTTGTGTTCCCTTGTAAGTTTAACAAGTTATCTAATTATAATGGTTTCAGAACTAGTCCTTTGGCACAACTTGCCCCAAGGTGGGGGTAGAATGAGCATGGGGTCAGGTTAAGTTGAGCCCTCTAGGGGTAGATAGCAGCTGTTGAATACTGATATAAAAATGATGCAAAATCTTGAGTAAATATTGAAGCCATTGGCTCAACTTACCCGAACATCACTTGCACATTATTACACAAACTCCATTTTAACAAAACGGTTTCATGCAGTGGCTCAAATCCACGATTATGCTAAATGTATGAGCTTGTTTTGTAGCTTGCATAGACTCAAATTATTTTTTATTTTATTCAAGATACAGGATTGATAACCTCAGAAATATTTTGAATTTACTTGGCATGACAAAAATCTTTTTAGTTTTTTCTCCACAGTTTGCTTACTTACTTACTTTTGAAAAAAGGTCAAAGGTTTGCTTTTTAAGTTTCCATTATGTGTGAACCGTGCAATGGCATGTGCCTTACAGTAACTAGTCTTTATTTCAGTTACAGTCTAAGCATCTCATGCACCCAAAATAACCCATACAATAGTTTTGTGAAATGTATAAATAATTTAAGAGTATTTACAACATTTACACACTCCCGCAAATTTCCTCTTCTGTTCAAATGAAATTCATCGCAGGTCCTGACCTGTCGTACGGATCTTGTAGAGATTTTGCTTTCTGAATCTGAATTAATCTGGATCTACAGATACAAGCAAAGATACAATAGAAAAGTAAGACAAACTTAAGTCATGTTTAATATTCTGTCCAGCATTTCGCCATTCGTGTCTTGCCAATTTACTGAAAGTGATTTTATTTATTTCTTATTGACGTTTCTTCAGCACAGCAACGTACACCACACTTTTATAGTTCGGCTCGCTCACACAGCTGCCTTGGGGTCTTCATGCAGGTACACCTCCTGTTTTATAAGACCTTTTTTTAGCACCTAACTTAATGTCAACCCATTCCTCCTTTATGTCTGTGATTGCCAAAGTACAGCGCCATTCTGAGAACATGTTTTGACAGCTAATATATTATAACTGTTTCAAGTCCTCTGATACCACAACTGCCCACACAATGAGCAGAATGTAGCTGTAAGTGGCATTAATTATGCTATAACAGGAGCTGTTGTCTCATGACAACAACCTTTGCCCATTCACCCACTTTATAAATTGTTTACTATACAGAGGCGATGTAAATGCTCTGATCTAGAGCCTGAATTAGAACATCAGGTGGGTTATGCACACGGAAGACCGCACTTGCCGCTTAATCTTCACATGAGGTGGCGACCCATTCATCCCAATAAATGTAAGCTCAGAACATTTCTACTAAACTACAGATACAAGTTACAAGTGGACGTTTCTTTGTGTTGCAACTTTATGGTTGTTCAGGTTCTATTTCTCTCTTGTCACAACACTGTGTTCATGCTCTGCTCAGGTTAAGGCACAACAAAAAGGGTTGGGGTTAGGACAACATCCTGGTTTCGTTTAAAATAGTACCTGTTTCCATTACCACGATCTTGGACGGAGATAGACCAACTTCCCATGAAAATTGTCAGGAATGAGGAAGCAGTGAAATTGTAGAAGAATGTTGTTGACTGTTGCGCAAACCATCCTCACACAGAGATAAAGGTAGGATGAAGACCTGATTTGAATGAGTAAAATCAGGTGACTGCACTTTTTTTTTTAAAGGCGATGGCAGGTATCAGTAAAGCAATAAAAATAGTTGGAAAAAATAGTCTCCTAAAAAACACCTGTAACGCTCTGCATGACAAATTCTTAATTATTTGGTCCCTCTTCCAAATTCAGCAAAGTACATAAGCATATTATAAAATACAGATGTGCCTGTTTGCCACTGTTAACAGAGACTCCAGCCTGCAGTGTGGTTGATATACATGACTGATTAACCAGAGAACTGTTAAGTGACATAAGGCTTCTAGATTAAAGAAAGTTTTATATCATGCAAAAACTCAATTGAAGTTTTTTATACAGTGATGCCTGTTAGGGTTGCTGCGGCCCTGCTTCCCGTGTCCATGGTCATGGTTCTGGACTAAAAGTTGCATCCAGCTTGTCATACTTGCTGTCAGTGACAATGCCAGCGACTGTTTCCATCTTGTTGAATGATCTGTCAAAGCTCAATATTTCTAAGCTCTAAGCAACTGTAATTTGATAGAACCCGTGTGTCTCTGTGTGTGTGTGTTTGTGTGCATGCGCTGGGTATGGGTGCTTTTTCTGTTCACTTTGATGAAGCACTGATAACCAGCGGTGTGTGTTAATGTTAATGAAAGGGAGGGGTTGTGCTTTTGTTTAAAGTTGGGGGAAGAGGGGGGTTGTTCTTTTTCTTCTTTTTGTAGGTTTTCTCATTATGTACTTCTTGTTACTTTTAATAGAAAAATAATATAAAAACAAACTTCCTTCTGTTTTTCAGGTTTGGTTTTCATCTCAATAAACATTTGATCCCGTAAAAGCCTGTTTTAAAGAGTGATTAAAGAGTGTTTTTTTTTCTCTGTCTCTCTATCTCTCTTTTACCCATCAACTGCATCTTATCCTGTCTGAAAGTTCAGTCAAACTCAGAGAGTTTTTCCCCGCCGAGTTGAGTGTGCTCTGTCTCGTCGTCTCGGTCTGATCCCTCTCCAGGGTTCATCCCTCTGGCTGATCTGATGCCGTTCTCCAGGAAACATTCGCTCTCAACGTCAGGCTTCTCCCCAGTCTTTACTGAATCTCATCACATCTGTGGAGAGAGGAGTGTGCAGACTCCTCAGTACAGACTGTTACTGGCTGTTGTCCCGTTTATGTGGTGCAGCATGACATTTGAGCTGATCAAAAGCATTGACCATGGAACAGCACAAGTATTTACCAATCAAAACATCAATCAATCAATCAATCGATGGCTTTTGATTCAGTGTTGCTCAATGCATCAAACTGAACTAAAAAAACATCTTTTTAAGGAGGCTGTTTACAATGAAGCATTGTGTAACACACAATGGTACCAAAAGGAATGAGGTAGCAGCGAGACTGTAGAAGAATGTGGTTTGTTGCGCAAACCATGCTCACTAAAGGTAGGATGATGAAGATCTGATTTGAACGAGTAAAATCAGGTGACCGCACTTTTTTTAAGGTGATGGCAGGTATTGGTAGATTCATTTGAAACATGTGTGGTTATTATTTGCGTTATAGCAACACAACAGAAGCTTTAAAAACTTTTTTTTCTTTGGTGTATGTTTATTTGTCAAGGAAATGGCAAAAAGAATGTCTTTAGAAAGAAATCGCTTTTCCTGAACATTAATAAAATGAAACAGCTTGGAATAACATGTCCAACATTTGAATTAATTACATGCATCTCTTGTCATTGTCGTCCTACTGAAATTGTTCTGTTTGCAGTTTAATTACAGTCTCATATTTGTTCAGTCCTGTCAACCATTTGGAAAAGTAAAATCAGTCCAAAGTCTGTTCAAGTGTGTTCTTTCATTTTTTTTTTTCATATTCTTCATATTGAGGCACTCTGTGTGTATATAATTTATTTGTTGATTGTATAATATACACAATCATTTTGTATTTTTCTTGCATTTTTTGTTTCTTTTGTAGATCTCTCTAGTAAAATGTTCACCTTCCCAAAGGAAACCAAAATAGCTAACGTGGGACTGACAACATCAGGGCAGGGTTTCAATTCTGTGACTGTCTGTCTCAGGTTTAAGTTTAAGTGCAAAATTCATGAAATAAACCCAAATTAAAGTATCATGTTGAACAAATTACAGACCTTGGCCAGACACTACGCCCCTTTTCTCTCTGGCCACACCATTTGCTAACAAGTAAAAAATAAATGCAAAAATGGTATGTAGCCTATTATGAAATGTGAAATGTATTTATCAGTATGTGTCCTTGCCCCAAGTGAAGGAGTTCAAGTACCTCAGGGTTTTGTTCACGAGTGAGGGGATGATGGGGCATGAGATTGACAGGAGAGCCGGAGCAGTGGGTGCGGTGTTGCAAGCGCTTCACCGCATGGTTGAGACGAGAAGAGCTGAGCCGGAAGGCAAAGCTCTCAACCTACCGGTCAATCTTTGTCCCTACCCTCACCTATGGTCATGAGCGATGGGTCATGACCACAAGAATGAGATCGCGGGTACAAGCGGCCGAAATGGGTTTTCTTCGCAGGGTGGCTGGGGTCTCCCTCAGAGATAGGGTAAGAAGCTCAGCCATCCGGGAGGGACTCGGAGTATAGCCGCTGCTCCTTTGTGTGGAAAGGAGCCAGTTGAGGTGGTTCGGGCATCTGATGAGGATGCCACCAGGGCGCCCTCCTAGGGAGGTGTTCCTGGCACGTCCAACTGGGAGGAGACCTAGGGGTAGACCCAGGACCAGGTGGAGGGATTATATCTCTTCTCTGGCCTGGGAGCGCCTGGGGATTCCCCAGTCAGAGTTAGCCGATGTGGCCGGGGAAAGGGAAGTCTGGGGCTTGCTACTGAAGCTGCTGCCCTCGCGACCCAATTTAGGATAAGCGGTTGACAATGGATGGATGGATGGAGTATGTTTCTCAAAAGTTAAGCTATATGTACCATTGTAGCCAGATCATCAGAAAGGATTTCCCAAGCTACCCGGGACCAATATGTCGAAGGTATGGTCCACCACTTTCCCTCAACAGGTGAGTCTCTCAATTTCTCTCACTTGTAATCACTGATGGTATATATTTACATTCGCATTTAGCAGACGCTTTTGTCCAAAGTGACTTACAGTAATTCATACATGCATTCATACATTGATGGCGGTGGCTTCCATGCAGGGTGCCGACCAGCAAATCAGGAGCAGTTTGGGCTTCAGTATCTTGGCCAAGGACACCCCGACATGCAGACCAGGGGAATCGAAACAGTAACTTTCTGATAACAAGACGCTGGCTCTACCCCTGAGCGACAACCGCCTGCTACCTGGTACACCTTTGTCTGTCAGAGAGAGGAGACACCATACGTCTGGTGGATCCCCTAAGTCTGGTGTCTGGTGGCTACACAAGCCACACCTGATCCGTGTATGAGTGGGTCCTGATAGTTGGTACAACACTGTGCATGACATGCAATCGTGTCCTCTCGTGCTTCAATAACTGCAGTGGCTTGATTTTGCCGTGTGGTTTTGCTGAATTGTGGTTCTAGCAGACTACACAGTTAACTATGCCGGGCCTGCTGAACTAGTATCTCTACCACAAGTATTGATCAGGATAGGCAAGTGGGTTCTTCCTGTCCCTGAAGACCCTTGGGGCTGGTGGTCTAAATGCCCTTAAGATAGTTTGAGCACCTTCCTCAACAGGTTCTTCAATAAAGGGACAGGACATGGTACACAGATGAGTTGTGGTCTTGTCTCTCCTTCCTTTTCTCCGGTCTCTATACTTTTAATTCTGGCTGTCACACTGTCTAACTCTCTGTCTGTCCTCCTTCTGTGTTGGTCTAACACTGTCTTAAATTCACTGCTTAAATAGTCGAGGCTTGTGTGGACTGACCTTAATTGAATGGTTATTTTACCAGCCAATCAGAGACAAGGGTTTTAGTGTTGCCTTTTTACCTCATTCCATATCCAGCACTTGGAGTTGCATTGATGTTTCACTTCTTCTATATGCATGGGATTTTATTAATACTTGAATCTGCAAACAATGTAGGCAGTGAGACATGATTTCTATGATTTTTTTCAATTCACCTCAGTCTGTTTCTTCCTGTCGGACACTCTTTGACACACAGCTAGACTAAGCCTAACAGTTAGCCTGCCTCGGAGCAGGCTTGTTTGGCAGCATAAGTAAACATGGCTACTAGGAGGGGATTCATATAAGTCATGGTGATTGAACAGAACTCTCACTTAATTAGGCCAGACTTAAAAATAAATAAATAAATAAATATAAACAATGCTTTTCCTTAATCTTGCTTCATGGAATACCCCCCTGGACAGTAAAGTTACTGTCAACCTTGACGACAGATGCAATAAGTTCATATAAAGTATAACAAGCTTAGCCTGTTTTTTTAAGCTACCTGTTAAGTTTTGGGATAGGGACATTTCAGGCAAAACTCGCTTATTTAGCCTGTAGCCATGTTGTGTCAGTCTTCACTCCAACAGGAAAGAGGAAGCAGAAACAGTATAAAACAGCAATCCTGTTCACTGTTGTGCATAACATCCAGTCTGCAAGGTAGGAATACAACATGATATCCAATGATAAATGGAGTACATTAACATGACTTTTGCTGAATCTGTATTGAACTGTATATTGTTTAAGGTGATGGCAGGTATCAGTAGAATAATTTGAAGCACTGATGGTTATTATCAGCAACACAACACCAGTATTTAAATTGAGTATTATTGTTGGTTTATTTGTCTTTTTATCAGATGGCTTTTCTGCTTCTCCTGGTGATGCTGACAGCATGTGCTGCAACTCCTCAAGGTAAAAACAAAAAGGAAAAAAAGGGAAATTTAATAGTTAAGATGAAGTTAAATGTGTATAAGCGTCAGTTTGTTAGTGTTACATTATTACGTTATTATGATAAAAACAATTGTGTAATCAGCAATATTTGGTGGGACCGGCCCCGTCTGGTTACGACATCAGCAGCCAAATTAAAAGAGGACGATAGTGAAAAAAGGCAAACTTTGTTTTAATGCTGTACTACAGAGACGCTTCTCTCTTAAATAGCCATATGGGGAGCAGTGCTTCAAAGGAATACCATCAAAGTCTGTGGTTCAAATGCTATTGCAGGTTCTTAATTTCATGTAAAACTTTAACCAAAAATACAGTGAATTCAGCAGGCTTCAGGATAGTTAGCACACGTATACTTTTACTCAAGCATTTTACTCAAGCATGCATCATTTTCATTATCCCTTTTTTCTTTATTTTGTAGATCTCTCCAGTAAAATGTTCACCTTCCCAGAGGTAACCCGAACAGCTAATGTGAGACTGACAACATCAGGGCAGATGTTCAATGCTGTGACTGTCTGTCTCAGGTAGTGTTACAGTGCTACAAAAGTAACCACTATCATAAGCATCAACATCTAAGTATCATGTTGGTTATTTTTTTCTCTTTCTTTGCTTACAGGTCCATTACAGACCTTTCCAGAGCCCACGCTCTTTTCTCTCTGGCCACACCCTCTGCTGACAATGGCTTCCGTATATTCAAGGCAGCTGCAAATGATACAATTAATGTTAGTGTCCTGAATGCTGGTGCTGGATTTCGAGGTCAGGACTACAAGCTCAACACGTGGCATCCTATTTGTTCCACATGGGACTCTGAGTCTGGTCTGGCTCAGCTGTGGTTGGATGGGAAGCCCTCAATTAGGAAATTCACTGGGGGATCAAACATCACTAACCCCGTTGTTATCCTCGGACAGGTAAGTTTAATTGTTCAACATTATAGCATCATGGAAATTCTGTAGATTGCTATGTTTGATTTAACGTATGTGAAGTAGTGATTTCAGATCAAAGGTAGTACAGAATAGATACAGACACAAACATTCAACAAACTCTCTACAGGAGCAGGATTCCTTCGGTGGAGGGTTTAACCGCAGGCAGTCTTTCGTCGGCATGATCACTGATGTCCACATGTGGGACCATACCCTCTCACCCTGTGAGATCCAGCGCTACGTGGATGACCGAAACTTCTCCCCAGGGAATGTGCTCAACTGGAGGGCGCTGGAGTTCCAGACCACCGGACGAGTGCTGATAGAAGATAAACAATTACCCTGTTACTAAAGCCACGCTAAAACAAGACCTCCACGCAAGGTCTTTTTGAGTATGATGCTTACACCCTGCAGACCTTAACAAGGGTTATGTATAACTTTGCTTTAATCAGCTTGGATTTCAAAAGAAAGACAAATGAAGCATTTTTGTTGATGTTCCTCTTGAAAGTTCAATAAAAATGTATTTTTTGCACTGTAACCCTGTTTCAACTCTATCATTCTGACTCGAAGGGTTTAACAATTTTCAGCACATCAGTTGAGGGCAGTGATGTCCTGGGCATTTTTTGCACCTTGATACCAGCTGAAAAAGACTTGATGCAACACATTTATTATGTCCAGCGTGTTTCAGAGACCCAATCCACCTCTGGGGTCCCGTTGTGATGCACCTGTTCATAAGTGGCCCAGATCAGGCCCACATCAGACAAGTTCATCTGATCCGTATACCGAGTGGAAAAAAACTAATAAACCAGTTGGGCCAAGAAACAAGAGCAAAACTAGCTGCCACAGCACGTACCATGGCGATGGCTGTAAAAAGGGTGCAGTTTACAATTAAGCATTATGGAAAACAAGTCTTCACTCCAACAGGAACGAGGAAGCAGTAAGAGTCTAAAACAACAATCCTGTTCAATGTAGTGCGAAACATCCACACTTCAAGGTAGGAATACAACATGATATCCAATGATAAATGGAGTACATTAAAGTGACCTTTGTATTGTACTGTATATTGTTTAAGTTGACGGCACCCCTCAATTTTGTTGGGGAAAGGTTCCTGAACGTCGGTCTTAATGACAATGCAATCATTTGCATAACATTAACTAAGTATAGCAAGCTTATGACAGTTTGGTGCAACTGCTTTGGCCTGTTTTTATTGCTACCTGTTCAGTATCACGACAGGGAACTTTCAGGCAAGACTCGCTTATTTAGCCTGTAGCCATGTTGTATCAATTCTGTTGCAGCTCTGATTCTGCCGTCAGAGGCGCATCGGAGCTGTAGCGAAACTGTCCTCCACCTCTCCGCATCTGTAACATTCACATAGCCGGTGAAGCGGCGTATTAGCGTATGACTGGAAGGGCAGTGTCAATGGGGCTTATGTTCAATCAGAGGTAGCCTATTGTTGTCAGTGCAAATGCTTGTTTAACACTCTTTGTTTTACCATTTTTATATAATCTTAAACTGTGCCAACTGCTGTTTACTGAAAAATCCTGGACTAGATTCACCAGACTTATAACTTCTATTCATATTGTTTTTTCTTTAATGTGTTTGTTTCTTAGTATTGTTGTACGTTTTTTGCTTATTGTTTTTTGGAAGTGTGTATGCAATATATATCTCTAATCTGCCCCCCAGACTCATGCTTGTGTCTTGCTTTTTTTTAAACTTTTAAAATATCTGGTTGAGATCTAGTCAAGTCAATTTTATTTATATCACACCAAATCATAGTTAAGAGTGGGTGAGTATAATTAGCTACTTATACAAATTGCAAGTCAAATTGCAACTAAAGTGAATTGCAAGGTGTTAAGATGGGAAGTGTGGCTCAGGCAACGTTATTTCAGCATCAAAAGGTAGTTTTATTTACAAGTGCTACCATATTACACATGCAACTCCAAACTAATTACAAAACCAAAATAATTGGTTAAATTCAGCTAAACTTATTATAACTCAATTTATGATAACTCAAACTCAAATCAAATCATGTGTGAATGGCTGCATGTGACATCGTTCATCTTGAACAGCTTTAGAGAGTCTGGTTATATAGTGTCCGAGCAGCCATACAGGCTGTCACAATTAACAGGTACCCTTGCCCTTCTGCAAACAGGTAAGTAATTTACAGCATTCCTTACATCCACTTATGTCATCTTATGTTCTTCCGCTCGACTGCCACTCAGCTGAAATTACCATAGAATGACAACTTAACCCATTTTATCAGAAATAATTCAATTAATTAACACCATACCACCCCCCCGGTCTTGGTTTTTCCAGCTGACATCATCAATGATGTCCCTGCCAGTATAAAATGAGGAAGAGGCGCCATTTTTTCCCACCTTTTAGCCCCTGGAACACATTGTAGGTAATAGTTACCAAAATATAATACAGAACATGAGCCTAGGATTTTTAAGCCTGCAAATTAAATGGTGGAAATGTAGTTAACAAAACAAAAAGTATGGTAAATGAATCAGTTTATAATGGATGAATTATGGACAAATGGGGAAGAAATCACCCACCTCGTCACACAAGGCAAAGTATTATTTGGATGGAATACATTTTTAAAACCCTAAGTATTTGGAAGAACCTAGTATTCAGGTGGAATCAACCTTCAAAACTATAAATAATGAGTCAGAAATTATTATTTGGGTGAACCAACGTTTAAAATGAAAAACAATTAATCAATTGACCTTTGAAATTGTGCATAATGAGTCGCAAAGTATTGGTTGGGTGGAATAAAACTTTCAAAACTATACTATAACAAAAAGTATAAACTAGGGTCCTGAAAGTGCAACTTCTGCGACTGCAGGCAGGTAGATTTGGTGAAAAGAGGAGGGAAACAGGCAGGACGAAAACAACTGGAAAAACAAGATCAGACTAAGCTGGCACAGCACACGCCATGACAATGGCTTTAAAAAGAGGGGGCTGTTTACAGTGAAGCATTGTGAGACTTCACTCCAACAGGAACAAGGAAGCAGCAAAAGTAAAAAACAGCAATCCTGTTAACTGTTGTGCAAAAGCTCCAGACAGCAAGGTAGGAATACAACAAGATATCCAATGATAAATGGAGTACGTTAACATGACTTTTGCCAAACCTGTGTTGAACTATATACTGTTTAAGGTGATGACAGGTGTCAGTAGATTAATTTGAAGCACTGGTGGTTATTATTAGTCTTTATAGCAACACAACAGAAGCATTTAAACTGAGTATTATTGTTGGTTTATTTGTCTTTTTGATCAGATGGCTTTTCTGCTTCTCCTGGTGATGCTGACAGCATGTGCTGCAACTCCTCAAGGTAAAAAAAAAAAAAAGAAAAAGGGAAATTTAGTGGTTAAAATAAAGTTAAATGTGTATGAGCGCAGTTTGTCAGTGTTCTAGAAAAAAAAAACTTTTTTTCTGACATTATTTTGATAAAACAACTGGAAAAATCCGTCAAGCATTTGAAGAAATAACTAATGTTGAGTTCATCTCTTATCATTGGCATCGTACTTAAATTTATTCTTTTAGGGTTTGATAGCTATGATTTCTTTTTCTTGTAAACTCTGACACAAAAGCGGAGGAGAAAGATGCACTGAAGAACCAGTTGAAGCACTTTTAACAAAAGCAAGATGCAAACGGAGAAACCTAATTTTATCAAAGTTACGACTGTAACAAAAGACTGTGGTGATTTATTTTGTCGACATGTTGTTGTTCCCTCCGTTTTGTTTGGGAAAGGTTCCTGTTTGCAGTGTAATCAGCAATATATATCAGCCCACGATATCATCAGTCCAATCAAAAGATGAAGTTAGTGAAAAAAGACAAACTTTGTTGTGTGCTGTACTACTACACTACAGAAAAGCTTCTTTCCCCTGGCTATGATACTCCTCAATTCATCCTCAGCACTCTGCAGACTTTAAAAATAAGTATAAAAATCAAGCCTTGTCTTGCTGATGCTCTCTTATGCATATGCATAGCTCATATAGAGGCATCAGTATTAAATTGACTGTTTAATAAGCAGTTTAATGTTCCTTGTAGCAGATTTAATTTTTTTTTATTATATTCTAACTGGTTATACATTAGTTTAATTGACAGACTAGACATCAAACTGAGTTGTATTTCCACTTTTAACAATTAATCACTTTTTCTATTTGCCAAAGAACAGAACCCAACAGAATGACTTTTTAATTTAACTTTTTAGTAATGATATGTGTTTAATCATCTTTCACCAGAAGTTCTCATGAATTCTTAAATGGCCATATGGGGGGCAGTGCTTCTGCGTAAACCACCAAAGTCTGTGGTTCTACTGCTATTGCAAGTTCTTAATTTTTTGTTAAAACCAAATATACAGTAAATTACAGCTGGCTTCAGGATAGTTACCAAATGTATACTTTTCTCAAGCATGTATCATTTTCATTATCCCTTTTTTCTTCATTATGTAGATCTCTCCAGTAAAATGTTCATCTTCCCAGAGGAAACCCAAACAGCTAATGCGAGACTGACAACATCAGGGCAGATGTTCAATGCTGTGACTGTCTGTCTCAGGTAGTGTTACAGTGCAACAAAAGAAACCACTATCATAAGCATCAACATCTAAGTATCATGTTGGTTATTTTTTTCTCTTTCTTTGCTTACAGGTCCATTGCAGACCTTTCCAGAGCCCACGCTCTTTTCTCTCTGGCCACACCCTCTGCTGACAATGGCTTCCTGATATTCAAGGGAGGTGCAAATGATAGAATAGATGTTAGTGTCGTGAATAAAGATGCTGGATTTCGAGGTCAGGACTACAAGCTCAACACGTGGCATCCAATTTGTTCCACATGGGACTCTGAGTCTGGTCTGGCTCAGCTGTGGTTGGATGGGAAGCCCTCAATTAGGAAATTCACTGGGGGATCAAACATCACTAACCCCATTGTTATCCTCGGACAGGTAAGTGTAATTGTTAAACATTATAGCTTTACAGATTGATAGATTGCTACGTTTGAATTATGTGACGTAATGATTTCAGATCAAAGGTAGTACTGAATAGATACAGACACAAACATTCAACAAACTCTCTACAGGAGCAGGATTCCTACGGTGGAAAGTTTGACCGCAGGCAGTCTTTCATTGGCATGATCACTGATGTCCACATGTGGGACCATACCCTCTCACCCTGTGAGATCCAGCGCTACGTGGATGACCGAAACTTCTCCCCAGGGAACGTGCTCAACTGGAGGGCGCTGGAGTTCCAGACCACCGGACGAGTGCTGATAGAAAATAAACAATTACCCTGTTACTAAAGCCACGCTAAAACAAGAGCTCCATGCAAGGTCTTTTTGAGTGTGATGCTTAC
Organism: Diplodus puntazzo; assembly: GCA_963678695.2. Taxonomy (NCBI): domain Eukaryota; kingdom Metazoa; phylum Chordata; class Actinopteri; order Spariformes; family Sparidae; genus Diplodus; species Diplodus puntazzo. The sequence continues at coordinate 16,530,013 of OZ023160.1, forward strand.
ACCCTGCAGACCTTAACAGTTGTTATGTATAACTTTGTTTTGAGGCTTTCTGGTGATGTGGCCCAGATTTGGGCCAGTTCTGGTTTCTTTTTCTTTCTTTTTTTTTTTACATGTGGCCATGGTACAAGTGCCATCATTCTGTGTGTGTGGGCTGAATGAACGTGTCTGGTATAATTGTGCTATCTTGGTTGCTAAAGGGAAATAAATAAATCTCAAATGCAAATACACCACTTTTGGCTTCATTATTCAGAACTCTATATCCAAATGGCTGTTTATGGCAGAGCAAAGGATCTCAAAACAATGCAAAGGCCATTGCTTGTTAAGGTGAAAAGGAAAAATTGAAGATATTTGAAAGATAACTAATGTGACAGTGCTTTAAACCTTGTTGTAAAAGACAACAAAATATTTTTTATTTTTTGTTTATCAGCCCCAAACAGCCAGATGACTTCATTGTACGCTAGCCATAAGCTAATGTTAACAAACAAAGAGTCTATGTAGTTAAACTCAGGAAAAATCTTGGTGAAATGAATCACCTACTCACCAGAGGCTCTGCTTCTCTCTCTTCTTTCCCCCTTTCCTCTCTGTAATGTAGTTCATAAAGTGAAATACATCTCTCCAGCTCCAGTTGGAAGTCAACATTACGGAATATAAAGGCCTGCAAACGTAGATCGGCTCCGTAGATCACTGCTGCAGTTCAGTTGATAAACAGGAGTTAAGATAAATCCACTTTTTAATCCCAAAAGTTAAGAAGTTATTTCTGATTGGCTCTAATCAAGTATCAACTATTTGCTGTTTGCAGTGCAATTTATATATTAGCTCAAAGTACCAGGAGGGCCACTGCCTTACAAAAAGGAAAAACTTGATATGTGGGATTTTTTTTCCCATATAGAAAGTAAATAAAAATCAAAAAGTTAATAATTGAATAACAATTTTAAAAAAATCTTTATCTGTTTGTAAGTTGATAAATGTTACAAAGGCCACTTGTGCAATCATTGTACATTACAGTGTTCAACAGAGTTCATTTATATCCACAATTAATTAAGATGATGTTTAATGATTTATCAGTTTATATCAGAAACAATGTGACTTGGGAAGTTGAATGCCTGGATGGAGCAGTGGCTTGTGACAAAAATATATTCCTCCTCATCTTGTGACTATTCATCACATTTTATCCATCTGGTTCTTCCTGCTAAACCTTTTTCTTTATATTAAAATAGCAACATTCTTGAATTCTCTTCCTCCTTAGTAAGGGTCAACAATTATGACCTCAAATGAAATGCACACTGAAAAGCACACTGTGAACTCTGTGAGAGACCTGTAAATTACTTTTTTTTTTATCTTTTTTTTTTTTCAAATGATTTGATTTTGTCTTCACAGACACCATTTCATCTTATTCCAGAAGTTTGAACATGCACTGTCACTGACCTTCTATCCATGACTCAGTGTTTTGGGCTGATTACATGGGCTCTTCAGTCTGCAGGTTCTAAAATACATAAATCAATATGTGTGTTGTACTGCTTGATTCATTAACAATAACCAAATGAGACACCTGGTCTTTGGCCAAGCTCTCTTCTCTGAAGGTCATGTAACATTCGGGCTACTTGTAACCCTCCAGAGAGTTTCCCAATAAATTAGGCTGCACGATCTGAGCTGTAGCAGTGCCATTGCTCACCTTAGCCACCTCTCTTTTGACATTCGTGCTGAATCAATTAAGCATTATGTGCTGTGTGAGAACTCAGAAAAAGCCCCTTGTGGTACACCGGCTGCTTCCTGATGTAATGGAGGGCAACTTTTACCTCAACAGAGTGAAGGATTGAGAATTTGTGCATATAGTAAAAGTCTAACACACCAGACAATAAGGAACAGTTGGGTTGCTTGGGATGCTATTTGCCCCCTTGATGTCCTGGGCCATGGTGCATGTGCTGAATTATACAGTCTAAAGTGCAATCCTGGGGCATTTAGAGTTTGACTTTTGATCTGCATAAAAAATACTGTATTTCAAAATTTACCATATGAGTAAAAACTTATTTATCTATTTCAGGCAACAAGACTCAATTCTTCTCTGAACCCTCACACAAGGCAGAAACATTTTCATGTAGAAATACATCAGAAAGGTTTTGGGAGGCTGTCTTTTTCAGTGAAAAAACCTAGAAACAAAACAGTGTGTGTAGGGTTTTTAACATTCAACTTTTTAAACAGTTTGCAAGGTACTTTGTTGTGAGTGTTGAATGTCTGCACAGCCCTTGGATTTCTCTGAATGAAACCGCTGTAGGGACGAGATAAAACATCAAGTCAACCTCAACAGCAGCTTTTCTTGACAGAAAAAGAAGCATTAATATAATATTTTGCGGTAACCACTCTTAACCTGTGAAGAACTAGCCTCTATTTTGAGTCTGTGCTTGATAATTGGCATAGTGCATCCATTTGAATAATCAAGGTATCATAACAAAGGGAACACTTGAAATATTTCTTTAGAAGTGTAAATATAAGTTACAAATTTTGGCGCCATCTCTGCCATTTAAAATTCTCAGATACCAAACTATATATTTAACTTAAATGTTACAGTAGGTGCTCAAAAAATAGCCCAGTATGGCTCTGCTCAGGCTTAACAGGTTAAAAATGTAAATCTGCAATCCACATAATACACAAGTGAATACATTTTATACAATAAACTACAAAGTATTTATTCATTAGAATTATTTTTACAAGAAATATCAAGCTAAATAGTGTCAAGATCATTTTGGTTGCCTTTTGTTCAGCATCCAAGTGTACATGTCACATCATGCATGATTTGTGTCTTTAGCCTCAATTTATGCTCATATAAGTGAGCGTTCATGGCTGGACACACATAATCCTATTATGGGTGTCAGGGTAGCCTGGGTGTATAAAATTAAACACGAGAGGAAATGATGAATGTAAGCTAGCTTGTTTCACAGCATTTCTGTACATTGCTACATCATAATTCGTTCCCTGGGCAATATTGGAATACTCTATCTCATTACATCAACACACACACACACACACACACACACACACACACACACACTCGTATACACACACACAGCCCAAGAGCGGGAAATAAGCTAAAATCAACAGCAGTTCTTTGGTAATAGGAGAATAATACAATGTGAGAGGCTGTGACGGTTTGCAGATTGTGTTTGCAGATAATATCGTTAGATGCGAGATAACAGGATGTTTCTGACTAAACTGTTCTGCTCGGGGCAGAAAAGGCGTTGCAGATTCCTCATGTAGCACCAGACTCTGTCACGGCGACAGCTGCCACATCCTCCTCTCTTCCCTCCTCTGCCTCTGGATCATCTGATTAGTGTTGTATAAACTAATGCATCATCTTCGTCCACAGCTGCCATTCTGCACCTGTCCACCAGCAGTCACCATTGACTTTCCCACCTCTGCTGATCAAATCACCTGCCTACCCAGCTGCTCCTGATCTGCTATCGTGCTACGTTCCATACAACTTGGAATTCAAAACATTTCTGACCTTCGACTAGAAAAGACTGGGGAAAATCCATTAGGCTTCTGGGGTAGTCAGTGTTCCCGGTGTTACATGTTGACACACAAGTATAACATTACTTGCCCAATACCACCATCGTTGTTTTTACTAAACTGAAGATTTCTGGCTCGTGCAGCAGCAGCAGCAAAGTCGCAGCAAAGAGTAGCAGGAGTCAGATTTTACTAACTCTTTACTAACACACACTAAGGAGAGAGTTGTCAAAGTGAAAACCGAAGGCATCTATTTGTTTGGATTGCAACATAATACTAATAGAGAACCTAACAACTGTAATGAGGGAAAAGGAGAACTGAGAAGTTGAAGGTGTGCATCCTGTCACCTGCAGCTCCTAATCAACTCTTACTTGTTTGCCCACTCACATAGGCTGTGTAAAACTGCTCCCTCACGTATCTCAACCTGATCCACTCAACAAATGCTGGAAAAAGACTGTTGTTTCATTCTGTAGGCGCATTTCTGATGAACGACAGCGGTACATGTTAAACTCTCTGAATTCTTTTGTGAAGCTGCAGCAGTGTTCAGATTGCATTAGCAGTAAATTAAGACAGCGCTCTACAGAGTTTCATTTCTTGTAGAAACCCTAAAATCCAGCAACCCTGACATCACACAATGACGGCAGCATGCACGGCAAGGGGGTTAGAATGTATTTTGAAGTGGCATTATTTGTATAGGCTAGCTAATGGACAATGTAGATATGTTTCCAAGTATGAAAGTACCATACAGTAATGGTATCTGTCACAGGTCACGGTGCATGTGCCCCATACTGTGCTGAGTTATGCGGTCTAAAGTACAGTCCTTGGGCATTATAGAGTTGGACTTATAATCCAGTATGTAAAATTTACCATATGAAGAAAAAATGCATTTCAGGCAACAAGACTGATTTCTAACATACAGCGGAACTTTTGCATGTCGATTTTTGGGAAGCTGTCTTTTTCAGTTTAAAGGTCCCATATTATGAAAAACACCTTTTCTCTGGTCTCTACATGTATAAAGTGCCAACTCCCAGAATGAGGGAGGCAAATGATTCTTGCATGGTCTCTGCAGCCCACCCACTAGTAAAACGGCACTCCTACAGGCTGTTGAGATTCAGTTCCTTTTGTTACGTAACAAAAGGAGTCATTTTCATATGCCGGCCTCCTCTGCGCAATGATAGGAGATATCCGAGAGGGGGGCGTCCATCTCTGAGGTGAAGTTCGGTGTGTCCAGTGGTAAGATAGCAGTGTTTCGCAATGTTGTTGCTCAGAGTTAAAAATGCAAATTACTCTGTTGTTAGTTGTAAAAATCAACATCAGTGCCTATATTCTGTCCCAGCTACAGAACAACAGAAGAGATGGTGGTTCCGTTTCATTTTTAATGACAACATGCCGGCTGCAGTTCGTGTTAGCTTGTATGTGTGTGCTAACCACTTCACGTCGAACTGCTTCAGTAACGAGGGTCAGTACAAAGCTGGCTTTCCTCGACACTGATCCTTGATAGGACCGTATTGACCCGAATATAGGACGACCCTGATTATAAGACAACCCCTCTTTTCAAGACTAATCTTCAGAAAAATAAAATCATTGAAATAATAATTACACACTGCTTTCAAACTTTCGTTTCGTTTCTCAATAACAAACTCACATACCCTCCTGTCAATCTCTTGGAAGTGGCCGCTTTGAGGACCACGATAAGCTTTTCTCTTACCAGCCCATTTTACACAGCGTCTCTGCATTAACTCCAGAGCGTTGGTTTCGCAAATTCTCTGCGGCTCCTAAAGAGGCGTGACGGTACACGTCATGATGACGACGTCAGTGTTTCCCTGGTGTCCCCCACCCCCCCGCCCGGTCAATCGAAGCCAGCAGACGGTTTATAATCATATGGATGCTGTCAGAAGGTCTTTTTGGAGCCGCCATCTTTGGACGTTAGACTCCGTACTCCATATTTCTTTGCTGCCCGCCTCTGCTGCATTGACCACCATTATCTTCAAATAAGCATCATAGCTCCCCCTTAGATGTCTGTTAATTTGCCCCACTTTTGATCCACTTTGCTCCACACAATCACTGTGTCTCTCCATTTTTCATCTCCTGTCACTTCTTCTCCGCTGTGACTGACAGATATAACCCCAGCCACAGTGTCAGTGATGTCTCTACAATAAGCTGGCGCCCTCTGCCATTTGGGTCGTGTAGCGACCCCAGACAACTATTAGCATGTGTCAACAGTTAGGCCCCGGTTATAACCCCACTTTTTCATGTTATTTTCATCGAAAAAAACCTTGTCCTATATTCGGGTCAATACGGTATTTACATTTACCGACTAGGCCGAGCATGGTGAAGTCAGCTGGAAATTGGCTTACTAGTTAGCTCCGCTTCAGTCCACTATGAAATGGCGTTTGAAGCAAGTTTAATGTTAATAATATTACGAGAGAGCTTGGTTGTCACAGTAAAAAGTCTGGAAACATGTGCAGACTGGAGACAGAGACGATGCAAACAGTGTCCAAGAGTTTGGAGACTGTGTTGGAGACAGACACAGCTTTCGCTAGCTGTTAGCCATTAGCTACATGGTTGAAAGAAACAAACTAACATTATTCAGACACACTCACCATTCTGAAACATCCTGCTGCAGCTGCAGAGTCTGTATTTCTTCAGGAGCCTCTCCTTCTGGGTCCGATTCTGGGTCAAACTGGTATGGTTGAACGACAGCATCATTCATAGCAAGACATCCACCGTAAACATTAGCGCATGCCACCGCTAGCGTAAGCAGCATCCTCTCCCTAAAAGGGGTGTGGAGCAGGCAAGGCAGGCGTTGACAGATGGAGCTCATTAGCATTTAAAGGTGCAGGCACAGAAACAGCCTGCTCTTAGTAGAGCTCAGTAATGCTCACTTGCTGAAATTCAGGACCACGGATGGGTTTGGGGCAATGCATTTCAAACACAGTGTTGTTGGACCTCTGACAGCTGTGTGAAATTGATGAAAAACAGTATAATGTGGGACCTTTAAGAACTTAGATGCAAAACAGTGCACTTAGGTCTTTTGACAGTTCGCAAGGTGTATTTTTGTGGATGTTGAATGTCGGCGCAGCCTTGGATTTCTCTGAATAAAACCACTGTAGAGACAAGATACAGTCAAACATCAAAATGACCTCAAGAGCAGCTCTTTGTGAGAGAAAAAGAAGCATTCATACAATGTTCTGCTGTAATCACATTTACAACATGAAATGCGAATTTTCATACAATGAAGCACAGTGTATTTATTTATTAGATTTTTGTTACTTCACAAAAATGACCAGATTTTCTCACAGCTTGACAGAACAGTACATTTCAAGTTATTTGGTTTCATTATCACTTTTTTGCAAAATATCAGTGCTACCATTCATTCGACAGCCAAGTGTACATATTACACAGCTGAATCCTTTTTTTTCTTATATATGCTAGTAGGAGGCCGCACTGGCTAGAGTTCAATTGTTTGCGCCAAAGAGACATCAGTTTTTCTTGGTCAGCAGTGTTCATTTTTCATGTTTGGCGTGAAGCACCTGGAACACTCGTAGGTTTAGAAGTTGACATTTTTAAACACTAACCTCCAGTTTTTACTGGAACACAACATAAGTGTGTATTGAACGCAGCTCATGGCAGGTGTTTTTGCCATACTGTCAATGCTGGCTTCGTTACACACCCTACACTCTGTTCTGCTTGCTTTTTAACCCTCTGAATTTGTTGCTAACTATAACCCTGCTTCACATCTAGTTAAAGACTGTTTTCATCACACCTGCTGTGCCTTCCGAGTCGGCTTTTTGGCTACCAAATCTGTGATCTGTGGTGTTGGCACTCGTGTGTGTACATCTGAGTGCATGGACTCGGCATGTGGTAATATAATAAGCTTAACCTCACTCTCCTTTATGTTGTGTGCGTGCACATGTAAGGGCGGAGTAAGTGGGTGGCTGTGCACCGTTTGCATGCCCTTGGGAGGCAGGCAGGTTTGGGCAGCGAGGCATTTGTGTTAGAAAACAGGGAGATCAATAACATCTCGAAAAAGAGGGCAACCTCAGGGATGCATTCGCACCACTTGAAGGGAAAGGAGATAGGGAAAGGGAAACCGTTGCCTATGTTTATCAAAACAATGGCTTTCAGCAGGGGACATCAATCTATTTTTCACCACGTTCTGTGGAAAGATACAGCACAGACGTGAAATCAAGGCTTGGGGGAAACAGACATTAAAAAACATTTATATCCATGGAGACCTGTCCATTTGGCTGCGATAAACTATACTTTTTGTTTTGTTTTGGCTAACGCACTGTTGAGAGCAGGCTGAGCTGACTGAACCAAGGACACAATCAGAAACCAGCAGAGCACGGACAAAACTATCTCTGGATATGCGTTATTGGTCATGTCTTACTCATTTTACCTGAGCGTAAGAGATTTGTTCCAAACACTAGACATTTTAGAAAAAGCAATAGTTTGTCTTCTAAAACACATTTTGATTCATCGAAACATAAAATATTGCAAATCCTGTTTACAGATTACAAATATTTTTCAGGTTAGGATCACTTGCATTTTGAGAATAAATAGTTATGTACAGCTGAGCTTTTTTCCCTTGAAATAATGAGCGACTCAAACCCTCAATTATTGGCAAGCACCGTGTCACCAGGGGTCAGCTCACAGGTTGCTGGCCTTATTGATCTCGTCCCTTTGCAGGTTCCTCTCCCAGCCTTGTCGAATGCGGGTCAGGGTTCGGTCCACGCAGGGGAGGAGGAGCAGCGCCTTGAGCACCAGCACCACAGAAGGCACAATCAGACACAGCATGTAGCCTGGAGGAGTGTACCATTTGTAAGTAGAGGCACTGAGAAATTTGTCCCAGCCGTAGAGGTAGCCATGTGCTGTGCATATCATCAGGGTCAGGTGGCCCAGCTTCGACTGAGAAACAAAACAAAAAAAAATCATAATAAAAGTAAATGTTGACACAATGGTGTGACATTTTAGGAAATGTGCATGCAGATTTTCTTGCCATGAAGGGCGATACCACTGCTGTGTCTCATCAGTACATATGTAGCCAACCGGGTTAGCTTAGAGTAGCATGAAAGGATAGTGATACTTGGATTAAGTTACTGGCAACATTTTTAAGAGTTAATTAGTACCTGTGTCGGAATACATTTTTAAATTAACCCTCTCAACCCTGCACATATAGTGATGTAGAGCTGTGCGATATTACGATATGTATCATAGTGCGATATAAAAATGTCTACCGTAGGATAGGTAATTTTAACATGTAGGCTACTTGATTAGCACTGTTGCTACACTAACGTTAACATACACTATGGTTGAAATTTAATACGCCGTGTAAAGCACAACTCAATGTCGGAATGACCGTTAGATATCCAAATTTTGAGTTCAAAACAAGTTTAATGTATGAAAGCGAAAGTAACTGCAGCAACGCTACTGCTTTGTGGTAACATTTTTACGCCACCCGCAAGGACTCGTTTACGCCACTGGTCGCTTGGGAGTAAACAGAGGCAAAGCAGCATGGAGGAGACGGAGGAGAGCGCAATGGAAGACGAAAATAACGTTACTAGTAGCGTCACATCAGATGCGGATACAGAAGCAGAACCCCAAGAAGAATGGTGCCGAAAAGGGGGAACCAGAATTCCATCATTTGGCTTTGGGTTTAAAAAGTCTTGACAACGGTAATCTGCAAAACATGCAGCCAACAAGTTGTTACTAGCAACTCGAACATGTCTAATCTTTTCTACCACTTAAAGACACGACAAACTAGCTATATCAGGATATAAAATTGTGTCCATATCACACAGCATTACAGTGATGTGTGTTTTTTTTTTACAATTAGGTATTTGTCACAGATTATACAAGCAAGATATATGCAACTTCTTTACCTAAAAATAACAGCTTCAAAAACATGTTGATGGTACAGTGTCTTGCAATAGGGTAAATGGTGTCTTTGTCACAGCCACTCCTCCCCACTATCCCTTTTTACCAAAAGATGTACTTAAGGTCCTGGTAGTGTAGGCAGTTTTTGTTAGCTACAGGCAGAGTCAAGCTAGCTTTTCTGTCCTGAATTCGGTCTTTATGTTAAGCTAAGCTAAACAAACACAAATTGGAATTTTTCTCAAGAATGAGAGATCCACTGACTTAAAAAACATTTTTTTGGTGTTGTCACACTCGCTGAAGTTGACTCAGTGGCATTGTCTAATAGATTGAAAGATGAATGTCAGACAGTTTCCTGTTCTTGTTGAATCCTCAATTGTTACAAACAGCTTAGGATACAAATGGTCTCACAGCTGTTTCAGAAATAACTGGTTTAGCAGTGCCAGTGGCCTTTGAGGCCTGGTTACTGTTAATTACTTGGATAATGTGTTTTAATTCACATTATTAGCAGTTGGCTGCTGATGTTCTCATCCACAGTGACTTACAGTTAAGTGCAAACAACACAATAAGGAAACATTCACATTAATGCAGCAATGACCCATGCCCATATAATGATAATCAGGGGTCCTATTTAACAAATTTAAAACAGCAGTTCACTCCAGATGTTAGCATTAACACATATAATGAAAAAGGTACCTTCCTGTGTTGACAGCCCTATTATGTAAATTGATACCTTTTTATTGTATGTTTTTCACGACACTTATCACCAGATCATGAGGATAATCTTGACCTAGACCGCTATCTCTGAATCTCATTCCCTATCTGGGGTCTACCTATGGACCTGACCTTTACAAAAATGGACCTGTGACCTGTATTAAACAATCTCCTCCCACAGGATTATACCGGGTATCATAATTCTATTTAATGAATAACTTAACATTTAAAATCCTGGGCTAAAGTCAGCCAGGCTTTCTCTCTTTGTGTGCCTCTGCTGGGAACTTAGTTAACTAGGCTCCGGGGAGCTGACTGCCAGTGACATATTGCCTTTACAACACTTTAATAACTCTGATGAAAACTCGGACACTCCAAATACAGATTATCATAAAGGCACGTTTTTTGCTGACAGTAAGCACCTGACCGATAAGTTCTAAAGGCGTAAAGGTGAAAACAGGCACGCACACACCCACGCTTACACATGCACTTGAGGGACTGTACTTTTCCAGCTGTGCTCTGACCTGAATGAAGCTGAACTCTCTCCAGCTGAGAGTGCCTCCCACAGAAGGCAAGGATGTTAGTCCTAGCAGGACATAGAGGAAGAAGCCCATGACTCCCAGCACATAGAATGAGTCTGTGCCCCATGCTTCTGTATTATCAAAGCTGGTTTTATTGTTCTTCATCTGAGAAAGACAGAGAGACAGCACTGTAAGTATGGTGACTCTCAATACCAAGTGCCTCTATGTACAGGATTGTAGAAACACGGCTGGAAACTGAACCAGCCTGCTGTACCTCATTCACCACCTCTGAGATGAATTCGTGTTTAACAGAATAGCGAATAGGAATGATAAATGTATGGATGACATGGAGCAAAGCCAGGCCCAGTGCAACCAGACCCATCTGCTTCCTGCACAGCATCCAGCGGTCCAGCCAATTGGGGAAACGCCTGGAAAAAATGCAAATAATGATACACCTTTTGCAACAAATTGCACAGTAAGTGAGTATTTTCTGCCCTAGTTTGAAGTCTGACCAACCTGTACTTGGTCCCTCTGTAGAGCTGAATGAAGGCAGCTATGCAGCCAGGCAGGTAACACAGAGACAGCATGATGAGAGACACTATTGGAAACACCTGTAAAATGGAGCATGGACACAAAAAACATCATCATTAACATGCCACCTACACACCACTAAACGAGAAGAGGGGCAAGTCTTTACCTTGTTGGCCAGGGATACCATGATTCTGTAGGAGATGTCGTTCCCCTTCTCCACATATGCATAGATGACATCTCTGATGAGCAAATAGAAGAAGAAGAAGGCAATGAGGCCAAGGGCCACGCTCAGCGACAGCCTCCACTCTGGGAAAAGCCGCAGGGGGAAGTCCTCCAGCTCTCTGGCTGCTGACAGAGACCCTTTGTCTGAAACAGTGAGGCCCAGCTTGGTGGCCAGCTCAGCGACGGCCCGCTTTGCCTCCGCACTGTTCCCACAGAGGAATACCTGGAACACAGAGGAGTGGGTTATTTTCGAAAAAAATGTCCTGCAATATAGTCATGGGTTGTTTCATCATTAAGGATCAAATACCCATTTAGCAATATTTTCCAATTTCTTCAAACTGTGCCACTCAGCCCCAAGTCACAAATACACTTATACCTATATTTCTTTAAAGGCTAAACCATTTCCTTAAAAACCTTCGCATGGCAGGTTTTAGCAAACATGTTCTAACAAGGGCAGAAAGCGTATTTGTTCTGAATTATTTTCAGCTGCACATTCGGTGCGCTAGCGAGTAATTTCAGTTGCAGAACGATGTGTGTGGGACTGATTAAAAATATACTACAGTGCCCACGTTCAATGAAAGAACACGTCTCCCAGTCCAACAGCATGACCCAAGCATGTGTTTTTAATAGTTCGGAGGCCTATGGCACAGAAGACTAAGCTATCTCAGGCTATGGTGTATTGGGATAAGCTCATTGAGAAATATTGCCGATGTGGAAGAAGTACTCATATCAAGTAAAAGTAAGAAGACAGCAATTTAAAAATACTCAGTTACAAATAAAAGTCCTGCCTGAACAAACTTAATAAGGAAAAGTACAAAGGTATTAGAAGCAAAATGGAGTTTAAGTAACTAAAATAACTGGTTTGGTGCTTTGATAATATATATATATATATTCTTAGATTGTTCTGTTTCAAACTACTTGATATACCGTTTGGGGACACCAGATAAATCTGAGGGGTCGTGAGATGATAAATGGGAGAGGAGAGAGGAAAAAGCACAGTTCTGATAGAAATAAAACTTTCTCTAATCTTTGATATTTTGGTGTGATATTGAATTGTTTGAACATTTACTGGAATGAAACCATGTGAGAAGTTTCAAGTGAGAAATCACAATTTGGTGGAGCTGTTAACAACTCATAGACATCTGAAATGTGACCCCGACAACACACTGCTATATTTTTAATGTAAGGGGTCAGAAGCCAAAAAGGTTAGAAACAATGGTTAAGTCTTTAAAAATGTGTGTCATTGAAAAGCTTGTTTTATTATCCATTGTTCAAAAGAGAAGAGTGGAGGCACAAGGGAACATGAAATGGAAATACTCCTGTAAACTATAAAAAAAACTGTACTTAAAGGGTAACTCCACCAATTTACCCACAATGCAACTTAGCCACTGAGGCATTTGTTTTTAGATTACATGCAGCTTCCTGGGGAGACACCAAAAGCTTTAAACCACGCTTATCATATAATCCTGTGTATACACCTCTTAAAGTTAAACATTGGTGGAGTTACCGTAAGCATAGAACTTGAGTACATTTACTTAGTTACTTTAATTTGCTGCTTATATTTAATATTAGATTTGTAAACATCATGTTGGCAAAAACTACTTTTTCGCACTGTTTTCTAAAAATCTTAAACTATCAGCACGTACCTGTGCGTATTGTCCTTTGGAGGACAGGCACAACTTTGAGTCAAAAGTGCCTCAGAATAATAATAAACAACACAAATATTGTCCACTGGCTGCATTCTGATCAGCTTTTGTTTTCAAGTTGCTAATAATTACCCTCAGATTATTGATAGATGACTCACCAGCCCTGTTTGGAACATGTAGCGCGTGAGTGTTTGTCTACAGAATTACCCTCGTTGTTTGTTTGTCGCTCTCCACAGTGCTGTTTCAGTGATTTTCAGATGAAGCCCCTGGAAGTGTGCGACTGTGCAAAGACACATGCATACTCTATATACATATGCCGCTCAGTGTGTAATCCCATTTCTAGATCTCACCGTGTTGAAGCTTATTACCACACTCACGGCTCTGCGATAAGACGATTAAGTTGTTTGTAAGGGGGGAAGAAAAACCGAATCATACAAAGGAGGAGAGGCGGAGAGAGGGAGGGAGAGAGCAGTTTGACAGGCACATAGTGAAGTCGGTAGGATTGAGCAGTTTTCCCCCAGGTGTGTGTATAAGTGGACCGGGCAGCCAGCCATGTCTCCCTACATTACTGCACCAGGAACAGCAGGGGCCAGCCGACAGACTAAATCTCCATCTGAATGTAAATGTGACAGAGGCACTGCCCCGCTGTGGATCTAATCAAATTGCTGGCCAGGGAATAGTACACACTTGCAAGCATGTGCGCGGATAGATACTGTACCTACATGTGCACTGATAGAGTCGCACACGTTCAAAGTCTCGCAGCTACCTGTTTTCAAATAAAATAGAGCACTGCAGTGGTGTGTGTGTGTGTGTGTGTGTGTGTGTGTGTATGTGTGTGTGCGGTAAGGGGTCGGGTGGTGGGGGGGTTTGTTTGTGTTGAAGAGGATTCAAGGCAGATTCAGGTTTGGTCTCCAGAGGGTTTCCAGCATGTTTGTGTTGCTCTTTGTAGCTGCGAAACGGATGCTGCAATAAACACTGGTCTTTCTACTTTGTAACATCATAAAGTGCATTTGTTTGTTTGCGTGTTTTTACGAGCGCTGTCCTCCTTTTTCCCTCTTTGCATTGTTGCGGAGCGACGGCGAAATCAATCGTGTGCGGCGAACACAAAAGAAATCAATTCCTGCGTTTTGCATGACGTATGCCAGAGCCTTTGTCGGATGTTATTAATAAGTCTGAGAGCCACTTATGCCATTGTAATCCAGGAAATGATGGAAGCAGTTATTGTTGACTCATGCCGCATCATGAAAAGATCAAGTTTGTAATCTTTCCTCCTGCTCCTGCTCTGTCTCTGTATCCTTGCTCTCGTCAAACCAAAGCCTTCCTTAAGGCTCAGAAGCTCCCTGGCTCTGTTCTCGCCTCGATCCCACTGACATCTTTTAACAGATTCCTTAATTCCACTTCCAACTCTCACCTGTTTTCCTGCCAGAAGTCCATTTTGCAAGGCCCAGGCAGACAGCGTGTTAAGGCCTTTCACCACAGCAGCTCCAGGGACCAGTCTGAAGAACACACAACAAGGGCTTCACTTGCTATTGTTTCTGTCTACAAACGCACAGACAGGGGCAGGAAGGCTCTCGAACTGGTGAGAATCAATGTTTCCACTTGAACAGAAAAGGCCGTTATGCTGAGGGAGCTGCAACCCCGCAAACCTTTTCATTTCCCTCAGATTCAGGTGAGAGTTTTGATGTCTCATGCTCTAAGTGGTTTTTAGGCCCTTCCCTAAAAATACATCACACATTGGCTCCACTGGTGCAAAGTCATTGCTGGCATGTAAACCAGTACTCGTCTAGAGAAACGTTACCTGACGATTACATTTATGAGCATAGAAAAATTGTATGTGGAGTGACAGTATATAGAAGCACAACATGGAAATACTACAGTAAAAATACCTCAACATTGTGCTCCAGTAAAGTACCTGACTAAATGTAATAAGTTACATTCCGTAATGCATTAACAAGGGTCTGGTACCTCTGCAGGTAGGCGGCGTTGGCGTCTGGGTACATGTCCTTCTTCAGGTTGTTGCTGAGGTCCACCAGCACCTTGTAGTCAAACCATCAGCATCAACAGAGGAGAGGAAACAAAAGATAAAAGTGGTTGAATCTATTCAATTAACTCTTATCTTATCTCACACATATTCCTATTAAAAATGAAAAGAGAATGTTGAGGAATTCAGAATTTGTGATAAAGTTGTGAACAGAATTGAGCTCATTACACTCCTGACTCCAAAAATGCTGATTGTGCACAGTGTCCGGGGGATTACAGTGTGACTACAGTAAGGCCTTAGCTCGCTTTATAAGCTGAGGCATCGCTGTCATCACATGACCCGTTAGAGTAACGGAGAAAAGTGGAGCACATCGTCTCCAGCGTCTACAAACAGAGTAACAACCAGCCGCGACAAAATCAGCTGCTAATTTCTCAACTTGTGAGTCTGTCTGCATTTGTGTTGCATCGTGGCAAAATGTGTTCCTGGGGACTCCTGTTTCAGCCAGAATTACCACAGTTTAGCCGTCTGTCTGTCTGTCTGTCTGCCAGTGTGACCGTACCACACCTGTTCTGAGCAGGGTTCACACTGAGGTGGGAAACCTGGAGGACTTTGGGAGACGGAGCTCAGTTCAGAGTTCAGCTCGAATCCCACAATGAACCAATTTAACTGTGGATTGCATAACACAACTCTGCAGGATACACTCACAGAACTTCACAGATGTGTAGTTGAGATCAAAATGAAGGCTGGGCACTGATGATAAGGCTCTGGTTTTATTTCGTATGAAGTGCTGAGATGTTTAAGATCTTGGTTTTCCTTGTTGATCATTATAAATTGTTTACTCGACCCTGATTGTTTTGCCTTTAACATCATCATTCCGCCTTTCAAGGATTTAAAGGTCTCATATTATGCAAAATACACCTTAGAGTGGTTTTCTATCAATAATATGCATCCCCGGCCTGTCTACAATCCCCCCTGGCATGAAAAAAGTTCATCCTCTCCCTTTTTTGCTTTCTCCGCCTTTAGAAAATGTGTGCTTAAACAGGCAAGTTGAAGAAAGTCTGTCGGTGACGTCACCGACAGACTAGACACGTCCCCCTAGGTTGGTGGCACCGCCCCAGGTGAAGGTTTGCCACACCCCAAGGAATTATCTAAACGCCACCATTTTTTTCCGCTCGGTTAGAAAATGAAGTTGGCAACTGTTGGTGTGTGCGAACCACTTTGAGCTGACTGTTTCACCAACTTGGGCCAGTACAAGGCAGGAGTAGTCGGCAGACTTTTACTCAAAGGAATACTTGCAGACCAAGGACATGTAAGTATACAAATGTGCTGTGTGTTTCTGTAGATAAGGCTGAACTCGTGCGTGATGTACTGTGTGTTTTGCCATTGAGAACAAGGTAAGGTTAGCGGCTAACCGCTAGCGTTAGCTTCTCTGACCACACAAGTTAGTGCTACAGCAGAATCATTGTGTGTATTACATTTCTGATCTTGCACATTTTGTAATGCGTGTCCTAGGGAAATGTCTGCATGTGCAAGTACTTAGCTGTGTTTATTTAGCAATTTTACACGAACTAACTAAGCAGTGTCACATAGTACCAGCTAATGCTAACCGCTATCTTCCAAGCTAACGCTAACCGCGAGCTTCTAGTTCGCATCAACACGGTCTCCACATGCAAACCCAGAGACCCGGTCGGTCAAGCGGAACATACACACACCCTCCGCCGGGTCTAAGTTTTCAGGATTTTGTGAAATATAATGCATTTGAAAACGTTTTTTAAGCTGGAATATGTTGGCATAAGCCAGGGCAACACGAGTGTGATGTTGCTTGCTAACTTACACAGTTTAGATTCTCTGCCCGAGCTCGGCCGGGCCGGGCCCCTGACCAAGTATTCGTGATTTTTGTTTTTAATAACTCAAAATAATGACCATATTTACAGCTAGAAAACGAGCATCTCTCTCCTCCCTCCATTTTTGTGTTGCTGCGTGGTGTTACACGTGAGTTATCCTCATGGCCAAAACATGACTTCAGACGTATGTGACATCACTCCCCGAGATGCAAGAAGAAAGCAAGAATATATATTTGTACTAAAGAAAATGACCAAAATAATTGTAATGCACAGTGACTTGAATACATAACTTTAATCTGATCACTGGTTTGGAAATGTTAAGGCGTTAGATTACTTGTTACTGAAATAAAAAGGTCAGGTTAGAGTAACGTAACGCGTTGCAGCATTTAGTGCTTGAATTATACTGTAACAGTGCTGTTATGTGTTATCCTATCCATATCTGGGAATTCGGTGCAGGATAATTAAACTGTGATTACTTGTTGAGAACATTTCAAATTGTTTGCCCATTTCTTGCAATTGTTTTCTCGTTTTTTATTTTTATTTTTACTGTTCAAGACTCTACCTGGCTGCACTGCATTACAGTGAGAAGGCTGATAGAGGACAAGCCACCACATCATCAGGAGATCCTCTTTACAAACTGAGCTTTCCAAAGTCCTGGAAGGGAGAGTGCAAAGCCAAACCCGTGAAGACAGAGGCGACATTCCGTAAGTTTTACAATCTTTTATTTGAACCTTGCAAATTAAAATAAACATGCACACAGGCATCACACAAAAGGTTGAACACAAACACTTAAAAACTGAATTCTTTTAAGATGGTTTTCAAAATTAATAATAAGGAGAATGTATAAATAAGAAGTAATTCGGAGACATAAGAGAAACTTCACAACAGTACAGCACAAGGCTTTTTGGTTCTACTGCAATTTTCCTGTAAACATACATTTTTGTTTATTGCACTGCAGACTGCGGTGATGCTCTGTTGGACCTGATCTTCAAGAAGGTTTTCCAGGACCCTGCCCCATATGTGAAGGAGGTGCTGAAACTCATAATCCCTGAAGAACCTCTCACACCACACAGACGGGCAGCACAACTCTCACTCTCCTCCCCAGAGAGCACCAGCACCACCTTACAAAGCTTATGTAGGCTATATTGGCTGAACACAATTCAATATAAAGTCAGCACTGAATGTTTACACCCATGGCAACTAGATACTTTCTTTGTTATCATTTTCATATTGATATTGAAGTTGATATATAAAGTCAAACTGTTTCACCTTATATTTTCTTATTATTATTATTATTTCATTCATGTCAACACATGTTTACAAATGTTTCTTAGAATAAAACATCTTTCCTAACTGTTCTGTGTTTTCATTGTTTGATATGTAATTTTCATGGTAATAAGTAAAAGATAAACTATAAGCAATGTAAGATAGAGGAATCAGTTATGTACTTTTCATCATAACACTTTTGCGATAAATTAATGGTATTTATGTGACTAAAAGCTGACTGCACTATTCCCCTCAGACGTAAGGGTCCATAGACTGTCCGATAAATGTTCAGTGCATGCTGCAGTGCAGATACATTCAGGCAGACAGGTTACAGGCCAGGAGGGTCCACCATGCATGATGGTGTATCAGGATGCTGCTGTAGTCTTCGTGTAACCTAGAAATTATGAAAGGTAAGTGAGTGACAATAGATTAGAGAAAAGAGAGCCAGCAAAATGACAACCTTGTTTGCCCAGTGTTCACACTTCATTGTGGTATTTCCATACAGCAGATATTCTCAGGTTATGTAGGAATTTGTAGACAATTGCCACAGGAACACCTACTTTTATGCTAAATTTGTATTATCCACAACTATAATCGCTAATCACGTCACATTGTTTCTTTGGTAATATATCTAAAGTTTATAAACCGTTGTAACTAGTAAAAAAAAAACAATTCTGACGGTAGAGAGGTGATGGGAGGCAACTGTGACTATTGAAAACTTGACAATGCTGGCAGTAGCTAATTACAGGTCGTCACTACAAATAAGAGGTTCGCAATCAACTTCCCTGGCTACATAAATGTAAATAATAATACTGGGTTACGCTTGTGTCTAGTAATGGCTGTTGCTAAATTGCATCCGCGTTACTGTAACTGAACAGCAGTAAACACTAGCCGAAGTTTAGCTAAGCTTCATGATGTAAACACTCGAGGCAGGAGAAGGGGGCTGTTATTTGAAACAACGCGAGGCAGACGGCCAGTAAGCTCGTAAAACTTTCGTTTGTCTGCAGTAACATAAAAGTAATGTCGAGGTAACAAACTTAACTACTGACCACTGAGAAACACCAATGTTCATTCTTGGCTGCTTACTTTCTTCTGGAGCCTCCTGTTCTGGGTCGGACCGCAGTCTGTTGTCCGGCAGCCATTACTCCCAGAAACTCCGCCGTTGCCATGGTCACATGATGCCGTCCTCACGTCTTCCGCAGGCAGGTGGAGGTGGGCGGTACCGTGGGCGGCGCGCAGTAGCTCATTAGCATTTAAAGGGAAAGGCACTGAAACCGGTAGCCTGGAGCAGGGCTGTGAAACTGGTGTTTCAAGAACCCTGCTGTGCTTAATCCTTCAGTTTATTTCGACCAAAGCATGTTACTAACATTCCATTTAGACTTCAAGGAACCATATCAAGAAGCAGAAATGACCATAATATGGGACCTTTAAGAAATGACCATAATATGGGACCTTTAAGGTGTCTCAATTACAAGTGAACACACTTGTAACTCAAACTACAGGAAAATATGCGCATTGATTTTTAGGATGAACAAAGACAAATGTGTAATTCATACGTTTTGAACAGAAATAGTCCTAACAATGTCTCAAAGACTCCAGTGTGACACCACATGTTACAACGCACGATCCACAACAGTTACTCAGGAGTACATAGAACAACTATGGAGGGAAAGGGCGTTAATTAAGGAGCTTGACCACTCTGAGTCATGGATTTTATTGTGGTTAATAATAAATTACACAATGTAAGTTCTTATCTGCCAATGTGCATACTGATAACTTGCAATCTTGAGGGGTGATTTAAACACACAACATTCCTCCAATACACAATATAAATCATTTTCTGGATTATTGTGGAACACTATCTCTCTGAGAGAGATTCAATCTGTGGTGAACATTCTAAAAAGTAAATGTGATACGCAATATGTAATGAGCAGGTTTGGGTAGAAACGGATCACATGATATCAAGATTATGTAATCAGATTATAAAAAAGTAGTTACCATAAAATCATCTCAGATTTGATGTATTGTAAAAATAGTTTATGACCACGTTGTTATACTGTAGATTACTTGATAACATTTGTGATTAAGCCTATAAAAACTTTGTATGAAAACCGCTCCTCTATTAAAGCAAAACTCTCGCCAAAAAGCAACTGAGGCTTTATTTGGGATTGAATATGAGTCAAACCTTCATGTAAAAGCATAATTGCGACGAAAGAGGCACTTGTAAGATTTACCGTAGTTTCGGTTTTGGGCACGTTAATTTTGAACGGGAGTGCTAGGGGCATGATACACTAGCATCAAAATCGCTATTTTTAGAACAGTAAGGAGGCTCTACACAACAAAAAACTTTGTTCGTAGCATCACTAGGCTCTCTACTCATGAACACGAGCATTGAGAACATTGTTTGTGTAGACAGAGTTTATGAAAAAGAAGGTTTTTGAACTACTCATGTTAGCTGCTGCGTCTCCTGCGCGTTGCCATCATGGCTGGCAAAAAGTGTCGATGCCCGAGTGTGACCTGACAGGAACGCTTGAGGAGCGGTTCACCATTACTCTCCTGCCTTCGTCGCAATTATGCTTTTGCATGAAGGTTTGACTCATATTCAATCCCAAATAAAGCCTCGGTTGCTTTTTTGTGAGAGTTTTGCTTTAACTTGTGAAAAGCATGCTACTGTTTTTGTAAACAGGGTAATTTGGCTTGACCAGTGTAAATGCTAAGAATACAAAATGCATTGTGAGATGTGGAACCCAATTTTCCTCATCAGTCAATAGCGCATAACTATGACAGGCCTAAACAGACATAGGTGGATCGTATTATTTTCTCTGGTTTCCTGTGATAACAAGTGAAATTGCATTTGTTTTCTTGAAATCATGAATCATTTAGGTCATTATATGGAATGACAAGTGTTCTTTTCCTGAGATATTGAGATAAATTAATCCATTATCACAATTAAGCATAAGATCGTTCCCTCCTATTCCTTAATGCTTAATGTCTCTTCCATAAGCAGAGCCATGCCAGCATGCATACATGGCATAATAATGTAAGCGTAGGATCTGATTTAAGTCGAAAATATCAGACCCAGGGGTATCTACTATTAATGGCAAAAACTCATGAGAAGCTCATGTGGTTTGCTTTGTAGCTTTGTATATAATGATTCACACTTTCTCACGATTGGTTATTTCATAACCTTGAATAAACAACATTTGTAATCTTGTAATGATGTCATAAATAACTTGTGATCTCAAAAAAAACAAAAAACAAATGAATTTGAGGTCGTTATCCCAGGAAAACAGAGGAAATGTTATGCTTGAACGTTTATCACTGATTCTTTAGTGTGCTTGTTACTAATGTTGTTGTCCCCCAACAAAATGAGCTCTGTAACTACTTAACAACAGGGATGTAAATGTAGTAGCTGATATGTAGATAATAAATCATCTTCAATGCTTGTTAATCATTGTATACAAGCCACTTATCACATAATTCAGAGTTCGCAGCGAGCGAACATTTTGCTTGATTGTCAACAGATTCACTGATGTGGGTGATCTGCCAAGTCATCTCTAACCTTAGTTTAGTTCTCAACTTCCTGATTTGCCTCCTGCAAATACTCAAGATTTTATGTATCTTAATGTGACAGATTGTATATTCACCTTTCCTTCAAGATGAGGTGCGAGATTCTCCAGGAACGCATAGTGTTCTCTGTGAACACAGACAAAGATCAGACTGGCTGACTTTGCGGCTGCTGCGTGGGTCATCACCTGTAAGAAAGCAGACATATAAGACTCAAAGCCACATGAGCAAAATCCGTATTCCTTTTTCTTGGCACTCTCCGAGTGTTGTGTCATGCCATGTGTTATACCTGAGCACCCTGAGGCAGGGGGCCACAGCTGTGAGGTCTGCGGCTGCCGTACACCACCCTGTAGCCTGACTGGAGCAGACGCAGGCCCAGAGAGCGCCCCAAGTCTCCCGTCCCGAAGATGCACAGCAGCTCCGGCACAGGGGCAGCTGCTGTGCCCACAGGATGCAGCGACATGCTCTCTGGCTTCAGTTCACTCGGCCCTGTCATGGTCACCGACTGATGTGGTCAATCCACTGCTGTGTAGTTATACTGCTGTGGAATCTGACCTGTGCGCCGCCTCTCCCTGATCGTCCTGATATTTTTAACTCGTTTTTCCTCGCTGCAACAGCAGGTGTGTTTTCGTGAGTGGTGAGTTGTATTTGTTTATAACACCTGTAATAAACACTTGAAGTCATAAGTTAAGCAGTGCACCTGCACATCTCTTATCAGATGATGATGTCATTGTTTCTGTGAGTCATCACCCAACAACCATAGAGCACATTTATATCTTTTTTATTATTGCTTGTGCTTCCAAGAGATTGAATGATACAGCAGGTCCTTGAATTGCAAATCCCTTGGATGCACAACCATCTGTGCTCTGTAACATTAACCTCTGATTCACATTTTCTTGAAACATTTTATGACTTCTTAGAAACACGGACTGCTTTAAAGACAATATCTAGTTCAGCCTGAATTTGACTTTCACATTTGACGAAAAAAAGAAAAGAATTCTGCTGCTTTCCAGGGCTGTCTCATTCCATTTCTTCTGTTTCCACACTAGACATGGTGCCATGTGGGAGATCCGGGCCCACAGATTCATTATCATTTCAAAACCCACTGTTCCACCCAAACGACTGGCAAGAGAACTTTTTGCAAATTTAGTGTTCATGTCCCCGTGGTGAAGAACATCTGCAAAGTTGTGACACGAACACACTCAGCAGAGCAGAAATGAAGCTCGGAACATATGTGTTTTTGTGTGTGGCTGTTTTACTCTGTATAAATGCATGGTTTGTGTTGGTCGGCGTGTGTGTGTGTTTGCGCTGAAATGGGTCAGGATGATCGGAGCTGAGCAGAGTCTCAGCTGTGATGTGCAGCACCTGGGGATTTGGCTCTGCAGACAGGGTGACTACCTGGCTGTAGAAATGACACATAGCATCACATCAACTTTACTGACTATTTGCACAAAAATACGCTCCTCGCCATAAAGGCCGCATCATCCAAATCACAATGTGCACATACATAGCCGGCGATATTTACGGCAGACAAGCAGCGCGTTACCGCAGGAGCTTTTACAGTTGAGTCCATAACTAAAGCATTAATGTCTACCTGGGGGGATATCGCAGCAAAATGAGAAATCATTTTATGCCTAACCTTTAAGGCATCCATTCACTTGTAGCACTGTTAGAATAGACCTGATAGCAGAGCCACTCCGATGACTCATTTACTAGCTCGGCCTCCGGGAAATCTCTCCCTTCTTCTCTTCTTCTCTCTCTCTCTCTCTCTCTTCTCATCAACACTCTGCTATAGCATATTTCTTTCTTTCTTTCTTTCTTTCTTTCTTTCTTTCTTTCTTTCTTTCTTTCTTTCTTTCTTTCTCACCCAGTCCCTCATGCTACTCAATCTCTCTTTTCCAATCTCTTCTCTTAATTAACAAGTATTGAAGTCAATGAGTAAAATTCCAAGTGAGGCTGGCTGTAACGATGTCATCAAAGGCCGCGTTCGCTGTCTGTTTATAAGAACGACCTCTTCACTCTCAAAGTTATCAACCTTGATAACCTTATCAACCCCTGCACCTATAATCACATTGCACTGGTTGAACTCTTTTAAGGACGGCATTTATTCTTGGAAGCGTGCTCTGACTGACTTAGCCTTGAGATTTCTTCCGTGTTTTATTTGGTGACACCTGTTGTTACTGGTAACGATTTTTTTTATTTAACCACATCTTATAATGGCTCTTTGTCCCTGCATCCATGTGCTCCTGTATACTTTGGACTCCGATCCTGAATTCTTTCCTTTAGCTCCATATGAAGCAGTTAAGGTGAGTTAAACTTCTGACAGGGCTGACAGGAATTATTTCATCACATTGATTTAATAAAAGATGACTACAGAAGACAGACAGCAATGTCTTCTGACAGCCAGTTCTTACCCTGAGCGCATCAAATACTGCAGCAGTGACCCTACATAACTACGTCATTTACGATACATGAGTTATGAGAATGAACATATAATGATTTTTTACAAAAACCTGAGTAGTTTTGCTGCCTAACCCTAACCATGTTGTTTTCAAATCTAAACATAACCAAGTATTTTTGTGACTTAACCTAACCAAACTGTAACACAACGTAACGTAACACAACGTAACGTAACACAACGTAACGTAACACAACGTAACGTAACACAACGCAACGTAACGCAGTGTAACGTAACATAACTCAGCACTACGCAACGTAATGTTACAAAACTAAACGCTTGCCAGTGAAGGCTTGCCAGTAAAGTAAACTTTACAGAAAACTCCGTAGATACGCTGAAGGTCTACTGCTGAAAAATATGTCAGCCGCAAAAGGTTTCAAAATTTGGTTTGAAATAACAACATTTTAAAACCTGTATATTTTCTAGTCACCAGTGACTGTGGCGAGGTTTAATTCATTATGCTGAGCGTGTTTGGAAACTTATTACACACTGAGCGGACACACAGCAACATAAGCCATTCATTTGAGGTTGTGTTTCTCACCAGACAAATTAAAGTCCAACATTCACTCTACTTTTATTTTTCTTGTACCCTGCACCAATACTCAAGGGTAATATCTGGATCCGCCCTTTGCCAAATGTTCAACCATGTTCATGTGTTCAAGTGTTTATTTTCTGTACCATTTGGTTCTGGGAAGGACAAACAATGGGCTTTTTATTTATTTATTTTTCACCATTTCACCTTTCACCTTCTATGCCTGTAAGCAACACTGATGCAAGTAGTGAACCAAGACAGGACCATAAAACCAAAAAAAAGAAGTGTTAAAGTTGCTGAAGGACACTGCAGAGTCGCGGGATAATCCTCTATCGAACCCTTTCACCTTACGAAAAATTATTAAAGCTGCTTTAATGATTAGAACAGTAATTGTAACCCATGCATGCCAAACCCCTAAATGTGGCCATAACCTGAGCCAAATAAACTTTGATGTGTGTTGCAGTGCCTGGGAAGAGGCACTGCTTGAGGGCTGAATCCAAAACACTTACAAGTTCTCCCCCATTTCCCAAGCCCTCCCTCATCAGCCAGTGTGTAGTCCAACATTTGTCTCCAAAAACGGCAAAAAAAAACCCGCACACAGACACACGCAACCCTGATAGGTTCTTCAAGACATGAGTCCTTAAAGGCTTCTGCAGGAATCCAGAGAGGATTTTGAAACCATGTGAGTGTTTTATGCTTACCCGAAAAACATCTTGCGATATTTAGCGATGACGCTCCCTGGGACGTGTTTGCATCAAACCCATGCTGAACTGCCACTTTTTAAATGCCAGAGCGGCATTGCTCACGTGAGAAACCAGGCTCAAATCTTGCTGGATTGGCCTCCAGTGCATTGCTGAACATCTTTGCACGCAATAGTGAACATTAAACATTTATTTTGGCACCTTAACAGACGAGAAAGAAAAAAAAAGAAGAATACCCATTTGCAACACTGCACTGCACACACTGCGAGCAAGAGTGAACCACTGTGCTGCCCAAGTCCAAATCCTGAGGGGAACCATTTGGGAGCTTCCAGCTGTTTCCAGCTGTCAGAGGGCACTATGCGAGGCGCGGTTGTTAAAGACAGTTTTGAGATACAGCGTGCATATTGTATGTAGATCCATGCTGCTGAAATGTAGCCTGCGGGATAGACGGGTTCTGAGGGATTTCTCTCACATGATGGCTACTACTTTAATGCATTAGGTATGAGGTTAAGATTGAAGTACTGACTGAGTTTTTTAGGTTGTTGAAAAAAACAGACAGACAGAAAGGTACTGTATATACAATGAGACACAAAGAGAGAGAGAGAGAGAAGCATCGATGCAACTTATAGAAGCAGAAATCGTGCCTCAGTAGAACAAAGACGCTTGTTATAACCAGAGTTTCCCACAAGTATTCCCAGAAATATTCTATAAATATTCCATTACTGGCTTTCCAGACACACACTCGCCTGGGATGTTCATTATGAAACACTTAGAATAGATTTAAGGAGAATCAGAAACAGTTTGGATGAAAGTGTAACCTATTTCTGCACACATTTCTCCTGCTGCTGCGGGGCCAACAACATCAGTATATCTGTAGTAAGTATGTACGGCACACATGCTTTTCTCGATGCTCTGGAATGTGTTGTGTTTGTCGGTCTTTCCGTGCGTCTCATTGTGTATGCTTGGTGCGGCATTATCAGCATCTCCGCAGCAGGCCTACACAGCATATAGGACGTCTCCGAAACTCATAGAGCCTCATCCTCTATCTCTGCTCTAACAGGATGAGCATTGACTGCATGTTTGAAGTTCTGAATCTTATCTGGCAAGCCAAGCGGCAGAAATCAGAGACGGGGAGGAGCTGCATGAAACTGCAGATTTAGAGATTTTCCTCTTTCGTCCGACACACATGGCTGCTGAATTATGTGGCCTTGCTCATTCCCGAAATTCAGCCATTTCGACAACAGAGGGGACTCTGACACTTTGAAAATGCCTCCACAAAGACAATGCTTGCGTGCAATTGTTTCATCCTCTCCCAGGAAAGTGAGTTTTGATAATCTCCTTGTTTCATCGAACCCCTTCCTTCCCCCTTGCACCCCGTGTCACTCTTTATATGATCTAAGATAGATGAAACCGAACAGAGCAATTTTGGCTGCCATGCTGTGAGAGTTGAGATTGAAATCTCTGATGTATCTGTGTCATTCTATATAATCATATCTTTGACAAACAGCTGTGGTCCGCAAATAGCATGCATCCTCACAGCCCCTCCTTAGTGGCTGCAGGGAAATCGGCAGCCCATTATGAGGCTGAAATAGGCCTAAAGAATTTTTCGCCTCATCTCCTCAGCCTTACCTCCAGTCGAGTGAAAGAGCTGACAAGGTAGGAAAGAGCTGACACAGAAGTCTAATTCCATGAGAATGAAAACCACATACTCATCAGAGGTGCAATTTCTCTGCTCCATATTTTTTACAGCAGGAAGGGTGAAGCAAGTAGGCGGCAGGCCAGGCAGCGTACAATTTGTACAGATTTAACGAGCAGTATGGTGATTAATGGTGATTAGGTAAATTGTTATTGTTCTATGTACATTTTCACACCAAATCTATAGTTAACAAGGGGGAAAAATTCTCCTAACAAGGCAGGATGCCATTTGTTCTCATCCCCCCACCCCCTCTTCAAACTGCCTTCTGGGATACAATGTCTAGATGAATCTATTCACTTAGATCCATGATTGGTGAAAAATAATTACGAGCCTGCAGCTGGCCTGTTAGATCAGTATGGTAACTAAATTTAATTGAGGTCTTCTCTGTCCTGCCAGTCGAGTGGTCTGTCTGCCTGTCTCTCTGTCTGGCATCTATATTTTATGGGTTCGTTTGCAAGAACAGACATCTCTGTTTGATTTACTTTGGGATATCATGTTTTTTGTGCACTCCAGGGAACATCAATCAACTGGTGTTGTGCTGTTTGGATGAGATAATTTCATCCGTGGGTTTTCAATGCACTCAACGGGATATCAAACTTGTATATGGTTTATTCAATTTATGAAGGGTATGTATCAAAATCTACAAATAAACTGTTCATCCGTTTACTATGAGGTTTCTTTTGATCTTAATGTTCATCCTTAAAGGGAAACTCCACCAATTTTCCACATTAAAGTGTGTATACAGTTCTTGGGGAGTACTACTGCATATGTGAAAAAAAGTAGGTTAAAACCTTTTGTGGCTCCAGAGGTAGCTGCACGTGATCTGACAAATTGCCTCCACTGATGTTACTCAGTGGCTAAGTTGGATTGTGGTAATGTAGGCACCAGGTTTTGTACACCACTGGTCTAGCATCGCACTTCTTTAACACTGTAAGACTCACCATAGAAAGTTAAAAAACAAATGATTAAAATGAATACATAATCAGAGATATACCTTCTTAATTCCATGCATTCTTCTCATTGCTTTCATTACCCAAAATGCAACTTAGTCACTGAGTGACGCAACTGGAGGCAATTAATCAGATTACATGCAGCCGAGTCATAAAATGCCATACGTGCAGTAGAATTCCGATAAACCGATAAAGAAGACCGATAAACATACCTTAATGTGGGAATTGGCGATGTTGCCCTTTAAGGCTTTCATTGAATCAAATCTGTTTTGGTGCCATGGTCTGCATTTCTTCAGCACAACCTAGTCAATGTAGCTCCATTCAGTTATTACCTCATTGTATGGCAATTGTTATTGTTAGTGGCAGATTCAGTGGATTTCAGTTGTTTTCAGACAAACACATTCGCAGAAAATAATGCAGCATGTCATCTCATGATAACACCAATACTGTCTACTGTTCACTCTTTCGGTACCACATTAAGCTATTCAGTATTATATTAAGTGTTCAAATGGCGATACACAGGGTGGCTTTTGTTGGGAAGCCGCCACAGGAAACATAATGTATCAGTAAACCTGTTTGTGTGTCTGCAAAAAACACAAACAGTCATTTTCATTATTTCTATGATGGCGGATCGGTTTTAGATATTGTCTGAGGTAATGAAACAAGAAGGAGCAGCACATGTGAGCTGCCAGATGTAAAGCCGCAGGTGACAGGTTACACACCTATTGCGAGGAAAAGTACTCGTGCTGCGTGCAGCATGAAATCAGTCCGTGGTCGCAATTATTACTGACAGAAACTGTATTTATTCGTACAACAGGAATTTGTTTGGCTGTGCTGTTGGCAGACACACCAGTTGCTCTTCTGTTGTTATTTCCGACAAAGACTCATAGTAATAAGACTGCTCAAGGTGTGTTTGTTGTAGTTTTTATACCGCACATGATGTAGCCATTGTAGCAACTGTTATCTCTTTATCAACCAGGAATTCTTAACAATTATTAACTCTTATAGACTTAAAAAAGTTTTTTTATGAGAAAGTGTTAGCAAGACAGCCCGACTCCAGTGAAAAGAATGGTGGCTTTGCCTTCAATAGCCTTTTCTGCGAATTACCTTCGGTTTTAAGAATACATGAAGTGATATGAACGTATGAAATATGCATGTGAGAATCTGTGGACTGCTTTATATGAGTAACCGTCAGTTTAGTGTTGACAGCATCAGCACAGACATGTCTCTCTTTACACCCATGAAACTATGTTTTCTGGTGATTTCTAACAAACCGCAATAAAGTTATCTTGAGCGGCAGCGGGGCGGTATTTTCTGCCTGTGGTGTGGTTATTGTGCCACCTTAGTCTGAATGCAAACCAAACTAAAGTGAGAGAAGCACATGGAATTGAAAATAAACCTCTTGAGACATGTTCGATATGAAAATGTATTTGTTTAACAGTTCCGTGGCTCTCTCTCTCTCTCTCTCTCTCTCTCTCTTTCTCTCTCTCTCTCGTTTATACGTCTGTTGGTTTGTCTGGCCACCCGTCTATCTCTGTGTCGCCAGTGGATGGTAATGCGGAGAGAAAACATGATTTCCAGGGATTTGCTTTGAATTGAAGTGTATTGTGATGTTAATGTAAGAGCTTTGTTACTTAAATTTCTCTGTAATTGCAAAGAAAAAAAAAACATTCTCGGCCGGGCTGATTTAGAACCATCCAGCGTTTCCGTGTCTCTTGCGTCCCTGGAGAAAATACAACCATACATACTGTCAGCGCCGATAAGACACACCAGCTCCTCGCGCGTTCTGCTGGCTCATGTAGGTTTTTAATAGAGAAAGAGAATTATTCATTGTCTTCAACAGTACACTAATCTGTTAGGTCTGTAAAACCGCACTTCTATTTGCCATTCTATGTGATTCTATTATGTTCTATTGTGCTGAACATTCCTGCGCTTTCACTCGACATTGTGTTTCCAAAAGGCAGATGGCTTGCTAGCAGCGATAAGAAACAGACGTTTAGCAGATAAATGAATAAATAAAAATGATGATTGGGTGTAAGATGTAATATTCATATACTGCCAAGCTGCCATAAGAGACACAACTGTGTTTTCTTTTTTCTGTGCATGTGTGTGTGTTTGTGTGTGTGTGTGTGACAGAGAGAGACAGATTCTTCCATTGTGACACAGTTCACTTACATTTCAGTCTTATCCTGATTTAAAGTGTGTCTTTAAAGATATGATATGTAACATTTCCTGCAAAATTACCAGGAGAAGTCATTTAGAAAAAATGAATTCAAAGGTTTTTATGTTCTATTTGCAATTAAGTTTGTAATTAAGTTTAAGTTTTTCATATTTTTCCAATTTCAAAGTGGGTCACACTGTTTTCATCATGGGAATGGTTTGACTCAACCTTTGATGAGTTGTGTGCTTACATTATCCTAAATGATAAACATAATGTGAGTAAAACTGTATAACATTACCTCATCTTTTTTATTTGTTTAGTTTTTGACTGAGAGGCCGCTAGTGGCAGAGATAACATACTGATTAACATCCAAATAATGGATAATGGCAGGTGCGTTTAACGGATACAGCTGTTTGAAACTGAGATAGTTTTCAATGTGCGTGAACATGTGTAGGTCCTCAAGTGTGCGATAGAGAGCGAGAGACAGACAGAGAGAGCTGCTAAGCGTGTCCTTGTCATTCAGGAAAATATATTTTGAGAGAAATAATTAATGACTTGCGGCAATCACGTATTAGGGAATTCAAGCATGAATGATTTGTGTAGATGTGTTTGCATATTTGTGTGTGTGTGTGTGTGTGTGTGTGTGTGTGTGTGTGTGTGTGTGTGTGTGTGTGTGTGTGTGTGCGTGTATTAGGGTTTGTGTGTCATGAGGCAGCGTCCTTGCTCGGGTGCTGGCTGAAAAATGCAGCGCATGCAAACCTGAAATGGCAGGTGTCGGCAAGAACAGGTGAAAATCACACACTGAATGATGCATCCCGCCTCTGTGTGTCTGTGTGTGTGTGGTGTGTGTGTGTGTGTGTGTGTGTGGTGTTTGTTCATAGATAACCCCAATAAGAATATCACAGGAGAGTGTGCTCCGTGTGCTGCTAGGATTCGAAAATGCGTAGCAAGCTTGCGTACAGTGTTCTCTACATCCACGCCACCGAACTGATATAGATCACACCCGTATAAATTATCATCAAAAAACTCAAACCCAATAACCTTACACACGTCCCTCCCCCCCCCCAACCCACACCACAAGTACCTCAAATAACTCTACTCTACTCCACAAATACCACCGTCTCTATCCCCCATGTATATCCTCTCTCCTACACAGACCAAGTAGATCAATACGCCTACGCCCACTCACTAAACTCCTTTCCCATAACTTCAACACTTTCTCTCTTTAACATTGTCCTCATTCTTCAATATTAACATATCCAGAGAACATCACTAGTATGTTACACTTCTATCCCTCTACAATCTGCTCTATACGTACTTCTACCCCTGCCCAACAACATTCCCAACCCACTATACTCCTTAAAACCCACAAGACTCTCTCCCCCCCAAGCCTCCCCCACCTAACAACTCCACACCTCACATCATACTTTATAAGTTATGAATATATCGCACGATGACTGTCCTGCCGCTTGTGACTCCCGGCTGCTCTCACATTAACTCCCTCTGATTTCTCCTTGTCTCTCACTCCATATATCTATGCCCCATTGTGTTTCTCCGCCAATCCAGATCAAATCCTCCGTTCCCTCACCCCTCCCACCCACCACCAACTCTGTGTCCACGTCCCTCACCCTAGTGAGTATTACCCGAACGACCTAATAGTGAGATCCACTCCGTCTCAACTGACTTCTCCCCCTTCATCTCTCTATATCTCTAACAAAAGACAAAAATCAGTTATACCAACTAACAAAAAACCCCACGATCACACATCCTTCTAACCCACACATCCTAAGAAACCCAACACTAAACCTCAGTCACCTACTCTCCATATCAAAATACAAATAAAACTCAAGATACGAGAATATAGATCCACTACTACCACATCACCAACATAATCCAAATCGTACGTCACCCTCACCCACAACTGACATAACCCTCGTGTCTATTTCCAACCCAAATACACCCCCCCCCACACCCATCCTACTTACGATACAAAACATATACCATTCTCCTGTCCCCACGTTTCGACCTCCCCCTGTATCCACTGTCCCAGTTCCACCTACACACCCCTGCTATGAAACCACATTCCCCCCATCAGCCCCATCTGTTTCTTGTCACCTTCACATGCCCCCCTCCACCTCATGCATCACACTCCGCGACCCCTGCTCCTCCCACCTCCCCAGTTGTTACACCCTCCCTAACCCTCACTCCCCCCAACAATCATGCGTCTCATTTAATTCTCATACCAACATCCTGTAGATCTATAATACGACACTACACCTCTACCTTCAGTGTCACCCCCACCTCCTATACCCCCACCATGTAATTTCCCTGTGTCACATGTGTGTGTCTCTCTCTCTCACTTGCGCACATCTCTCCCACCCCCCCAAACACTTGTTTTATCTTCCTCTGCTCAGTAGACCCATGTGCCCACATCGCCTCCGATCCCGGTGCCTTCCCCCCCAACTACTCATGATATACCCCTCTACCATTTCACAATCATCACATCATACAACCCACGAGTTATTTTTGTTGTGTTCTCCCTTGCAATGTCATACCGTCAAGTAAGAACACCGCCCACATCCCACACTCTAATCTGTTATACCCTGCACGGGCTCACTCCATCTCGAGCAGTTTTTCAGAACCACATGTCGTGTATGTGTCTGAAGAGCCGGCTATAACTACCAGCACCACGCGACCCCCCCTCACTAATTACTCTCCTCTTTCTTTTTAATTTAATTTATTCAATTGCTCCTACATCTCTGATTCGATACCACCTGCTTGCAGATTCTGCCCCATGTCTTATCTCGGTGTCATGAAGTCCGCTCTTCTTCTCTTAGTCGCTGTTAGTATTTGTCCCTGAGATATGCGTCTTGTGTGTTGTGTGTACACCTGTATTCCCCTTTGCGCTGCGGTCCGCGGTTCACTGCGTGTAAGCGTGTCCTCGCGCCCACCTACTAGGTAGGCGCAGGCGACCCTCGCCCGAGAAACACGCCCCTCTATGTCGGTCCATCTACAATTCTCACAGACCACGACCCCCCAGACGACATGCGACCGCTACCTCAATATTATATAACCGTCCCAGTCCCCAGACTCTACTCCCTCCTGAAGAGACATCCCTGATACTTATCGAACGAGAGAGTTTGCCCCCACTGAGTGAGCGACGATACAACTGTCATATCCTCCCATGTACCTGACGACTCTGATCTGCACAACTCGCGACACATGAAAACATCAGCCCCTGACATATCCTAGGTGAATAGTCGCCAGCCCTGCGCGCTGCTGCTGTATATTGCGGCTGAGAAGATCATAGTGTCGAGAAAGGTACGCTACCACCAGGATACCCTCACGATACGCCTGCCGTATCACAGACACACCGCCTCCACAAGCACTACCCACACCCGAGTCACCACTGTAACCATAGAATGTGCATAGCGATACCACAACCAGACCCAACCCCCTGCCTACTGCTACTTCGTATCGCGCATCGCTAGCCTGGCCATAATCTGACTTGACACGTTATGACATGATATCATGTCATCATAGCTGGCAGACCCGAGCAGAGACAGCCTGCCTGCTACCAATACTAAATGGATGAGGAATGTACATTACGCAGTGAATCGTACTGTAATGTACGGTGATGTTTCGTACCGAGCAGAGTTGTATTGTATTGTGTGATAATGTTCTGTATTGTGTGTGGAAACGCGCTGTGCCTTTTGGAAAGACTGTTTTGTATTTCATTGTGTCTGTCCTGAGGCCAATTTACACGAGTGCAGCTAACATGTCCTGAGGACTGTCTGTAGACGTTAAGGTTACTCCATATTCCTTCATGTACATGTGCATGCTTTCCACTTACAACGTGTCATGTGTTATCATGTGCGTGCATGCGTGCGTGTGCCTCGCGCAGCGTTAATGCCATGGAGGCAATGTGTGAAAGCTGTCAGAGAACATCAGGTTCCTAAAATAGACGCTCCCCATGGGAAAGAAATGGGGAGAGCGAGAGAGAGAGAGCAAGAGTGAGCGGAGTAGGTATTCACATTTACGAAACAAAAAGCTCAGATTCTAGGACAGTGACAGTGATTAATTATAGATTAGAGACTACAGTAAACAAAAGAGCACATACATGCACACACACACACAGCGACAAACACAATTTCTTCTGGAGTTTCTGAGGAGACTCTTGTCGACGCCGTACACTAGAGGAGGGCCAGGTATACAGCAGGTTCTTCTTATAATAAAAGTCCACAGTAAAGAGGTTGCATTTTTTCTTTTTTTGATTTTCAGGCGCAAAATCAGACGACTACCATTGAGATACCGAAATAACGTGCAGAGGGAACAAAAGACCCAAGAGCGCTCGTACAGTATGTGACCATAAATGACGTAAAACAGTATTCACAGTGTCAAAGATAGAGCGTGTAAATGTTCTGACATCAGAGAAGTTGTACGTCTGAGATTAAAGGTGCATTATATGGTTTTTGGCAAGACGTTTAGAAAAAGTCCGAAGAGAAATAACTTCATGATTTTTATTCTCAAACAACAAACTTTCTAACTTCAAACTTCCAATTGTTTGTTAAATGAAAACAAATAATAATTACCTCATTATCATATTAAAAATTCTGAATTTGAATTCCTCTCCAAAACTACATAATGCCCCTTTACATAGTTTTCTTTTTAGATATAAGGACTCTAATGAGTCTGTGGGACTTTGAAGACAATTTTAGGAAAGGAAAGGTTCATTCATTACCTACACAATTTGTCGACATTAGTATAAGAAAATGTAAGAGGTCAGTGTTTCTGAGAATACAGGAGCAGATGAAGTGCAAGGATTTGAAATGTTTGCAAGTCTAAACAAAATCATGATGATGCATGATATTCCGTTCAGATTTCACTTAATGTAAAAAAAAAAAAAAAAATCTTTAACACTGACCATTACTATAAGTCTGCATTAATGTCCCATCTTACTGGAAAAAAATACCCACACAATTAGATCTGAATAGGAAAAAATGTGACAAAGCAAGAATGAGTTAAAGTTACCGACTCACAGACCTTGAGAAAAGTTCCATAGTCACTGTGTAATAATGCCTTTTAGAATTTTCACCTCAAACTTAATCTGCGTATTCGCTGCCTTTAAAAGCGGCATCAAAGTGATTTTGATAATAATTCATGAACACCTGGATGATGGATGGTGAGTCAAGCAAATATCATGTCTACATATTGATTTTTCGCATTATACAGCAATGAAAAGAAAAAGGCCCTTTCTAAAAAGGCGCGTCAAAGTACCCAAAACACAAAAGTGTGGCTTGCAAAATGATCAGAGGCGACGTAAGCAGGATCTGTAATGAAACACAAATGGTGTGGTCCTGTTGCTTCTACAGTCTTTTACAGCGGGCACGTTGAATAAGCTGCAGTGGCTCATGGGTCAAGGTAAATACTGAGCCATAAAGAGTGATTCATGGTATGGCGACACATCTTATAATGCTTCCCTTCAATGTATCCTTGCAACAGTGATTCAGTTGTCTACAGATTGTATTCCAGAGGTGCGTTTCTTCACATGCACACACACTTCCCTCTCGTATTTTTCCTTTATTCTCACACCAAAGTAATACCTTCTTCTCCCTGTGAAAAAAGGGGCTGTCAAAGTTTCAGGTCATGTTATCCTCTCTTTAAATGATGAATTTCAATGTTCCTACAGTGGGTATATAGTATGCAAAAGAGTGATTGTGTGGGTATACGGGGAGATTGAGGAGAGACAAGAGTTTAAGAGACTCTTTTAGACGACACAGGGAGATGAATCCTTTATATTAGACGGGAAGAAGAGCGAGTGATAGCGTGTTTAGTGTGGGAGAGAGAGAGATAAAGAGAGGGGGGACTCAATCATCAAATCATCATACACTTCTGCCAGGCAGTTGATGAGGGAGTGTAAGCCCCTTGCTATCTCGGCTATTCCATACCAACCCTCCGCTTTCCATACAGGAGTGGTGGATAATTAAAAGATAGGCTGATAGCACCGGAGAGCAAGAGGGTGACTATGACCTTATCTCTGTTCTCCCTCACTGTGACATAATTAAAATGGAGACTTTACGGAATCGTTCGCAGGATTCGTCCAACTGCAGTTTTTTTTTTTTTCACCTCGCTCTCAGTCCATCAACAAAAATCATTTTCAGTCGTAATGACTCTGCTTAACAACACAGAAAATAGGACCTGTTAAAGACACGGGATATTTTATGGGCGCAATCATGGGAGCCGTTTAATTGCTTCGGGCCGAGAATAGAGAGCTTGACGGCGTTATCGTGGTCTCAATGTAACCAAAGCAAACTCCTCAGGGGAGCGGTTACACTCGTAATTTATTATACCACCGTAATTATAGATACTATCATTTATTTTCAGCCGGATACTGCGCGTGTTTGCGTGTTACGGTGGAAGAGTGCGATTCTTTCGGATACAGTGGATCATAAGCTGGCATGAAATTGTGGAAGTAATGTTCTCGTCTGTTTTGGGTATGAGGCGACGGGCTAGGGGTGACTCAAGGTTCACTCTCAATATAGCTGTCTTGTTCCACGTCAATTGAGCTCCAGGTGAGTTTTTTTTGTTTTTTTGTAAGGTGCTCCGTTAAAGTCTTTTGTGTTTGTTCCTTTGCAATTCAAAGAGCTTTAATGGCGCAATAAGACACCTTTGCATCGCTAAAGCAGTGAGAAATACCACCACAATAAAGGTAGAAAACATCAATCATCATTTAAACATAGATTGCAAATGATTTATTGCAAGAGGAGTCGCTGGTGTGTGAGGAAATAGACGTATGCACTCTTGATGAAGGCTATCTAGTGTAGCGTTGAAAACTAGATGTGCGATGACGATTGTGTGATGCTAGCTCGTTTGTTAATGAGCTTCACCGCCTGCATTTTGATTTGCATCCTACCCCCTCCACCCCGACGCTGGCATATATGCTAACATCAATTATGACGTGTTGCCTGGGGACCCCTCAGTCATCCCCATACCACGGCTCTAATCAGATGTTATCCTCTCAGACTGTCCCCACCAAGACTACACCCCTCGCCTCCAGTGTTCCCCCCAACCTCATGAGACACGTACCGTAGTTTCACGCTAGCTCGTGATGCTATGGACAAGACATTCCGAGAACACCCAGTGCCGAGTGCCCTAGTTGGATGGGAGGACAGAGGGGATCTTGTAGGAGATCGGCCCAGTATTATAAAAAGTTAGATCTAGATGATATATTTTTTGTATGCGTGTGTGTACTCAGCGACGACCGCCTGGTGCTGACGTATCACACAGCGCATGTGGCGTGTCCCGCCTGGGCGAGTCACTACATGGAGTACTGATGTGAGTCACTTGCGACATTAATCGTCTGTAAGGGGCAGCTAGATCGCCACTCCGCCCGCGCCTTCATATCCCGGACATTCATTCAGACATAGTGCTACGGTATCGATCACGCGATTAGCGTCGTCAATCTAGTGGGCAGCACAGGCGGTCAAGACATCGTGGTAACAGACTATCTCACTCGGAAGGAAAGCGATAGTTACGCATATCACCCACTCGAAGGGACCACGGCTGTGTGTCCCTTGCCAAATGGAATGTCCAACAGGGATGTATGGCTAGTGCTAGAACAGTAGGCAGACCCAATCAGCTTCCTACGATAAAACAAGACGGCTGCCTAATCAAGAGGTTTTCATATCAGACCGGAGCGTGGATTTCATAGAAGAAGTATCGTATCCACTATATATCACAACACTCTCCAGTCTCCCAAAAACCGACCTCCTCATATCACCTTCGATTAATGGCAGCAGGTTTTGCCAATCACCCAACAAGTAGTTTGAGTCCTGTGCATCCTTATTATACCCCCAGTCAGTTTCATATAGCACTCCCCTGATGTACCATTATACCCCCCCACCCCCCCCCCCCCCCTCCACAACTATATCTATCCTCCCCCCACCCCCTTACTCTTTATAATCCTTTACTTGTTCTATGTGGACCTCACAATATGTAAGGCCCCACACCTTAACCAATCTTGCTAAACATCGCGTATCCCCAACCCCCAAACCCATCCCCACACACACGCCACACCCTCCACACAGACCCTCCCCTACCCCCCCCCACCCACCCCCCCCCCCCCCCCCCCCCCCACCCCCCCCCACCCCCCTCCCCCCCCCCGGTCAATACCGCTCTCCCCTTATCACCTACCCGCCGACTGGTTTTTTTTTTCTTCACTCGACACATAAGATTGTTTGTTGATTTGTTACACAGTACCACCCTGGGAGATAGGCACTAGGAAACTGACTGGGATCAAGGCACTAAGGCAGTGCACTTTCACGCAAATACTGAGCTTCGTTGGTTGGTCGTGATTGGCAAACCATCTGCCAATAATCGACTATCACAGGCTGACTTAAAAATGTATCAGTTATGAAGAGCATCTCTTGCTCATCTTTCACTGAAATCCACTCTCCGGTTCTGATATGAAAACCTCTTGATTAGCAGCCGTCTTTGTTTTATCGTAGGAAGCTGATTGGGTCAGCCACTGTTCTGCCACAAGCACATAGCTTGAAGCCTTGGCAAGACAGACAATGGAGCCAGTGGTTCACATATTGTGTCTAACCACGTTTTTACCCGAATCAAAGTAAGAAGTCTGCAAACTTCATATGCTGAGATGAAGGATAAAGCGGTGTGACTGAATGCCCCCAGAAGAAATTGCTAAATGAACACTGAGGTGTAATTTCTGTGTCAACTTCTTCTCCGAGGTAAAGAATTAACTTCGAAACTGCACTCTTTTAAGTCAACAGAGATGAGGAGTCTTTAAAGTGCTCAGAAGGAAAGATCATTTGAAAATTTACAAATCCCTTGACTGTTATGCAAACCCCATCTGCTGATGAAGCTCCAAACAGCTCCTAAATCGACCTTGAGGTGAAAATGTTTTATTAACTTAACCGACTAGTTTCAGTTGTCTAAATTAAACAGAACCTGACCAGATGGAGATCGGAAAACATCGGCATCGGCTTGCGTTTCTCTTCTGACTCAGTGTTTGATTTTAGAGAAAACTTGTCCATTTATTAATTCATGTGTTGGAGAAAACGAGCGCAGCTATGTCGGCTCTGCCATGAGAAAAGATTTAGTTCTCCATTTTTTGTTGTTTTTTGTCTTGCTCTCCGTCTTTTCTTCCTCTAAACCCATTGACCACCCTCGGTCACCTCGCGCGCCTCTCTTCAGCCTCAGAGAAAGACAGATCAATTTTGTCTGAACCTTGGCTCTCCCCGTGTGTTTTTGAGTACCTTCATAGCTCCTCTTTCCCATCCTGTCATCCCGCGACCATTCCCAGCGCCCCCCGTTGTAATCCCTCTCTGTCTCTCCGACTCTCATTCGTTCACTCTGCTTATTTTTTACTCTCTTCTTTCTGCCTCTCATTCCAGTGCACAGCCTCTGCTAGCCTCAGGGTGTGTGTGTGTGTGTGTCTGTGTGTGTGTGTGTGTGTGTGTGTGTGTGTGTGTGTGTGTGTGTGTGTGTGTGTGAGTGAGTGTGTGTGAGAGAGAGAGAGAGAGAGCACTGCTAGAGATTTTCTAAATCCCAGGTAAGAGCAGAGCTTTTCTGCGGGAGAATTTCATTTCAACACCTCTCATCTTGCACAGAGCGCAGGAGGATAGGAGTCTCCCAGTTATGAATCCAATAACCATTGTGCGTGAGTGTGTGTGCGTGTGTGCGTGTGCGTGTGTGTGTGTGTGTGTGTGTGTGTGTGTGTGTGTGTGTGTGTGGGCAAGACTGAGGCCTGTTTATAGGATTGGAGGTTTCTCCCATAAACTCAAACTGAAGGTCAAAGAGAAAAGGAAAGAAGAGAGAAAGACAGAGACAGCTATGGAGACAAAGGTAGGGGTGTGTGTGTGTGTGTGTGTGTGCGTCACTTTTGCATGAACAAGTGTTTGCGTGTGTGGAGATGACGGGGGTCAAAGACTGAGTGTGAGTGTGTTTGTAGGGGGTGGGGGTGCAAAGTCAAGGTGGCATGATGACACACAAGCACATACTCACTGTCTATATGTTAATAGGCCTGCATTGACACACGAGCAGGAATGCTCTTACACGCACATTTGTGTACACCCACACACACACACACACATATATGCGCCCTGCAGCCGAGAGGGAACGAGTGTATTGAGTTAGAGAGCTGAGGTCAGCTCTAAATCATTACAGGTCACCATGGCAGGCCTGGCTACCAGATTAGATTAAAGTCTAGCTGATAGACCCAGCCAAGCACATTAAAACACACACACAGGCACGCACACACTTGTGTATGGAATAAACACAAAAAGCGGATACCCCAGAACATTAATCACAGAGAGCCCGGGTGTAATGTGCAGTGATGTAGCTTTGGTTTCTTTGTGCAGAAAGCACCGCAGCTCCCTGACCCCTGCACAGTAAACAGCCGTGCGACAGATAAAAAGCATTCCCAGCGGAGGAGTCTGTTGGGAAACCAGCCTATTAGGAAGTTGAAGAGACTGATTAGATTAAAGCGCTGTGAGACGGGTCACTCTGCTGCCTCCTCTGGCTCCAGAGGCTCTCGCCGCCCCGGACGACAGGCGCGCACAAGCGCAGGCCCGGGGCCGCGCGCTTAGCTCCCTGGGAAATACGACTCTTTTTGTTGATATCAAAGAGTGTTTGCGTGTGCGCAGGTGGATGGAAGAGAGGGCGGAATGAATAGCGGAGCAGCTGCTGTTTATCTGCGCGGCATCTCCGCTTTCAAGCAGGAGCGCGAGAACAACACTATAAAGCTCCCCCGGTGGGCTATACGTTACAGCGAGCTAAGACGGGCACTCTATATCTCGCCCTGTGTCTCTGTGTGAAAAAGAACAATAGAGTGAAAGATGTAAGATCCCCCCCCCCCCGCCGCTCCCTCGCTATCTCTTTCTGCCCCGGCAGCACGTCTATCTCTTTAGGTGATGTATGTCTGACCTTCAGTGGTGAATTTGCCATTTGCTGCCAAGTGGATCTTTAACTGCTTCCATGATTCACGTGACCTCACTTCCTCTGACCCTGCTAGGCGCTGCTCCGGGTGGCTGGCAGCCAAGAGAGCGAAAAAGGGGCACCGAGCCAGGCCAGATAAGGGCTTCTCCAAATC
This sequence comes from Diplodus puntazzo, assembly GCA_963678695.2. Lineage (NCBI taxonomy): Eukaryota > Metazoa > Chordata > Actinopteri > Spariformes > Sparidae > Diplodus > Diplodus puntazzo. The sequence continues at coordinate 16,571,288 of OZ023160.1, forward strand.
AGCTCGTACCGCTATGATAGCTCTCCTCCCTCCTTTTCAACCCTCCTCTCCTCTCCTTCTACCCGATTATTGATGTGGTGGGGCGGAGCCTCTGCTTCCGCTCACCATATTTAATCTTAACTGTCACCGCTTTGAAGTACAATAACAGAAGATGAGAGGGCTCTTGAGTGAGCTCCCGTGTTTGACTAAAATTGACTGAGCGCAGTGTGTTTTCCTATTGTACTCAGGAATGAACCGGAGACCCCATCAGCAGACCTTATCTATTATTTACACGGCAGCACTGATATTCCAATAAATAAGCTAAGCTGCCATTCCAGACAACTTTCTACTGTCACAAACAAGCGAAACGTATTCACATGCTCTCTGGCACCCAGGCACAATGGTATCTTTTGATCGAGTGAATTCCTTTTTTTACAAAAAAAAATGGCACAATTCACAACTCACAATGGCAAACAAGCAAGGGGTTGATGAGAGCGGTAAAAGTTCACGGCACACAAATACGAGGAGGAAGAGAAATGCACAAAAACAGGGCAGGAAGCTGATGGAGGCACACGCTTGAGGATGATGTCATTCACTCAGGACAGATTGTTTCAGACTCCTGTATTGGTGTTAACTGTGGCGGCCATTACTTTCATCTGCAGCACAATATATGCTGATTGGCTTCCAGGGAGCAAGCCAACGGATGCAGAGGGGAGAGAGGGCAAAAAAAAAAAAAAAAAAAAAAAAAAAGGGAGAGGGGATTTTTGAGATGTGTGGAATGAATTGCGGTGGAGGTGCATTAAAAACCACCTTCCCGAATCTCTTCCCCCGCAGGAACGCGGCAGCATGCAAACACACACGGAAGAAATGCACGCCGACCTGTAAATACACACTTCTACCCGCATATGCACAAGCGAGAGTTGCCGTCTCATTAATTAATAGTGTTAGCGCGGCATCGCACCTTAATGATCCCCATCTTTCTCTCGGTGCCTCTGCCTCTGACACCATTTCGCCTCGACTGCGGGGGCCGGCAGGGTTCACGTCAGGACAGAGCACAACTGCACATATATCAAAGACATATCAGACCATTTTACCAGAGGGTGACTAATTGACTACCACCGCCCTGGAGATCAAGTCCACATCAAAAAAGCCAGGTAGTCAGCTCTGACAGGACCGAGTCTTGCTCTCCTCCCGTATTTAAGCCTCGTGCCTCCTCGCTGCTTTACGCTGAGCAGAGTTATAATCAGAGCCGAGGCCACGCCACTACTTTTGTTCTGGGTTTTGTCTCGACGGACCCTTCTGACCAGATTTGACCAGCTTTCTTATTTCCTATTCCTGCGCCTACACCTACACTGCTCAACCATGAAACCATAACTAAATATAAATCATCCTTTCTCTTACTCTGTCATTCTGATAGCCCCTCCACACTTCCTCATTTGTTCTCTTTATTTTCCCCTTCCACCCCCCCTCTCTCTCTCTTTCTCTCATATTCTCTCTTTCTTGCTCTCCACCTTACACAAACACAACTCTAATAAATTGTGGCACTGGTAATTACATAGAACCCACCGGTAAATTTCACTTCCATTTACATTTAGATTACAGAATATTTCATTCCTATCAATCTGCAGTGCAGGACCAATGTGTGGATGGCTTCGCCCATATGCAGACACAACTGTTCATGGCATTTTTATATTCTCACTGGCGCGTGTGCTGACATGCACGGCGGGAGAGCACATATGCTCAGATATATAGACATACACAAAGCGCACACACACACACACACTCGCAGGTGAGGAGATTAACACACACACACGCACGGCGCAATAAATCTCAATGTTCAGCAGCACACATGGACAAATGCACATATTACGGTGGTAAATCTTAATTTCACAGCCTGCGCATTTATGTATGCAAGCATATATATACGGGCACACATATGGAGCCACTCACAGCTGATGGTCGCTTCAAGTCAAATGATAGCTCGGGTGTGTTGTGTTCATCCATCGACTGCAGTCTTTTGAAAAAAGCATGTTCTACCTTGAACTCTGTAATATTTATTCGATGAAAGAATTCCCCCACCCTCTCCGCGAAACTCCTGTTTGTATGAGCGGGAAAGAAATGTCATTGCGGGAACATGTATCTGCCTTCACACTTTCCTCCGCGTCCTTTGCATTGTATCTGCACCCTGGTGTCATGGTGACTCCCGTCCCACACGCAGACACTGAAACACACACACACACACGCACACACGCACACACGCACACACACACACACACACACACACACACATACACACACACATGTTTATTTTTTCACAACACTTCTGGAGCATAATACATTCAGATGCAATCTCATCTCACTGCGCATAAAGGACAGCAATATGAGCCCCAAACCTAACTGTAATATTTCAACGGTTTATAAGGAGAGAGGAGAGAGAAAAAGAGCCAGAGGCAGCAACTGGGGAAAACAGATACCACCAAGATTTTGCCTTCCCTCTCTCTCTCTCTCTCCCCCTCCGTCTCTCTTTTTCTCTCAGTCTGTCTCGCCGTATGTCTCTTGCTCTGACTCTCCCACCCACCCACCCACTCCCCTCCTCTCAGTGTTACTGCATCATTTCCAACAGTAATGAGTGCACCAGGAGCAGGGAGATAGCAAGGGAGAGGGGAGGTACTTCAGGGAATTAGAGTGTTTAAAATATACACACAACGGTTTGCCTCTTGTGGTTGATCAGTGCAAATATCCTAGATGCACCCAGCACAACCTGAACATATTGCATGACGCGCCCGACATTAGAGGAACATTATCAACATATACAAAGGAGCTCCCTTTTTTTTAATAACTATCGAGGAGCCTTAGGTGTTTGTGCCGCTGTTTTTTTGCTTTACCTGATTGTTCAGGATACACTCATTACTTCTGTTGCTTCGCTCCCAGTGGTGCGCCAGGACACAGAAAATACATTACCTAGCAGTGCTTAAGTGTATGACACATTAGCTAAAGCTTTTGCCAGAAGATAGTATGGAGGTAATTTCTTCCGTAAAATTGGTTTCCTTTTTCTTGTGTGGGGAAAATGTATTCCCAGGCAGTAAAGTGTTTGAGTACAAGCATAAAGACGGTGTTTCCATCACCGACACAGGATGTGCCAAGTGTTTGTATGGGTTCATATATGTATGTGTAGGTGAGCGTGCAGATGTTTTCTCCATTCAGACGGCTTTATTGTTATTAGGGAGTTGTGCTGATATGATCTCCTCAGGTTCAGGCCGGTGGCTGCAGAAGGAAATTGGCACGACGGGGAGATGTTTGAGTTTAGGCTGCAGAGCAGCGGGAAACCAACAAACTGATAATGTTCATCGGGACAGATCAGCATCAGCACAGTGTAAATAGCCACACACATACATACACGTACGAACACACACTGTTCGACCTACAGGGTTACAGTAGACTGGCAGAAGGTCTTCGACAGCTTAGGAGAAAACAAACCACTGCAGAGAGTTAAGTCTGAGTTAGAAGAGTGAAAAAAAACAAACACCTGTTATCGTGAAAGAGCATGCAGACCTACAGACTCACGCAAGAACACACAATCAGCACAGCAACAGGGTACGGAAAGTGTGCACCAAAATTTAAAGGTGCAATTTGTAAGATCTGGGTAGAATTTTAGTTTAGAATATTCAAAAATTTGCTAAGATTACCAACAGAGCGTGAAGAAACAGCATTATGACAGATTAAGAGATCTATTTACTGTGTTGCATAAATGTCTGCTGAAGTTAGCATGCTAATTGGCTAGCCTCGGCGTGTCCTGTCTCATAACGCCTGATCAGCAGCAAGTGGTTATGCTGCACCCTATAGTTTTGCAACTTCCCTCAAATTCTGGCTGTTTCTTACAAATTACACCTTACAGTCTATTTAGGCTTGATTATTTGGATTTTTAATTTATATTGTACATACGTCTTCTTTCCCAACATGTATGTCTCAGTCCTGTGAAACCTACATATGTATATAACTTTTCATGAGCTAAAAAAAACAGCCTTATTTTCTGCTTTTTGAAGATGCAAAAAATAAGTCTATATGGATTACATTTAATACAAATGAATACTGGAATCAGCCTGTAAAATAAACATTTTCAAAATGTTATTATGAAAACATGGTCAAAACCATTATTTCTTATAGACTTTTCCTTTTAAACTCAAATCAATCACAAAGAAATTAAAGACATATCATGATAGAGCTTTTAGGTTATTAAAGAAGCAATATGTTAGTCTCATTCTTAGTTAATTTTAGTTTTATAAAAAATTCCGTATAACTATCAATAACTATCAATAAAATGTTCTATCATGTTGCGAGTCAATTTCTGAGGTTTGTATGCTAAGTAGCTAGTTCCTAGCTGCTTTGAATCGATAGTAAACCAACACTTCTTTGGTGCCCCGGGCTCCCAATCTGGACAGATTCAGCCAATGGAAGCCTTAGCTGTACGGCTAACTGAGCTAACTAGCTCACAGTTAGCAGCAGTTGGTTGTTTCTCGGGGGGATTTGCTGCCTCCTACTTGTGAAGGGTATGAATTTCGACAGGTGGCCAGTTCTCGCATATCTCCCCAAACCTTTGCACACGTAACACTAAAACATGAGGCCAGTATCTGTCCTCGCTGCATTGGCTGGTTGATTGACAGTTGCTCTAAAGAAATTCAAGGTCTTTTGAAAGAAGTGCTCTTATGTTCTGCATGACATCGACTGAATCATTGGAACCAGACCCACTGAAAAAAAAAAGCAGGTCTGGGTTACTGAGTTCACTTCACAACAGACATGCACAGAAGCAAAACTCTGCATGTTGTGCACACTTGCCTGGTCTCGGGGCCAACGCCGCCCCTCCCTACACACAGAACACGCGCTGTGCGTAGGGCCCCATGATCCATGGGGGGCCCCATTTTGCGCAAGGGCATTCTCTGTAAATGCACAAAGAATGCGCATCGCTGCAGTGAGGCGCGCGTAGAGCACCAAGTCAGCCCGAGGCGGGAGAGAAAAAAAAGAGACAAGTAATCCGACACTGCACGCGTTGCCCCAATGATTGACAGCACACAGCATCTGACCAATCAGCGGTCAGATGCGCCGACAGGCAGTTGGATGCAGGTGGAGAGATGGCCTCCAAATGGCAATATGAATCGGGAGCAAGCAAAAGAAAGAAAAAGTCAAAACAAGAGGAGGCTCATGCTTCACTTGAAGGGGGGTATGTTGTTGAAATAAAAAAAGAAAGACTTTGTGGCTTAAACGCCCCAGCCTGCTAATCATGAAACAGAAGAGTACAAAATTTGAAAAAATAAGTATATGAATATATAGAAATATTGAAATATCAAATCAAATCATAATGAACATTATTATTAATTGTAGTCGTATTTGCATTAATTGCATTTTAATCTTTGTGAGGCTAGTATTTACATGAATTTCATTGTGTAATTTACCATTAAGACCAAAACAAATCCTAATAATCTGCTTGTATGATGGATTTCTGGTCATAACAGGGTCAATGCTGAAGTTTCTCACTAAGGGTGACACAGAGCCAGCGCCCAGCATGCCACTAGGGTCATGAAGCACCATGTCATCTGTAAAAGGCTTGTTCCATTGTTGAAAGAGGCTGCTCATTTGATTTGTTCCTACTAATAAAGGTTGTAAACCTAAATGGCATTTCGTGATACAGTCATTTTGTAATGGGGGGAGGGGGGCCTCAAAATAAAATTCTGCTTAGGGCCCCAATTTGGCCAGGGGCGTCCCTGCTCGGGACACACTCTGGCGCATGTTTGCTCTCTGTCTTGCAACATCACACACAGTCAAATAGCTCTGCACACTCCACCGACCACTAAAGCAAAGGGGAATCCATCACAGGGGAACGCCTGTCCACAGTCCCCTGAGAAACCACTGAGGGTCACCATACTAGTTTAAACAAACATGTTAAGTGTGAGTGTGTGTATGCGCGCACGATCATATAGAAGATGAGGGCATAAGTCCAATAATAAGCCTGTATATGAGGAGTATAGACAGACAGATCCATGCTTCATTCTCTCTGTTTGCTGCAACTGGGAGCTGCAGAGACCCCCGGGAGCGAACCTCTCATGTACGA
>OZ023160.1:16582369-16824869 GCA_963678695.2 Diplodus puntazzo
TCTGTCATGTTCGGCCCGCGCTCGCTATGTGATGGGAATGAGCGAGCAGTGTTGAGCAGGCACAGTCAGACTAGCAGGGACGCTGCAAAGAGTCCTCTTCACACATTTACTTGCAAAAACTTCTGTGCACACACACACACACACAGACACACACACACACACAACACAACACAAACACACTGTATTTCCAGATGGGCTGAAATACCACCACTGAATGAGATAATTAACCTACACTCTGGATAATGTGCATATATCTCAATTTCCACAAATGAGGGCTCCCCTTGTAAATTTGCTGATTTGAATCATCAGTCTCTGAGCCCATTGATCTCCTTGTTGAGTCATTACTTTATTGCCCTTGTAATAAGTTCAGTCTCGACTCAGAAAGTCCAATTTCTCAGAGAGTCTAATTTGGATGTACTTCACTGACTGTATTAAGCATATCTACAATGTCAGACTGATGGATGCGTTCGCCTATTTCTCAGACGGGCATGTTTCTGTTCATTTAAGCATGTTATGAAAATTAGTTTTGAAGAGGCTTGATACTTGTTTCGAGACGAGTAATACATCACAGCACCATGTCTCGTTTTTTCTGAGAAATCAACCGGGCAAATTGGTGAACAATTGAATACCTTTTGACTGAGATGGTTTACATTCACAAAGCAATTTTGAAGGCCTCACCTTGATTTCTGGGAAAATGTGATGGGACTGTCATTTTACAAAGGCTCCACTTCTGAGCTAACGTTAGCTACTCTTGCTTTTTGAGAGGAACGAGGCGGGGCACTCGAGAACGTGCATGAAGTCGCATCCTCTGGAAAGTCGCAGAAAAATTCCACCCGAGTCCTTCAGAAAGAAATCCATAGCCCAGCAGCGTTAAAACGAGTGAGTCTAATTTTTCACGTTACATTACAGTCCACTCACATATGACCACCAGAAAAGTGACAAATACATGTTCCTTACATTCTGTTACAAAGAGCTCCTTCTCTTGAGTAGTCAACAGCTGATGATGATGGTGAGTTGCAGCCCCTATCAAATTCTTGACGGTTCTTAGGCTTTTTTGTTGTTGTTTTGATTTGATTCAGTATTTGTTGATTTTAATAAGGAAACTTCCAGCTCTGCACTTTATATTATTTGAGGAAAGTTCTTCCATTAGCACACAGTGAGCAATTTAAAAGGGGCACTTTGTCGCTTTGAAGAAGACATTCACGCTCAGAATTTCTAAATGAACAGTACTGACAAGTATGAATTGTGTTGTCCTTTAAGGTCAGTTTGTTTATTCAGTTTATTGAGTTGTGAAAACAAAGAGAGATTGTTTATTAGTGTGTTATTGCGTTAAAAATCAGTCAATGCAGATCTTTCTCTTAAAATGTGTTAAAATGTCTCCCCCAAAAACAAGTGTACCTTTAAGATAGTTCGTCTATATTCCCCAAACTACGTCATGTAGTAGCGAAACTCCCACTTTTCAGATGGTTCCTGGTTTTCGAGCAAGGCTGTCCGGAGCTGGGGCTGTCTGGAGCTGGGGCTATTTGAAAATCCTTTTCTCGGAGATGCACTCAAGTGCTTGTGAAAGCTAGTAATACTGTGTTTCCTGATCTAAATCAATGTTGTCTCAGCTCGAGTTTTGCAGTCCACCATCCCAAAAGACCTTTTTGCAAAGCAGAGATTTTAAACACATTACAAGGAGTTTTTAACTTGTTATGAAACGGTCTCCCTTTAATCTCTATTGCCTCTATACCTCTATGAACCATGCAAGAAAGTGAGACCTTGAGCAGGAAGAAAGGCTATATCTATAAAGTTATTATAGTTACTCTTAATGCATGTCACCGGGTCAGATTCTGTCTCATCCAGGCCGGATAACTCACAAAATTAAATCTCTTTTTTTTTTTTTATGGCTGAGTGCTGAGGATGTTCCACAGTCTGAAGAAAGGAGCTGCTCGGTACTCTGGTGTTATGTTATTAATCAGTTACAGTTAATTACAGTTATTAATCTTACACAGCCACAAATAGATACATTACCTCATCGCTATGAATCCGATATTAAACAGCTGTGTTAAAGGCTAAAGAGATCAGGTCAGGAGGCGGTGGGGCTCACACCAGTTTTTCACCATAGGGGTCGCCAGAATCCACAGAGATGAAAGCTCCTTGAAGCCGCTTTAATTTGTCATTGTAGTGGAAGCACAGGAGTCGCTCATAACAATAAGTTGCAGTACATAATGATTGGCCACCTGCTGAATTTAAACTACTGTCAAATAGGGGGCAGCATATCACCAAAGCTACTGCTAACTGCTGCTAACTGTAGCTGCTGTAAGCTAGTAAGCTCGGTTAGCCCTGCATCTAGCAATTGTACTAGCTGATTCTTCCCATACAAAGGACTCAGAGCTAGCTGGTTAGCATGATAACTTCAATATCTCTGCAGCACAATACGCAACGTCTTTAAAAACTAACATTTCTGTTGGTAGGCTTAGTTAATTTTTTTAAACCAAAATTCTTACATATTGCACCTTTAACGCTGGCTTCTAATCAAGTGTCCCGATGAGCCATGCCAGTGTGACAGTGGGCCAACGAGAACACCGGTACCCTGAAACTGAAGCAGCTGAATTAAAGTCAGCCAAAATTCATTTAATACACATCTATTTTTCCTGCTGCGACATGTTTTCAATGAAAAAGCACCATGGTTACCAGTAGATTAACAACAGAACATACTGAAAGTCATATTGAGTCCAATCGATAACCCTTCAAATATCATCCACCGTAAATGCAATGAAAGGAAACCATTCAAGCAAAAACAGGAATATCTACATTCAGGCCTTCACCTTGCTGTAGAGATCCACACCAGATTCAGGGTCTTAAAAGCTCAACTATAAACGACCTTCATGGGACAAGTAGAAATAGAATATAACGTTTTGTCGAAATCCATATTATTCTCTCCGAGCAGGCTGCAGGCTTACAATAATAGGTGTCATTCACAGCAGGAAGGACATCATTTACCTCCACGGCCATGCGATCCTAACTAATGTAGATACATCTACACGTGGGAATGTTTCGCTGTCGGAAAATGCTGGCGAAGTAGGTATGGAAGGTCAAAAAAAAAAAGATGTGCTTTCAGATTCATCCATATTAGTTCAGACGTGGCCCGATTTATGAGCCTGTCAGCATGATAAACAGGCAGCGTTTGTGGTCAAGTAGTTCAAAAGTGACCTCTCGTATTAGGTGAAGTTGGAGTCCTTGAGCCGAGAGCGTGTGAGTTAAACAAACCTCCTCGAGGCGTGCTGAGCGGCCTCTTTCGCTCCTGTCCGTTCCGATGCGAGCGATGCCTGCGCCGGCTAGCAAAAACAGCGAGCTGTTCTTTGATTTGGCTTAGATCAGCGGAGTACAAAGGATATTACAACAGGGATTTGTCAGGGGTAACTTCTTGTGTCTTCGCTTTGATAAGGCATTGCAGCATTAAGAAAACACTGCGCGCCTATGAGGGGTGAGAGCACAGCCGTCTCGACACAGAGAGCCCTCCCTCCTCTTCCTCCACAACAAATCCTATGGTGTTTGTTAAGAGTTCTCTGCTTTGTTGTTTGGTTAGGTTCCCCGTGGAGTGCAGCACTACGTCTAGAGTAGGATTTTGCTCATTACTACTTTATCGTTACTAATTAGTCATTGTGATGGGCCTCTCGGATGTGTCTAAATTCTGGCTCCCCGTATGTATATTAGTGCTTAATCACCAGTGGTGAGCCATTCTTCAAACTCTCATTAACACTTCAAAAGGTTTTTTTTTTGTTCTTGGTGTCAGAAAAGAGGGAGGACAGGAGGAGCAACGGACAGGTGCGTGCAGGGAGGATAGCCGTAATGCATCCCTCAATTCAACTGACACAAGCCGATGCACACCTTCCATTTCCTTTGCCGCCTTTTTCTCAGAAAAAAAACCCTGGTTCGGTTTCCCTCCATCTGTATTCCCCCTTTTTAAAACCCTTCCTCTGTGGAATATGTGTGTGTGCATACTTAGCTGCTCATCTGCCGAGGACCACTTTGATGTATATTTCACTGCCGTTGCAGAAAACAGATGAGTTGTCGACTATTCAGCACGGTGTCAAAGTGAGTGCAAGCTCGCGCGTGTGTGTGTGCGACTCAGCGCTTGCACCCTCTTGTTTTCATTGATTCCGCAGGGAGCTGAACAGTGTTTATGTAAATGAGGTGGCATTTAAACATATGCCCTGAACAATTATCTTGAAACAAGTATTTAGCTGCACAAAAACACAGCCCATGTTGGGAGCGCGTCGAGTACTTAGCTGCAAATATTAAGCCATCACGGGGGCGCAGAGGTGAGGTGAGCCAACTGGTTCGCCATTTGGCGTGCCAGTTTGCTCATGGCTGCAAACAGGATACCGCTTTTAATGACGACCATGATAATAAACAACGCGGGTGGCTCGGTCTCAAAAGAACTCCCAGGGGGACGATCAAGCTGGTAATAGCATCTTGACATTTACGAAGTTGGACAAATGTCAGAAACAAAGATTCGTTAAATGTGAGAGTAAGATAAAAAAAAAAAAGGCGATTGAGATGCGAGCTGGAGGGTTGTTTAGCCTTGTGTTGTCAGAAAAGCATTTTCAGAGTCAAGGCCCCTAATGCTGCAGTCACTCACATTCATAAAGTGTGATGTTAATGCACACACACACACACACACACACACACACACACACACACACACACACACACACACACACACACACACACACACCGTCCCAGTCATCAGGTCCTAGTGGAGCAGTTTGAGAGTGAGCAGGTGAGCGCTGCTGAATACTAAAGTCCTGTATGACTGGACCATTCCTGCTGACCGCTGCAAAGTGCTCCCACTGATCACCGCTAATGTCCTCCATCACAGTTTACACTCAGCACTCCGAGGAGAGAGTGCGCGCACAAGTGTGTGTTGGGGAGAAAGGTGGATAATTGGGACAGATGGGTGAGATAGGAAGAGGAGAAATGAGAGGGGGGAGGGGGGAGAGCCAGACAGTTGGCATCGATTTTAACACTCTCTCAAGCCTTTATTGACATTTCATTTAGCTAATGAATTCATTAGTGCTTCATAGCATAATAACCTCTACTTGTTAACCAGGATGGTTCCCCGGAGGAAATGCAACGTCTTTACTGCGTTGCCTCTGCATTTTTTTCTGACTTTTCCAAACTCATTCACAGCGCTCTTTGATATTTTCTCTCTCTCTCTCTCTCTCTCTCTCTCTCTCTCTCTCGCTCTCTCTCCACCTCTGTTTCTTTTTCCTTTCACCCAGCCAGTTTCCCGCCTGTTTGTTTGTGCCGCGTTGTGTAACTTGTAAATGAACCTCGTTGTTTGAGGCGACATAACCTGCCAGTCTCTTAACAACGGCGCAGCACGCCCTCAGGAACGACGGAAAGAAAGAGGGAGGCGCGAGATGTACAAGCGCATTCATCTCCGCCTATGTATAGGTGGCTTTGTGCCTCCGCTCGAGTATGCTTGGCTGCCTTTGTGGTGCTCGTTCACCTCTGAGATGGAGATGATCTTTACTCAATTTACTGATGACTGACTCATTCTCTGCGACCTGCTCGCTTTCTGGAAACACAAACACGAACACAATCGCTCACCCGCACGCGCAACCCTGACTCGACCGCGTGAATTGAAGGGGCTATTTAAACTCTTACAAAAAAAAATAAAAAAATGTTTTCAATCGCATAAAGGGCGTTTCACCCAGAGGACTGTGAGTTTGTGCACATTTACAACCTTCCATCAGGGCTAAAAATCTCTTTCAGGCTCAAGATGCCGGTTTCATGAATTGGAAGCATTTTATTTATTTGGGTCTGATGCCTGAGAGGTAAAAATCTGCTCCTGTGGCATAACTTTACGGTCGTCTGCGGGGCTGAGCTGACCTGCATGAGCTCGGCGTGGGTGTGTGTGAGCACGTTCGGAGGGAACCGCGTGGGCTGAGAGTGTTTGGTAATGGTTTGTGTATTATTACAACAGCGAGGGTTGCCTCTTTTTCGATGTAACGTTTTGATGCAGAACGTCTTTAAAGTGCAGGTTCTGGCATTGGGTGTAGGTTTTGAGTGATTCACGCGCACGCACACTCGCGAGCCCAACAGATGGCCAACCTCTCATTTTGTATATTACCTGGGGACAGATGTTTGTCTGTGTGGTCATTAGTGATCGCAGCATCAGATAATTACCTGGAGACACACCAGCACATAAACACACACACTCACATACAATTAGAGAGTGTTTGATAATTACAGGATGTTTGATGAACCATCTGGAACGCCAGCTCAGGTAGGAACTGAGGGACATGCTTCCAAACAAAATCACGCGCAACACAAAAACTCCAAATTGCAGCTATCAAAAGAGTATCGGCGCCCAAGTCCTGGAGAAAAGAACAGACGTGGGTAGAAAAGACGACAAGTGAGAGATGAAGAGATGAAAGCGCTTTTGTTTCACAGTCATTAGGATGTCATGTCTCATTCAAGGTTGGATCTTATCCGCTTTTATTCTCCTGGACTCTGCAACCCCCGCCTCTGCCTTTTTCCCTTTTTTTTTTCCTTAAGAACGCAGATCATTTGCCACTGCGTTCTGTCTCTCACCCCATTTTTCTCCAGCCGATAGCTTTTCTCTCATCCCCCTCTCCTATTGCTTCTCGTCTCATCTCTCCAGCCCATTCATTTTTTAGCAGGTCGAGGGTTCAACTGTTTAGGCCGTCGACTCTTGGTGTGTGCGGGGTTTGTGTTTCTGGGCATATGTGTTTACAGTATGCCTATACGGGAGTTTGTATGCGTAGGCGACGGGAGTAATATTGCAGCAGCGATATTGCCGAAAAATCCTTGAAGGAATGAAAGAGAAGTGAGGGTGCACTTTATTTGTTGGTCAGTATTTTTGTTCTTCAATAACCTCAATTTGAAGCTCTCTGGCTCAGCTTCACACTCTGCTGCTCTGCCTGGACTCGTGTTTCTACGTAGGAGCAGATGTGGGGATACAATTATAGCTCCATTAATCGCCGGCGTGCATGCAGTATTTGCCTGCATGCACATGTGGGCGTCCATGTTACACATATTTCGCACCTGTGTGCTTGAATGCCTGTGTATGTGTGTCTCCATCGCTGACACACATGCTCGGGTTAAGAGTAGCTCAGACAAATTAATTATCTCTTCTCTGGAGGAGAGATGACTCACTGAAAGAGAGGCTGTGAACCAGCACCTCCTGGTTGAGCCGAAGCCCAGGAATCAGTCACAGCCTCGCAGAGACCAAGGGGCTTCCTCCTGCATAAAGCAACTTGGATTTCATCCTCAGTTTGATCTTCAGATCATTTTTTTTTCACTTTTCATGTGCATAAGGCCAATTTATAAAAATAACTGCGACTGAAAGAAGTCGAGCAGGCACGTTGCATTTATAGATCAAAGTGGCAAAGGAATTTTAATGCATATGAACAAGTTTCACTTCCCTGAAATCGTTGACATAAGATCAAGGCTTTCATGTTTTGCATCGGGGTGCCTTGCACAGAATAGGCTGTTCTGGTGCATACCGCACAGCTAGGTACACCAATACACTCATCGAATTAGGAATGAAATAATTATTTAAATCCTATTTTATAAGGAATGCATAGACTGGTAGTTTGTATGCTGAAATTTTAATTTGGGTCTCTGCTGTCTAGAAAAAGGGGGGAGCTAATGTTAACATGAAATGTTACGATAAATCTTTCACTTGGGTAGATTTAGCAACTCTCAGAATCTCATTCAGTCAACACAGATAAGAAATAATTAATAATATTTTTTTTTCTTTTATCAATGAAGCTTTGTTGAATCTCAAGGTGAGCCTCTCATGTTTCTGCTGCCTCAGCCACAGCCTCTTACCCCTGACCTTTCACTTCTTACCTCTGACCCCTGACAGACGCAGCCCCTGGGGAAAAATGAGTGACGAAAAGGCCAATGTTAGGGTCAAGGATTCAGAGAGATGAGAAGGGTATTAGTGAACTCTTACCTTATTATATCTCTGTGTGCTTTGGAGTGTATTGCCTGTGTGTATGCACATGTCAGTAATGCATGTGTGCATGAAGGGAAACAAGAAAAAACACAAAGAGCACGAGTGGGGGGAAAAAATGCATGTCGTATTATAATAACTTTGTGTGAGCTCTCATGTGTGTTCATTCTGCTGTGCTCTCATGTTTATGTATCAAAGCAGATAGGACCTGCTAGGACATTCTGATAGTGCAGGGTCGGTCATGCATCAGTAACAACGCATCAAATTATATCAGACTTACCTCCACCGGCGGGCGCGAGCCATGATGCAGACACTAATAATTCATGCCGTTTGCTTCAACCTGCCTTCACATCAGCCGTGTTGGAGGGAGAGCAACCTACTGCAATTATCACGAGCAGGAACATTCCTATGTTTAGCAGATTGGAGACGCCAGGCGCTCAGCTTTGTGCTGTGCAGAAATGTCCTGGCTGCGCGCTGCCAGGATGGCAGGATCACAGCGGTCTGCAAGCAGCCCCCAGCTACCAGCCACAAGGCCTTGGCTCCCTCCTTCATACGGGCAGGGTGCCGGTTTCATCTGTCTGTCTGTTTGTGTATGTATGTTTGGCGTGATTGTGTTTGCACATTTGTGCAGGACTCTGCTATGGGGCCTCCCTACCCTTGCTGTGAGGTATATTCTTACCCTGTGGTACGGGATTAGTCACCACACTGAATGGGAAGACATGGAAACAGCAGGAGGGGAGGAGAATAGAGGGGGAGCAGAGCAGAGCAGAGCAGAGGAGAGAGGAGAGGAAGGGAAACCCCCACAAAGATGAGAAGAAATGTGTGGGTGGATTGCGCGAGTGCATGTGCGCCTGCATACCCTGGGTATTCATCAATTTCCCTAAGATTCGCCACTTTTTCCTCTGCCATAAAACCTAAAGGCGAGAAGTAAACACAAACTCTAAGATCTGCTTCTCTCTGCCTCGTTTTGTCTCACTCTCTGTCACCCCCCTGTTTCACCCTCCCCTCCCCTCATGTGAAGTCAGCTATGCATTGGTGCATGTGCATTCGCATGAATAATATATGCAAAAATGTCTCTGTCATCTAGTAAAAATGAAACTGATATAATTTGAGGTCCGGAGGATGTGGAGCATATTGTCTCTCGTCTCTGAGCGTGCAGGTGTTGCAGCTTGTCGTGAGCAGCATAAGCCCTGTTCTAAATTCTGTGTTCACCGCTCAAGCTTACTTCCCTCTTCCAGGTATGACAGAGATGTGTGTGTTTTGGAAAAGCTCCTGAAAAAAGAAAAAAAAAAGTGTGAGCCATGCACAGCGCAAAGCGAGCCAAAATCGATGAACTTTGTGTGTGTGGCTGCGCGTGGGTGTGTGTTTGTGTTTATGTGCGAGCGTGTGAAAAATGGCAGCGTGTGATTTATGTAAATGAGTGTCATCGGCCGAGGAGGAGGCAGAATTCCCAGGCCTGATGAGTGGCTTAATGATTCATCAGCCTGGCTCAGGCAGGCATCAATAATGGATGACAGAGTGGGTCATGCAGGATTGCTCGCCCCTTGATTAAAGTGCTCCACAGCTAAACGTCTCACTTCCTCCCTCTTCTCACCCCACCTTCTGCAAGTATAAATACAGAAGTGTACCATACACACACACACACACACACACACACACACACACACACACACACACACACACACACATTCCCATACATGGTCACATACAGCCCTTCTCAATCTCTTTCTGCAAAGCTTTATGTCATCTCACCTCTCAAATGCTTAATAAGCCCTCATCCCTTCCTCATCTCCTCAGTCTGTTTCTTTGGTCTAAATCCAATCATGGCGAGCGAGAGAGGGAGAGAAAAGGGGTAGAGGGGAGGCAGGGGGAGAGGGGGAAGACAGAGATAGAAAGCGTGGGAGAAAAGAAGAGAAAGCAACAAATGAGTGATTTATAATTTGTCTGCACAGAAATGGAACCTTTCTCTCTGGAGATAAGACAGGAACATAAATGTTCATTCTCCCCTCCCACAGAGGGAGAGAGAAAGAGAGGGGGAGAGAGAGAGAGAGCTGAGGGAGTCGTTTTCTCTATCTCTCTCTTTTTAAGCTGTATGTGGGTGTTGGTGTGACAGGACAAATCTCTGTCTATTAGGAGACATAAACCTCTAAACCCTGAGCTACACGGCCATACATACTAATGCTGCCATACAGAGGGCTGGATAGAACTTGGGAACGATAGCGAGGACACACAGAGAAAAGAAGGAGATGTGGCTAGCAGAGAGATGGAAGGAGGCACAGCCTGATGTTGAAAGCCGAGGGAGTCCTGGCAGGATTTCAGTCCCCGGCCAGCACCGGGTCTTAACTGCTACACAATCTTTGAGTACAGCGAAACCGGCTTTAGCAAAGTTGGACTGATGTGCACCAGAGAGCAGCCGCAGTGAGTCTGTGTGTGCCTTCCTGGATGAGTGCGATGATGTAAAAGCGAACACTTCCTTTCAGCCTTCTCATCTGTAGTATCATTAGGCATCCATGCACTCGCACTCTAACATGCAGGAGAAAAGATCACTCGCCCTTATTGGACACACTCGTGCTGCCCCCTGATTGCACAAACGAACCACAGAGGGCGAACATGGACACACACATACACAACAATGCTCATCCGTGCTTCAAAGCTTCATCAGAAACCGCAATCATAAATGCCTGAAAGAGAGCAATCATTCCTCAATTCACCGACAACAGCAACCCATCGCTCCCTCACCCGCCCCCCCCACCCCTCATTCCTCGACTGTGAGCGTTTGAGACGGCAGGACTTAGATGAGCGTTTAGAGCGTAGCGTGTAATCTGCGATTGTATTAATCCTGTTCTTTAAATCTGTCGCTTTGCAAACTGATTACCTTCATCTTCTTAACTTGTCTCTCACTCTAATCTGTATCATCAAACTGACAGATTACAGTCTCCAGTTTGATTTTCATTCTAAAAGATAAAGACACAATTCTCTTTGAGGCAGTCAATCAGGCCACCTTGTCTGGACAGACAAAACGTATTCATCAGCCGTTTAGTCAAAGAGATATATTTTTTTTAAAACTGTGAAGTGGGCCATAGTTACCTCATCAAGCTACTTCTTTTGTCCGACCAACAGTCCCCAAAACCCCAAAACTCTTCATTTACTGTCATAAATGACAAAGAAAAGGACCAAATCCATATAATGATACTAGAAGACGTTGTTTATAAACTTACCCTCGGAATGAAACACTCAGTTTTAGCGCCTGTTTCACTATTATATTTTTATTTGCCAGACTAGCCTTCTAGAATAAATTATGCAAATATGTCATGCAGTGTGATGTCACAAAGTCACGGAATTAAATAGAGGATAGAGGAGATTCTGCTGGTGTGGACTTCGACCTTTGTAACTTTCAAGACCTTTTACATGCACACGAACCGATATAAAAGAAAAACGTAACAGATCCCCTGGAATTGGAACCAGCAAATGTTTATCATTTTTTTGCTGGAAAAAACGATTAATCGTTTATATCAGATCAGTTGGTGATTAATTTTCTTTCAATCAATTAATCAACTAGTCATTGAAGCTCCGAGTGTGTGTGTGTGTGTGTGTGTGTGTGTGTGCGTGCATGCGTGCACCAACTGAATTACACCGTCGATCCATTTATCCATGCACGGCATTCAATTGTGTATGTAATTTAAATGTCGAGAGTATGGTCCATATAATTCCATCATTCTGCCAGCTGGGAGAGGAAAGCATTTAATACTGGAGATGACATTTAGCAAGAGAGAGGAGAGAAGCCTGACACACGCACAGATGGAAGGACACATAACTGACAAGTGCCTTTAACGCGTGAGAGAGGACAGATATGAGAGGAGAACTGAGAGAAAAACTCACAAAATGATAAAAAAAGACTGCAATAGAAAGAAATACCTGAAATGAAATGAGAGGCAGAGTGATGGGAGAGGGCGAAAAGGACGAGAGACGGTCAGACCTCACCAATCTAACCATCAAAGGCTCTTTTTATGTCATTTTCACCCCCTGAGAGCAGTTGTGGAGGGAGAGGAAAACAATATGTGCAAGAAAAACAGATTACATAAAAAGCTTTTCTTACAGTGTCTGGATGTATACATATGTAGAAATTGCAGAGACAAAGAGCAAAGTTCACCTCTCCATCCTTTATACCTACCGTTCTTTGTCTTCCTGTAATTGGCTTATGATGTTCTCCTTAATGCGCACTGAGAGAAAGGGAAGGAAACCTTCGGCTTTTAGAGAAACAAATGCAAGTCCCTGAAGAGCCCGGCGAGTGAGTGGTAGGATCATAAAAATACATTAAAAGACACAGAGGAGACCACAGTTTGTAGTACGCCTGGGTATTTTAGGAATTTGCATGCAAGCTTTCACGCATTCGTGCTCACGCCTAGCGTCCCACCCCAACACAAATTTTATCCACAAAACGTCTGGAGAGAAACTATGGGTCACGTTTGTTCAAGTGGAGGAAATGTCTTAAGATGTCCTTTGCTTCCTTTTCTTTTTGTCTGTAAGCTATGCTCTGCCTCGGTGAATCAGTTTAACTTGTCCTGCACGAGCCAGAGGCTGAGCTCACATTGTATGCAGGATGACACAAACGCAGTGAGATTGAGAGAAGAGGTGGGAGGAGCGGGGGCAGATTTTTAAATGTGGTAGGGTGCAGGATTGATCAATGATACATCGCATGAATAACTATGTGAAAACAAGGGAGCCCTGTTGAATGGGGAGGAGAGACGGAGAGAGACAGAGAGAACGAAGCCAAGGGAGGGGCGTACAAATCAGCGGAGGGGCTATTCGGCCTTGCATTGTGATGGACAGGGAATTAAATTTTGATCGCCCGTTGAGTGATCGTTTGGTCGGGCCTTGTGACCAATCATAGATTTATGACTTCAGCAGGAGAGCGGTGCGATTTGTCCGTGCCACAGACTTCCTGCCGTTGCCCCAGACAAAAGCAGTACAGCTATTTCGAGGCTTTTGAACACACTTCTGACACTATTTTACACCCTCTTTTATATAAGGATGTGTCACACATTATATTTGGACTGAGGAGGGCGCCAACTTGTAGATTTTTTCTTTTTATAGCGTTTCAGGTCTGAAAATCTATCAGCTGCATAGTAACCTGCAGACAGATTTATTCTAAGAGCACGTCTGTAACGCAGTTTACTTACTTAAAGAACAGCATGAAGGCAGAACCCACTGTGCAGCCTGCAAGTGTCTCAACAGTCACGTACTTTCTGTTTCCATTCTGTTTGATAAACGCTCCATTTTCAGGACAATCAGCCCACTCTCTTGGATAAAAATGTTGCCAGGTGACGTTTTATGCACATCACTGATACATTCAGATTTAGATGGTTCAGCTCCTGTACAGTTGAGAATGGTGCCGAGCCAGTTAACGCAGTTGAAGACCGTGTTACAACATTTATACGTGTGAAACCACTGGATGTTTTAAGGAGAACTCAGAACAGTTTAGAGGCTTGCAGATGCAGATATTTTTGACGAGAGGCTGGGACATCTCCAGCCATGTTTGTGGCGACCAAAACTGGTATTTAAAGCCAAAACGTGTGTGTTTTTTGCGCCTAAACCTAACCAGACTGTAAGCACAGCATCTGCGCAGCATGAAATAGAAAATGAAACGTAAGGTTTAAACATATCTGTGATCTTAACAGGGAACAGACCAAGTTTCTGCGGATTTTTGGATCTTCTTCTTGGAGCTTCTAGTTGTGACCAGCATTTGTGACCAAATGAAAAATATGGTGACTTATATAAAGTTTGTGTTGACTGTAATTGCACTCCTACCCTTTGTGACTATAGAAAGGGTTGTAATTTCTGTGCATTTGATTTGATTTGGATGTAATCTCCTTTAAAATGAAGGAGGAGCTCTCCGATTTTAAACCTTTATTTTTTCACCATGGATGCTTCTCATTCTGGAACAATTGTATAAAGTCTCCTGTGGCACCAGAGAGCAAAATAAATAATGAAATAAAAACGATTTCAAAATAATGATGTCACCAGGGTTATCCTGGATTCCACGTTATAATCATTTAGCTAACGTCCTGGTCGTTTTGCAGTTAGAAAGGTCCTCACTCCTTTCAGGTTCCTGCTCTTTGCGCATTAACGAGCAGACGGGACCGCCTCTTTACGGATTTCTCTGTTCTGATTGGAGAAATTGGGCAGGGGTACCAGAACACTTCCATTCTCTTTCACTGCATGAGCAGGAAGGGGAGATGCATGGGTTACTGACCAGACACTCTATAACAGTGATGACTGTTGGGATATAGAGCCATTAAACACATATTTTAATATGAAATAACGCTTACAGCAGCTTTAAAGTTCACAACAAAAAGTGGGGGTTAGGCATTAAGATGTGAGCATTTATCAGGGAGGAAAGCTATTGAGTTGCATAAAGGGGAATGTATGATGCATAGACTAAAGTTCAAGATATCTCAGTCTCTGCTTTACCAATTATGAGTATTCCTTTTTTTTCAGTTTCTTGCTAGTGCTTCAGTTTTATGCAATACTAAATCACTGGAGTACCCATTTAAAGCTGGGAGTTGGCACTATAACTCATTGTCATTGCCTCATTTGAAATGCCATATGCCTCCCACAGCGTTGCGATTTAAAGTGGAGAAACAGATTGAAGATTAAAAAGTAAACGAAACGTCCGTAAGAATGAAAATGGACGCAGACTCTCCGGTTTCAGGGATCAAATCCGGGGAGGAGCACTCCACATTTCAACGAGGCAGCAAAGGGCACAGGGCAAATTAGCAAATATAATCTCCTCATCATTTATTTATTCCGTTTGTTTCTCGCCCGGTGCCCAACTTAAAAGGTCAGAGGGAGACGGAACATTTTGGTAATATTTTTTCAGCAAGACACAAAGAAAAGGAAGAGAATTAGACAAGCATGGGTGATTCATGGTGTAGAGGCTGCTGCTTAAGATAGCACAGCGATTACACAGAGACACGATGAGTCAAACCTGACACTGGATCTGCGGAATACACTTTGTACTTTTCCATGTTTGTGCTAATCTTGTGTTCCGAGTTGTTTTTTTGTTTTTTCTTTCAGCCTGTCTGGTGTTCTCATTCACAGAACTGGCTGCTGGCAGTGTTGTGAGATGACGTAGCTCGCTGGTACTAACACATCTGTCCACTTGGCTGTTAGAAAACCCTGATGACTGTATCCATGGTCAACACATCTGTGGTTTTGGCTACGGCTGCACCCTCTACTTGTTTTGGCCATACTTCTAATGATCCGGAGCAAACAAAGACACGCAAACACTATCAGATGCTGACACCTAGACAAAAGCACGGGCCGGGACGTACACGCCCGCCGCATGCGCACACATCAAATGGATAAATGGGTTGGTACTGGCCATGGAGGCATATTAAAGGCAGTCAAGGGAGATGCATTAGGGCTGCAAATATCAGCTCATTAACACTCGGCTATCCTGTTTGGCAGTGTGTGTGCGCGCCGGGCGCGTGTGCACAAGCGTGTCTGCCGCTGAGATCTACAGGTCATTACAGTAACAAGCAACTTAGCCCACAGGTCAGCTGTCATTAGCTACAGAAGACTGGCCAGAAATCACATCGCACTGCCAGCACTCACACCGCCAGACTCTCTCCACTTGTGCATGTGTGTCTGATGGAGAGAATCACAGGAACACTTTAGAGACAGGCTGAGAGGGAAACAGAGCGGCAGATACATGTAAATAGACTGACAGAGAGCGTGAGGCAAACAGATTTGCTGGATTTTCTTTTTTCTTTTTTTTTGCCACAAATGAAATTGTTTCTGTTCATTACAGTGGCCAAGTTTGGGGTGATAATTATAGCTGAAGATAATTAAAGACTTAATTGGGCTTGATAAACAGTTATGAATTGTTTATTGAATTGTTCTCACAAGGCACAGTAGCAATTAGAAGTCTGAATTCATAAACACCCCCTTCTCAGAGTTTGTCCCTGTGTCACTCTTCTCCTTTAATTTCTCCTCTTCTCCTTTCTTCTCCTCTGGGAGATAGACAGATACCACACTTTCAAGTGAAGTGGAATTTCCAAAAGGCAGGTAGCCTTGATATTTCTGAGAGATCTTGCACTTACCAAACATTGTTTTGTGAAAGACAACACTATGAAACCCCAGGAAGGTGTATTCAGTAGTTTGCACAATAGAGGATGCACTTATTATGTTTGCTCCTTTTCATGTTCATTCTCATCCAGTTGTTCAAAATATGAAACAGTAGATGTGAATACTAAAGACACACTGATTGATGTTTGAAATAACACATTTGGCCAGTAGCTGATGCTGGTACCAGTGGATTTTGTTGCTGCTTTTTGTTGTTGTTGTTGTTATTTATTCCCACCTTTGAGCCGGGGAAACATAGAAATATTCATTTGAAAAACAATACTGATTTAAAGCAATTCAGCCCTTTATAACACTGCCTTTGAAATGCAATCATTCAAATCAATTAAACAAACCTTTAAAGGTGCACTATGCAGTTTTGGGGAATACATTTTAATCAGAAGAGAAAAATCTCTATTGATACATTTTTTAGACAAACAAACTAAATAAACAAGCGCTCAGTTTAATGAAACAAATTGACCTCAAAAGACAACATGATTTCATGCTGGTTTTTTTGGTTTATGTGGCGGACCCTGCCACCTTTTCTAGCTTCAAAGGTCCTGGGACCTTATTTTCCTCTGAGAACAAATTGTTTATTCAGTTATGGAAAAAATAGATACTTCTGAGGGTTTATTATTACCTCATTAATATATTAAATATTAAAATTCAGTTTTTAGAGTTTGAATTTTCTCCAAAACTAATTAGAACCTCTTTAATATAACCTTCCTTTCTGAAAAATAACTCCTTCAAAAACCCTCTTAATACAAATAGCTACTCAGTTATGGGAATATTTCAGAACTTATAAAGCCTTACGAACTGAAGGCTGGGATCTCACGAGCCAGTAGCTCATGAATGTGCCAGCTCGAAATTGATGTGACACATCAGCCACTGCCATCGGTGAATGTCATCTTATTTGCCGATAGTCTGATCCGTCAACAAGACGAAGATCGGCCGCGACCCATGTTTGGCCGGGAAAGTAAATGCAGGCATACTATATAATGAGGCAATAATATATCAGTGACAGTTGAGTGACACTCACTGGTTCTCCCTCGATCATAAAATAATCAATTTGTGTGCTGAACAACAGGTTTCATGGCAGCATGAGTCAATTACCGTAGCATAGCTGGAATTAAGCAGAAATGAATGTAAAAACCGCTTAGAGAAACAGTAATATAACAGATATTTTATAAAGGGCTCATAAGGAGACGTAGTACTAATATTGGCATGTAACCTTGTAAAGTCTGTATCAGCTCTTCAGTGACTGTAACAATGGTTTCCTCAAAGTAAGCCACATCCAAGTTTTTGACTTTTCCTACCCCCTGCAGTAAAAGTTCTCTTCAGCAGACGTTGATATATTTGAACAGAGAATCTGTTACCAGCAGTTATGTTGCTGCTGGCTCTCTCTCCCCTCCTTGATTTATTATGCATGCCGAGTGTTATTTTGGCCTATTTTATTTTTTTTTCTGCTAGCGTGGATATGTTTGGATTTCGTACTGAACCAAGATTGTAATTAAAACTTGTGTTGCAATCCTGTTAGCAATTATCACATCTGATCATCTTCATGTAGGTATGTCCAAGCCAGAGTGGTTAGTAAGTCTGAGGAGGCGCAAATAATTCACACCCTTCTACAAAAAGTATTCAAGTGCTCAGCACTCATGCTTATGCACATTCACTTATCTGTTAAAAGCACAAAGGCGAGTTTATGAAAATGTCCACACCTACTTCACAATAACACAAAAACATTTGCAGCACTTTTATCTAGAAACCTCATACTTTGTCGGGGGTTATTGTAATATTACAAACCAGCCATCTTCTCCCACAGTGACATTCCATTTGTTTGAGCCTGTGGGTTTGATGATCTTTCCCTGAATTATGTCCCATCCAAACGTCCTGTTTTAACAGAAAATAAATCAAATTAAGGGAGCAGAATTCTCTCAAAACGCTGTGTCACAGTGACTGTACTGTCCTCCCTCACGCTCTTTATTGAGTCCAGCCATCCATGAAAATGCTGCTCAGTATTTAATTACAACCACCGAGGAAGTGACCACTGAGACGAGTGAAACAATTTAGCTCAAGTGCACTACAGTAGGTGGCTGAACACGATTTTAATCCCTTTTGTTAAATCATAACTAATTATGTAAAAAATTAAACACCACTGAGCGTGTTACCATCTCTATACATCAAGTCTGCGTAGACTGCAGGCCTGTTTTCTTCTCTTTTATTTAAAAAATGAACAATATACATGATTGTGTATTGGTGCATTATATATTACGGTATAAATTTTATATATTTAAAATAAAATCATGTGTATTCTATGTATGATGACAAAGTTAAGTACTGTTTCTTGATTTAGGGTAATTCGTCGTATATACAACTGTGACATACTATTTTGGATTTTTCACTATTGCTATTTTAAAGGTTTTTTTTGTTGTGATATATACAAACCTTTTTACAGTGTACTAGCAGGAGGCAATAGCTTGATAGCTGCCTGCAGTTTCAGTAAGAAAAATAAACTCAGAAAAAAGTCGAGATACTCCTCCTTCAACCGAAGGAAAATACAATCAAACAACTTCAGAATTGAAGTTTCTTTCTTTTACCAAACTACGAGCTCAATTGCCTTGTGAACTCAGCTTAAAATACACTTCATTCAGACAAAATGACACTCACCAAAAACAACATTAGTCCCGTTGTTCCACAATCACTTGGATTTGACGGCAATAAATCCTCAATTCGCCAAATAAGTTGTGAAAATACTCTAAATGTGATTTTCGCCCTCTGCTGGAGTCCAACTCTTTGTTGCATCTCTCCTGCTGCATGCCTCTATCGTCCCTGCCTGCTGTGTCTTGTCACCCCCAAAGTCATAATCTTGGTCAAAGTAGCTGTAAATCGCCTCCATACTGTGTCCCCCGTCTTGAAATTGACCTCTGTCAGTCTTTAAGGCCATGATCAGTCCCAGTCTAGACAATCTCTACGACCACCGGTTCGATGGCTAACTTAGCTTAGTCTGAAGTTAAATAGCTAATGGTATCTAGGAACAGCCAAGGCTAGCAAATAAAGAACAGCATTTGTTGTTACAGTTGTTGTGATGTGCTGCCCCCTATTTTTTGGGGGGGATACCTTTGTATATGTATATTTACTGGTAAAAGTATTTTGTAGATTTTATTGTATTATTTCTTGTTTGAATGAGTGAACTTTCTTTTTTCAAATACTTGGGCGTCAAACATAAAGCCGGCCTTGACATTTTATCAAACGAGTCTCTGATTTTATGTGCAGATCTGCAGTCTTGCAGGTCAAGATGATCAGACAAAGAATTCTGAAACACTTTTGGTTACGCCCATCTGAAGCTTTCATTATTCTCTGTACAATGAGAATATATTTTTTTTTAAATCCTATATACTATAAAAGTTTGGATTTCTTCAAGGGACTCTTTCGTTCTGAGTTCTGACTTTTCTTTTATGAATGCATTGTATACCATTAGTTTCCAGTGCACACAACAAACGTGCGTTAAACATTTTAAGCGTGACTTGTTCATTTCCACAGCAGGCTTCAGACACTGAATTACATGCTCGTGTGTCTGAACCGCTGGCTACGGTTCACAATAACTCTTATTTGTGGCATAATTTCAGCTATCAAGAGGGATAACATGGCACCTCTCCTACAAATTGAGGATAAAGGGAATGAGAAAAAAAATAAGTGGAAACACATTTGCAGTCTTGCAAGCACACTTATAGACATAATCATGCAAACAATCGCCGTCCATTCAGGTCTGCACATATCAATTCTGCTTTCTCTGCAAACAGATTTATGCTAGTGAGGTAAATTGAGGTCTAGATTAATTTAGCAGTGGTATATCAGGTTGACAGACGGTGTGTGATTGTGCATGCATAATGTGTGGATGTCATTCTGCAAGTGTGTGTATGTATGCATGCCGTGTTGGCGCATAAGGGCAGGAATATGAGGTGTACAGGTTTAGGGCAAATTGAAGCTCTCATGTTTGATTTAAGTATTCTGCAGTAGGAAAACGGGGAATAGCATGTCAGGATGCCGCTGACATAAACAAATGGCTCCTCACTTTACGCACACATACACAAGCACACATTTCTGCTTTCATTTATTCACACCTACTGTACACATGCCCCTCTTTCCGTATATATTTTTCCATGTTCAAAATAATTACCCTGACAGAACGCAGAGAGGTGAAAAGAAAGGGTTAGATGGCACAAAGGTGCGCATACACAAGAATAAAACACATGCACGCACATGTATACGAGGAGTATGTGAAGGCATGCACTTACATGGCTCCTATGTAATCTTGCATAAGTCCAAAGGCTGACAAATTTGCAGCGTACATTATCTCAATCTCATCACCCTTGCAGCACTCAAAGGAAGGCCGCTCTGGGTGATTGGATCATTTCCTGTTCGAGGCTCAAGCCTGCAAGGAGGATCGATACAGCACACACACACACACACACACACACACACACACACACACACACACCCACACACACACACACACACGCACACACACACACACAGGGAACAACGCATGATCAATGTATAATAGTTACCTTTGTGTTGATTCCAGTCTAGGAGAGTTGTGTCAGCCTGGTCATTCCTTCCTCTCAACCCATTCTGACTGCAAACCAAATTGAACCGGCTAGAGGAAGGACAGTTTTTCCCTGTACGTGTGTCTATATAGT
This sequence comes from Diplodus puntazzo, assembly GCA_963678695.2. NCBI lineage: Eukaryota > Metazoa > Chordata > Actinopteri > Spariformes > Sparidae > Diplodus > Diplodus puntazzo. The sequence goes on from OZ023160.1 coordinate 16,603,172, forward strand.
ATATGTGTGTGTGTGTGTGTGTGTGTGTGTGTGTGAGTGTGTGTGTGTGTGCAGTAAACAGTTGCCTGGATATGGCATTTACCAGTGGCATGTTCGACAGGGATTGTTAGACTCTGTGGTAATAATAATGCAAAGTTTTTTCCCCTTGTCTCTGTGTGTGTGTGTGTGTATGTGTGTGTGTGTGTGTCTCCGAGGGCAGACAGGGGTCGTTTCTCCTCTCGCGTGCGTTCCGATCCTCCGTCTCTTTTCCTCTCACCTCTGTTCCTGTGCGCAGGCATATTACTGAAGCAAATTGGGGCCAATAGACTCTGTCACCGCATGACCCAGGGCTCACCAAACAGAAAAAAGAGCACGAGAGACAGAGAGAAAAGGCAAATAAAGTGGATAAAAGGGGAGATAAAGGAAAGGAGGAAAAGAGCAAGTCGGAAGGAAAGGCGCGAGAACTTGCAAAAAAGAAGGGAAGAAAGAGCGAGGAGACAGAGGGAGTGAAGTGAAGAAGTGGAGAAAGAGAGAAAGAAGTGACAACCTCAAATTAAATTCCCATCATGTCAGTGTAGAACAGAATTCAATAGTGTTTATTGGCAGCCCCCAGCCTGAGGGAAATTACATTCTGAAGCAGAGTATGGCATGAATGCACACACACACACACACCCCCGAACCCACACGCATGCACCCACATACACAAGCAACCACACACATCTATTGTACACACCACTGTGCATGTCCTCGGACCAAAAAAAAAAAAAGGCCTCTGGATGATGTGAGCGTGCAGACAAGCGATTTATCCCCTGAGGTCCATGTGCCATTTGCGCAGGGCTATTTACGCACCTTTATATATGTGTGTGTGTGTGTGTGTGTGTGTGTGTGTATGTGTGTGTGTGTGTGTGTTTGTATTTGGTTGAGCCCTCCCATCTTCACATGCACCATCCTGCCAGTGTACAAAAGTCTAAGTTGTGCCTTTTAGAGTCGCAGTTTTTCTGTCTGTCGGCCACAATTGCTGCTTTCTCCGCAGTCAAACTCTGACTATTTGCCATTACAGTACATACACAGGTTTTTATTATAGTGGCTGTATTAAATGTGTCCCCAGGCTCAAGTTGCCATGAGCACCAGGCTTCAGTGCCTTTGTCCAACCTCCAGCAGCAGCAGCAGCAGCAGCAGCAAAAGGCAGCACACTTTAATAGGAAGCCGTTTAACAGTTTTATGCAGAGCACATGTAGAGGCTATTACTGCTGATGTGTCTGGGATGCAGATTTGCTCTAAATGGCTAACAATCTGCCATTCTTTCAACCCCCCACCCCCGACTCCCCTTGCTCTCTATCTCTGCCCCTCCAACCCTTTTATGTCTCTGTCTGTTTATGCCTCCATCCCGACTCTCTCATTCCCCCCCCCCCCCCCCCCCCCCCCCCCCCCCCCACTGCCCCAATCCCTCCAACGCTCTCACTCGTTTTCTCTGTCTCTCTCTTTTCTCCAGGAGAGTGCAGAGAGGGCTTTGGGCTGCTCAGTGGAGGATCTGAAGGCTCTTTTCTACTGTGAGCTGTGTCACAAGCAGTACCTCAGACACCAGGAGTTTGACAACCACATCAACTCCTACGACCATGCGCATAAACAGGTACACGGGATGCACCCGCAGTACAACTGCACACACACACACACACACACACACACACACACACACACACACTTGCTACTTAACAGCTACAAACGAGCACACACACGAGCAGCCTTTTTTTATATTTTTTATGATCTCTTGGCGTTTGGGTGTGTTAGTGTAATGCGTTTTGATGGAACGCTACTTTACATTTCCATGTCAATCTGCCCATCTGGTACAGTTTCCCAGCAGGTAATAGTAGGAGTCTGACAACTGCATCATCTCTTACAAGCACACACACAGTGGTGGGATACCTCAACTCGAAGTGGATATACACACACACATAAACGGATCAGGACACACACATAGCACGGCTTTTTACTTTAGATTTCCATTTTAAGAGGCTGATATCTTAAAGAAGATAAGATAAGAGCAAGTTTTTTGATCCCACTCGGGAAAATTTAAGCCACAGCAGCTGGAAAGAAGTACAGAAACTGTATAAAAATGATGCTTAACTATAAATAATATGAGCATGAAATAGAAATATATACTATATAGATATAATGAATAAGACGTTTTGTTTGGGGGTTCTATGGACAGTTGCTGCATGTTCAAACAACATGCACAGTCAAACTCATTTTTTTTTTTTCTTACCTGATGTTAAATATGTACAGAGGTAGTCAAGAGATTAGCCACCCGATATACACATTTCATGAAAATGTACATAAATCACCATAAAGCACTGCTTTTACATCAATTTTGAAGACATATTACATTTGGCAGATTAATTTATTTTACTTACATCTGGGGTCAGTTAGTCCGTTCTCAGTTTTCTGAGCCATTATGCTGCGTTCACACAGAGAACAAGCAAGTCTTGCCTCGGGCAAGTGTTTATTTGCCCCAAACAGCCAGAACACCTCTGGCTTCTGACTAAACTCAGCACTAGCCAGATACTCTAGTTCTCTTCTTCTTTTTCCCCTCTGCTCTTTGTACAATCAATCAATCAAATCAACATTACAGCATAACATAAGTCCACATATGTATACCCCAGCAGTGGAGGTCAGCACCTCGGCAGGTTAAGAGGCAAATTTGTGTTTATTCTTGTCTTTACTTTGATTTTAGCCCTTTTTGCAGGGGACTAGTATTATCATGGGACCTCGTGTGTATTTTACTCATATTTACTGTCATCATGTCTTGGATATGCTGTCAACTTCGGCTAAGTTGGAATGGTATTCACAGTTGAACCTATGGGATCAATAATTTGTGAGGGAAACATTGCCAACACAAGCAGTTACTCATTTATTCAAGATAGACAACAAGCTACACCCTAATTGTGATCCAAATGACGTGGACAAATTGCAGTGTTCTCTGTCAGGCCAGTGCCAGAAAGAGTCTACAATGTGCAAAACCTAAAAGCAAAAAAAATACAAAAAAAACACAATAACTTGGAGTGGAATGAATTTGGAGTCACTTTTCCATGTTGCATTTTGTAGACATTCCTGCACATTCGACTTACAGCTGGCTGAACTTCAACATATTATGAGCTGGATCAAATTTCATAATTGTAAAGTTGTCACACAGGATTAAAAAAACAGGCGTCCACAGGTAATACTAGACCAGTGCAAATAGGGCTTGTGTATATACGCAAAGAAAGACTTCATATTCACTGTGAACACACCATTATGAACTAACTGTTAACCAAAATAGACTTATTTGGGGTTTGGGAGGGGTATTATAGAGTAATAAAGATAAGGCACACATGAAAACCAAGCATTTTTCGGCATGTTTCGAAATTGGGGTAAAAGGTCATCTTCAATTGTCTATTTAAATCAAAGTAATTCTCATAGAATAATGAAAAATATCAAGGTAATTAAGCAATGTTCAGTGTGTTTTTTGAGCTGTTAAAGAGGTCCCAGGAGCTCCAGAACCCCAAACAAAACATTGTTTGAATATGCATATTGCACAGAAAATAAACTGACCCAGTAGTTGGACCAGCTGAGGAACTAGGTCATGATAAATAAACGCAAAAATACGACTGACTTGAGGAAAAGATTCAGGAGGACACAGTGTTTTTTTCCTTAACCAAAGTGACCTGGATGAAAATGGGGGGGGGGGGATCATATCGTTCACACTTGCTTAAGATTTAGTTCATCTGCAAGTCGCCCGTCTCTGATGTCGGGAGATTCTTTGTCTGTCGTTCAAAATTTGGAGCAGTTGATTTGTATGTATCTGCCGCATAAGGACACTGCTACAAAATTCACTTTATTCTTCAATTTGCACTCCCTTCAAACGAAAAACAAAAATTCTAATGGAACTATTAGTCAGAGCTCAAGTATGATTCTATTATTCCGATTTGGATGAGATCAGGCCAATGGACCGTTAGGAGAAGGCCCGGCAGCAGGTTTTTTCTCCTGCGTTCTGCCCTCACATTCGTTTTCGTACGCAGCTTCCACTCTGGACTAACAAGCTGAAGGTTCTGCTGATAGCAACATTCTCCTACAGCCACGTGTTGTCATGCCAAGGCATACACTCACACAAAAAGACACACACACGTGCACTTACCCGGGTACATATTCGTCTTCAAATGCAGGCAATCTCTGAACCAAGCCAAGCCGCTTCCCCACTTTTCAACGCCCACACCGCGCAACATGAAATAAACATTAAATGAAACTGTTCCTCCACTGTCATTGTTCTTTGAAAATGAATCGAGGCAACTGCAGGCCAATGTTAATGCTTTGTTTTAGCCAGCGGCGGGCACATGAAATGAGCTGCATGAGGCACTGAGCTGACAGTAGCCACTGGCACTATAGGAACACACACACACACATACACACACACACACATACAGGCATGCATGCCCACTCTGCCTACCGAGCAGACAACAGATGAAATTCTAGCTGAAGACGGCTTCCCTGCAGGAGTATTGGCTTTGGAGAATGGAAGCTGATTGCGTTTGCTCTGTCTCCTTTCCTTGTCATCGATTCAGGGATAAACATGTTTGAATGTGGCGCTTTATCAGCATTTACTGCTGATTACAGAAATTGCTCATTACAACAGAATTACACTCGCTTTTAAATAAAAGAGCAATCAGCCCATTAGCATGGCCCCTCACATGCTACCTAAGAATACATCATCCTCCATTCTATGGCCCTAGCGGATATGAATCAACTTTGACTCATCCATAGTTGCCTCAGCCTGAGCACTCCTTAACACATCTAAAGGAATATCGATCAAGGCTTTGACAGACGGATTGAGCTTCACAGCACATAGTGAGACTGACATGTTGGAGAGCAGGAGTAATATCGCTTCCCGCTGTTGGGGACACGGCATCATCTTTGAAGACAAAAGTATTGGCTTTAAAGAGGGAAAGCGGAAATATCTCTGCCCTGTGTGTTCAGTGAAAATGGTTCTGCGTGCAATATTTTGTTGGGCTCTAAATATAGCTACAGGTTTGCCTACAGTGGGACCTGTTTTTAAGAGAGAACAATAACCTGGCAGAGTGCAAATGCAAAAGGAAGGAGGAGGAATTCATCTTCATATATTCCTCCCATTACAGACTGCTCTCTCGTTCTCTCTCTCTGTCTCTCGTTCTCTCTCTCACCAAGTCATTGCCATGGACAGCTACCACAGCTCTCATCTTTTTTCTACCTCCCTCCTTCCTCCTCCTGCCTGGCTCTGTCCGCAGTAGTTCATTATGTATGCATCTCTGCTTGAACATGATTAATATTTCCCATAGAATGAGTTTGGCATCAAAGCTCCTGAAAGCTCCTTACTGCGCACTAACAATACACACACACACACACACACACACACATACACACACTCATATGATCACACATGGACAAACACCCCTACCTCGAGACATGTATGTTTAAGGGATACAAATCCGCGAGTACTGCGCCTCTGGCACATACTTAATGCTGTCTTCGGTGAGCTGACAGTAGGATGTTAAGCATCGCGCGATAATGTAGAAAGACACCCGATTGTGTAAGACTCAGCAGAGATTAACCTGACGACTGTCAGCTCCGGCATAAGATCTGGGTGTGAAAGAGAGTGAGTGTATAAATAAATCTGATGTCTGAGGGGCTAATCTGATGTGTGTGTGTGTGTGTGTGTGTGTGTGTGTGTGTGTGTGTGTGTGTGTGTGATACATACTGTATGGGTGGATAATAGCATAACATAATCTAAAAGTGAGAGTGGTGTAATCCGGGTGCAGTTTATTACTACAGGATAGGTTCACAAAAATGTAACATAAACAACAAATGCTGAATGGGTGGATTGCACGCTGAGGCAGCTCTGGGATGTGAGACCAGAGATATGAGGAATAACGATGCACGATACTGCAGCTATTCCCGAACTCCGTAGCCCCCAACCTCCTTTAGCCTTTAAACACACCAACATGCACATGCACACGAATGCACCTGCCAAGCATGGATAAAGGAGGGATTAAAGTGTGTCAGAAAAGGAAACAGAAGAGAGTAGCATGAATCACTGTTTCCCTGAGAGGACTGACTGACACAAATACACACATACGCTCTCGCGCTAAAGACACACACACACAAAACAGAGGTAATTGTTATCTTTTTCCGCACTTGCAGGTGAAGACCCACCGGTTCGCTCCAAATTAAATTATGCTCACTGTGGTGTAGATCTTTGTCAAGATGTGTATTTTTGCATTTGTGTACAGGTCTGCACACATGAATACACACAGGTTTCTTACTTTTTTCAGACTTTACATCAACTTTCATTCATTTGTACAGCCTAACCCAGACACTTACTCTAACACCAACCATAACCATAACCAGTGTTTGCCAGAAAACACTTTTTTACACATTAGGATGGTCCCCATCCGACTACTGGTCCTGACATAGTCAGCCAGATACGGTCCCCAGCAGGTAACAAAAACACACACACACACACACACACACATAGCAGGGGTAATTGTTTGTATGCATTAAATTGCAGGTGAGGACCCACCAGTTTGCTTAAAATCTAATTATTCTCACTGTGGTGTAGATCTGTTCTCAAGATATGTTTGTGTATGGGGCTGCACACACACACACACAGGTTTGCACAGCTAGCTTTGTTAGGACTTTATATTGACTTCCATTCATTTGTACAGCCTAATCCAAACCCTTATCCAAATCGTAACCTCAACCTAACCTCAGTTCATAGAAATTCAATTCAGAAATCATGTTTTCCGAAATAAGGACCAGTCTTTGGTCCTTGTAAGGACCAAAATCCAGACACAGACAGCCACAAACCGCCCCCAATAGGTAGCACAAACATGAACACAAACACACACACACACACACACAACCATTAAACAAAACAGAGGTACCAGTTATCCTTTTCTGCACTACAATGCTGGTGAAGACCCACCGGTTTGCTCAAAATGAAATGATCCTCTTTCCACTTTGGTGTAGATCTCCGTCAGGTTATGTTTTTTTTTTTTGCTTTTGTGCACAGATCACACACACATACACACACACACTCGGAACATACGTGCAATGATGTAGCATTTTTACCAGCTGGAATCTGTGGCCATCACCATGTCTCTCCTGGTTACTTTGCCTATGATTAGTGGCCTTGCTTTTGCAATCGGGGATTTATAATTCCGGCATCAGCAAAACACTTTGGGTACACTCCAGCTCCAAAGCATATGTCATTAGATCACAAGTTCTCCCAATCTAAGCTCTGGCGACTGAGGAAGGGTTGAACATTTTAGAGATTTCAGCGACAAGAGCATCACCATCATTAAATCACTTGTGTCACTCATCTCAAATGTGTCTGTAATCTACTATTCACCAGTTGGGTTGTGTTTGCTCTCAAGCTGCGTGTTGGAGGAAAAACGCTTTCTTCCAGTTTGAATGGAGTTAATTGGACACGAGCTTTGGAGGAGAACATCTGCAAACGCTGCCGACTGATGTGTATGGCTTGAAAGACAGCTGCCTGCAGAGAGCTTCCTAAAACTAATCTCTCTCTTTTCTCCTCTTTGTCCACACTTGTGCCTTCGCTACTCCCTGCCCTCCACATACTTTTTCTGTCCCTCCCTCCCTCCTTCCACATTAATTTTCATTTCCTGCAGCGGCTGAAGGAACTCAAGCACAGGGAGTTCGCTCGCAATGTGGCCTCAAAATCATGGAAGGACCAGCGCAAACAGGACAAGGCCCTCAGACGCCTGCACCAGCTTGCACATCTGCAACAGGATACCCAGCGGTGAGTGGGAGAAGTGTGTATTTATGTGTGTCTGTGGCGGTATGCGCGCGTGCGTGTGTGTGTGTGTATGTGCGTGTGTGTGTGTGGGTAATGAGACCAGAGGGAGAGTCCAGAGGGGTTAGAGTGCGTCACATCCAGTCAACATTCCTTGGACGTGATGGATGCATCCACAGATGTGAGAGCACTCAGTTGTCCTAGATAGGCCACAGGTGAAGTAAATATAACATGAAGACACATTTTTGCTGACACTTTGAAAGTAGATGATGTGTAGAGGGAAGAAGTGGAGCTTCAGAGGAGAATGAATAGAAGAGAAACAAGCAGTTACTTTAAAAGAAAAGGAAATAATATGACTGATAAGATGAAAGATGAACTCCAGGCTCCTCGTCCTAAAGCAATCAAAAGAACTGATCCAAAAAAAACAATATGTTACATTATAATCAGCTTGATTGCAGCTATTCCCTGTGCAATTAAATGTGTTTTCCTATAATCAGGCAATGATATGTGAACAGCATTACTATGACAACCAATGTCATGCCTCTGCTTTTTTCTGTGAATCTTTCTTTCTTTCTTTCTTTCTTTCTTTCTTTCTTTCTTTCTTTCTTTCTTCTCTAAATAGCATTGATAGCACAATGATGCTCACTAAAATACCAAAATAACTTGTGGCCATAATAATGTAGTTTTACAATAAATGACATGCCTGTAGTAACACTGCCTTTCAATTTATAAAAAGGTATAACTCAAAAGTCCCAAGGACAGAATAAGTACATATACAGTACAATAAAGAAACTTAAAGCTGCTGCAATCGTGTCATCGTTCAATCTAACTTGTCCTTGAACCTGTCCGTTTTGCAGTTTGCAATCTCCTCCCTCCTAACTATGTCATCACACTTGCAAGACTCCTTTCTTTTTTTGTGTGAGGCAGCTCTATTTGCCTCTTTCTTTTCTTCAAGCATTTTTCATCGCTTGGCCTTTTTGGTACTATAAGTCGTCAACGGGAGCACTGGAATTGGTAGCTTTCCCTGTTTCAGCATTGTCGGCGTGGGTACTAGAACAGGAGGATCCTGCTCTTTGTGTGTTCCCCTGAGCAGGCAGGACCGCCCCTTTATGGAGTTCTCTGTCCTGATTGGACAAAGTGTGCAGGGATACCATAAAATGTCTTTTCTCTATTACTGCATGAGCAGGAGAAGGACAGACATACATCATAAACCAAACACTCTCTAACAGTAATTATTGTTGGAACACAGATATTTAACATTTTACATTTTACGTTTTACCTTACAGCAGCTTTAAAGAGAATAATGACATGTGTATAGAACAAGAATAGATTAAAATGGAAACTAGACAATTAGACACAAAAGCGCAAAAATCACAGTCTTAGCATCACATGTGCAGTACCTCACTAGCGTTGCATGTGAACTAAGTGCAATCAATCTGGCTTTCACCATCTCAGAAATGTGTCCAGGGTAAGATCATTTCTTTCCAACGAACATCTTGAAACTGTTATTCATGCCTTCATGAATAGTCCACCTGATTATTTTAAGTCCTTTCTCTGTGGTAACAGTTAAGATTCCTCTCCTGCCTAGAGCTCATCCAAAACTTTGCTCCTGGCACTGTTCATGAGTTACTTTTATAATCTTTAGGCCTCGCTTCAACATTTGACACATTTTTTGTTATTCTTAGGTCGAAATTAATACACAAAGATGAAAGCCTTTGCAATCAAAACTCTGTGTCTTTCGAGGTCCCTCGAAAGACAAAGATCTACAAACTCCATTTCAACTTGTAAAACACTTGAAACCCCATTTTTAAAAAAATAAATATATTGATTTTCAGTGATTTTATTTGCTTTCCAAAATTCTGTTTTACCCTCTGTGTGACTTTTCTGTTTAGTTCTTGTGGATTTCAGTTGGTTGAATTCATTTTGTTTTTTATTCGGTTCCTCAAACGACTTTGTAACTGTGTCCTGTGTATGGTTATATAATACCTTCAGTGTAACCAGCAATATCTCTATCTATCTATCTATCTATCTATCTATCTATCTATCTATCTATCTATCTATCTATCTATCTATCTATCTATCTATCTATCTATCTATATTTATACAACTAAAATGAAATATTAAATATATTTCTATTTCTTTCTGTTGCAGTGTCCCAGGAAGGACTTATGGACTGAGAAGTACAGTCAGGGCTGTGAGCCAACAGCAAAACAGACACATGGACCAAAGAGACCACAGCCCTGAAGAAAAGCCTGAATCCTTCAACCACACCCAGAGACCCCCTCCTAAGCAACCCAGGACAGCTCCTCTCAGCCATCCACTAGAGCATCCCTACCAGTCTCCTTCTCAAAAACCTCTAGCCACTGCCCTAGCAGCGTCCCCACTAATAACCAATACACATCCAGCATCCAACGCAGTAAAGCCCCAGTCTTGCTCGGATTTGTATCCCCAGCTTTCCCTCCCTGGGAAGGGGAGAGCAGGAGGCAGGCTCGGGGTGTCCTTCTGCTTCTCACGCAGGGGGCCCAGGCTTGAGCCTTCCGCCTCCGTCTTCTCGGACTTGGAAGAGGAGGAGAGGGAGAAGAGGGAGCAGATGAAAGAGAGGATAAAGGGGATAATGGAAGATATTGACAGGGAAATTGGGGAAGTAGAGGAAAGGAAACCCAGTGAGAGTGAGAAGCTTAAGTCCAGCTCTGACAGCGTCGGGCCGAGAGACACTGTGCCAATCCCCAGAGAGGCTGCCAAAGAAGAGGAGGAGATTGAAAAAAGAGAAATAGTGAAAGAACACTGTCCCATTTCCACAGCAGCACCTGATAATCTGGGCCACAATTCTCTATTCTTGCCATCACAGACACAGGTGACCGTGTGGGGCACAGAACTAGCGGGGGTACACATGGACACTGAACACACAGATAGCGAGACAGAGAGAAAACAAGAAACAGAGGGGGGGAGGGATGAAGGTCAGTATATGTGTGTGCTGGGGAAAGATGGCTCCACCTGTCTGAGATGGCCTGTCAATTTGCTTAAGTTCACTGAGTCTCAACCACACATCTGCTACAGCCCCAACCCTCTCTGCTCGAACCCCCTGCAACCAGAAAAACTCACAGAGGGCCTGCAGGAGGCGCAAAAATCTCAGTTGTGTGCTCTCTCCGATGAATCCAATCCACGCGTGCCAGCTATTCTTACACAAGACGCTCATCCCTGTTTACAAAGACAGACGAGGCAGGAGCTGAGAGCAGACAGACAGGGAGAAGCCAAGGAGAATTTCAAGGCAGCGCAACATATCGATGTGGAGACAGAAGAACACCTGTTCCTAAAGAACAGAAACCTTTCATCATCAGAAACAGGAGCAGAGGGAGGGAGATGCACACTAAGTATGGAGAATTGCATGAGGGCAGCCTCCCATCCATTTGACCCCGCTTATAGTGACAGCTCTGACACAAATTCTAAGAATCCTCTAGGAGGCAGATTAGGGGGTGCCATTGGGATCAGGGAGAGAGCCATCACGGCCCTGAGCTGTAAATCAGAGTCTGTCATCCAGCCTGGCACACAGGGGATGTGCATCAGCCCATCCAGGTGTGAGTGTGGGAGCGAGACAATGTGCAAGTGTGCCAGCACTCCGGAGCCATACGTGGGTGTCTCAGAAGTGACACACAACAAGAGGAAAGCCAGCACAAAGAAACACAAGTTGGGAAAGAGGAAGAAGAAGGGTGAGAAGGAAAAAGCCTCAAACAAGCGCCAATCAGCGAGGTGCAAAGTGAGAAGTGTCGTCTCCACAGTCTCCACTGGCAGAGAGCGGAGTGGAGAGGCTGGAGGGAGCTGGGGGAAGAAAAGGAGGCTTGGGGAGATGGGGGAGGCAAGGAGGAGGAGGGTGCAGAGAGCAGGGAGCAGCTGTCTCCTGGGGAGATGTGAGGCTGAGCCAGTATCTGTCTCTGTCAGGAAGAGGAGGCCTCACAGGAGCCACAGCACTGAATCCCAGTCACAGGCAGACAGAGAGCAGGCAGAACACTGCAGTGCCTCCTCCAAGCTCAGCAGACACGCAGCAGACACCAAGGGGGAGGGAAAGCGAGACGAAGACGCAGCGACTTTTCCCTGGCGGTCTCACTTCTCCTTACACTCCTTCTCACCGGAATGTGACTCAAAGCTGTTTTGGGAAAGGGGTCACCATAGCAACCCCAGGAGTTTCATTGACTGCTGTTACCCTGACAACAGCTGTGGTTGCAGCCCGGCGAGAAAGAGAAAACCCCTCCACAGGGACAGGAAATTCATTCATCATAAGAGGAAGAGTTTGAGGCAGCGTGAAGCCTGGGAGGAGACGGAGAGCGTCAGGAAAATGGGAGGGCGTTCAGGTTACAGAGACAGGGTCCTGATTTCGGATACAGAGCAGTGGGAGTGGATGAGAGGGAGCTGTCCTGGAGGCAGCGAGGAGGGCAGGACAAGGCCTGGATGGAGGTCGAGAAACAGAGCGGCAGAGTGGGATCGGTTGGCAAGGTTTAGCTCCAGTCCTTGCAGCTGGGGCAGGAGAAGCCGACATCTTAGCACGGAAGATGTAGACTGGGACAGATGGACATGGGGCAGCAGCGACAGCTGGGAAGACAGGGGGACACACAGATCCACATCAGGCTCTAGGACAGGGCCAGACAGCAGAGACAGCCCAGGCCGTACGTGGAAATGTGCAGGCATAAGACACTCAAGTTCGAGACACTTCTCCAGTCCTGAGTGGTGGATGAGTAGGCCGATATATAGCCCCCAGGGTGTGATCAACACACGGGCCAGCAGATGCCACAGCCCGCGCTCCTGCAGCCCCTGCAGCAGCACCAGCATGTCCGAGCTGAGCTGGGAGTGGAGCAGGAGCAGCACCTGCTCAGGGGTGGATGTGACAGTCAGCTCCTGCAGGACATCCACAGGAGCTCCAGGACTCTCATCCGAGGGCCCACAGGAGGTGAAGAAGCAGAGCAGCCCCATGTCCATTCCATCCAGCCTTACCTCAAGCTCCTCTTCTCATTCTTCGCCCCACAGATCCTCTTTGACTCCTGCAGTCGCAGGCCACCATTGTGAAACAAGTTCTCCTCAGCTAAAGGAGCAACATTCACATTCTGACCTTGTACATGGGCCCTCAGCCAGCATCACATCAAGTAGGTCAGCCACAACTCCAGGACTATCCCCCAGTAAGTCTGTGCCACAGAAACCAGGCAGGATGTTGCTTCTCCCTCTGATAGGGAAATTACCTGCGATTCAGAGAAAGGCGAGGAGGAAAAAAAGGCTGCTGGAGAAGAGTCAGGAGAAAGAAGCAGAGGACGAAGAGGAAGCTAAGGGCAGTGGAGGGGATCCCAGAGCTGTCGTCAGCAGTCAAAAATGTCCTCTGGACGTGACTGACTCAAACTGCAGCAGGACGCCAAATCGCTGCCCATCACAGATTAGGACTGATGACAAACAGACAGGTGGAGAGACAGCTCCGCCAATCAGCTTTACCGCCGAGGAGATGGACAAATATCGCCTCCTGCAAGAGCAGGCAAGAGAGCACATGCAGAAAGTCCTGGAACAGACGCAGGAGAGTGCAGATAGAGACAAACTACACATAGAGATAAACTACACACACACAGCACAGACAGACAACTGTGGGACTTCAGAGGAACAGTACACACCTGCACCCCTGCACAACCCCACACAGCCTCAAACCCAGTCCATTCACGCAGACACGATGCACACACAAGCACAGCACACCCTCCAGGTCAGCCTCCCACTCGCACATGTGACCCCACAGGAGAACTTTACTCAGTCCATGGCTCTGGGAGTCCCCAACCTCCCCCCTCTTCCACCATCACCCCCTCTCTCCAGCCTCCATCATATCATTTTACAACACACGGCCCTCTCCATGCCCCCCTCGTCCTCATCCTCTTCCACCTCATCGCCCTCACCTGCCATCCACCCACACCCGGCTCAGCTCCCTCACCCCCTGACCCATCTGCACCCATCCCTCCCCCACCACCTTCACCTCTCTCCCTTCTCCATATCCTCCTTGTTCCCCTCCATCCTGCTGTCTCATCACCCCATCCCTCTCGTCCCCCAGTCCCCAGCTTTTCATGCAGCACAGCTCGCTTCGCTCTCCCCGGTAGCCCTGCAACCCTTGACCCCACAGCCTTTCATGGACAGAGCGTGGCCAGTCAGGTTTCAACAGAAGGCATTGTGATTTTCACAGAGTGGCTGCCATGTTTATTAATCTGTCTTGGCAACACAGACTAGTTAGAGAGAGATGGAGAGCGAGAGGGAATTTTTGGTTTGGATAAAAGCCTGTTATTTGAAATGGGGATGTGTCAGTACTCTTTCTCACATTATGCCCTCACACACACACACACACACACACACACACACACACACACACACACATGCCTGCATGCATACACACAAACAACCCGACTATTGACTGTTTTAAAATGAGAATTTGTTTGTCCATCTAGCCTCTGCTGTGTTGTAGCAGACAGTGAGAAAACAGACTTTGATCCTTTGCTTTTTCCATCATTCCTCATTCAGGCCCAGAATAAAGGGAAAGGTGCACCTGCTATTCAAAGACAAGCCAGGCTTGTGTCATCCTCTTCCTTTCCCTCTGAACCTCAGACAGACCAGCAGCCTTTTGAAGTATCCCTTATGCCCGGGACAGAGGGGCAAGAGAGAGTGATAATACTCCCCCCTTATCTCCATTTCATACAGGTTATCTGAGTCAGAGTGTGACTTTCAACAAACATAAATAGTGTTCCAGGGACCGGGGGGCATAGCACAGCCATTTTAACCTTGGTGTGTGTACTGTATTTGTGTGTGTAAAATAGAGATTATTCTGGACTGACACACACACACACACACACACACACACACATATACACGGTAGAAAGAACAACTCATTTCCATATCTGACACATGTAAAGACCTGTTTTGCCTCTATAGTGTAAATATTCTGTGATAATATTAGAATCATGGGAAACAATGAAATAAAAGGTGAATTTAACCTTGGCAAGTGGTTCAGTGCTTCAGATTATTTTTCTTTCCACACAGCATTTAGAATTAAATCGGTTGTCTTCATGCCGATGAATGAATCGGATCTCCTACAGTAAAACTTTGGTGTAAATAAATGGGCTTTCATGCTCTTTCTTATTTTGTCTGATTTGTTGTTGATCGTGCAACATGTTGCAACACATTCCCCCATACAAAATTGATAAGCTACATCGTGGTTTACCACTCCTCAAAGTGAGGCCCAGAATTACTAAAAAACCTTTTGAAAGATGGTGGAGCGGCGAGGTCTGAATCTTTCTTGCTCGTGACCCTTTTATTTGAAGCATTGTCTACAGAGGGTGCATGTCTATGAATTGTGAGCATCCCTTATCAGTTTGCTGATGTCAGAGGCGATAAAAAAAAATATACAGCAAAGATCAGAGAAAAGTTAGAAAAAAAACAGAATTCAGTAAATCTTTGATATTCTTATATCCATCATCTCACAGCCCCTCAGGTTAATCTCAAGATGAATCTCGCCTTGTGAAGATGCTGATCGAAGGGTACAAAGCCGCCATCCTCGAGGGTCTGAAAAAAAATGCTGACATTTAATACATTTATCCACCAAGTGTAGCACTTCATTCAATAAAGAGAAGGATCAGAGTGAAAGTGTTTTTATTGTGTCTGTCACAGAGTTAGATGCTGCCCTTTAAATCTACCATATTTTGTTTTAATAGTGTGCTATTAGTCCTTTTTACTGCCAAACATATACATCATTTTGTACAAAAAAAAGCAAATTCCTTTGACCACACTGCATCACAAGGTCCAGTTTGACCTTTGGTTCACTTTAATGTGGAAGCCAAAATAAAATCCACTTTGTTTCAAGGCACTTCATAAGACCCTAGGCAGCTTTGATACTGTATACGTTGTGGTAAAAAAACCAACCTTTTAGCATCATTAATAAACATCGACAAGTTTCTTTCTTGCAGTCCTGCCAAAGGTTACGGTGGTTAGTAACTGTTGCTACGCATCCATGGTCGACTATTGGCGAAGGCGCGGATGCATTCAACTGCTTGCCAAACAGTTGATCGCTGCAGCGGCCGAGCTCTCGGGGAGCAGTGCACAGACGAGAACAGAGCAGCATCCAGATGGTCTTTGGACTTGTACTTCCAGGAGTGCTTTGAGAGATTGGATTGATTTGCCCTCCATGATATCAGTGAACACAGGCCTGCTCGCAGGGGGGAGGCTGCAGCAAAGGGTGACATAAATACAGACAGAAAAAAAAAAAAAACAGGATACAAACTTTACATTACCAGAGCGAGGCGTTGGCGAGAAATATAAGTCAACAACCCCTG
This sequence comes from Diplodus puntazzo, assembly GCA_963678695.2. Taxonomy (NCBI): domain Eukaryota; kingdom Metazoa; phylum Chordata; class Actinopteri; order Spariformes; family Sparidae; genus Diplodus; species Diplodus puntazzo. The sequence continues at coordinate 16,619,306 of OZ023160.1, forward strand.
CAGAGATTCAGTAATTAGACCACAACTCCTTTTTCTCCTCCTTCTGACCCCTGAGCTTGTGTGTGTGTGTGTGTGTGTGTGTGTTTGTGTGTGTGTGTGAGAGAGAGAGAGTTTGTGAGAATCAGAGACAGAGAATCCCTATCTCTCTCCACAGGACGGGAGATCAAACAGACTGTGTGAAATATAGAGCAGCAATAATTAGCAGCTGTTACAGCATCAAACCTCTCTATCTCTATCTCTCCTCTCTGACACACACACACACACACACACACATGCACACACACCAATACTGCTCTGTTTCTTATCCCAGAATTTAATTTAGAGATACTCAAATGTGCTGCAACTTCTGAGTCCTCCAATACTGATAAACGGGGCAGACGATACAAAAATCAACCCACTCCAGTTTTTCCTCTGACGTCGTGTCAGTTTCGCAAGCATTAAAATCCCTCGCACAGCCTAAAGGGGGAATGTGTGAGAAACGTCACATACATAAAACGAAGGGCTTAAAAGCAATTATGGATCTCGGTAAGAAAAAAAAGGGGGGACGTTGATTTAAAAGCAAATTTACCCATGAATATATGTGAGTGTTTGGGACTTTATTACAATGCAAAAACATCATAAGTCACACACTCACACGCGCATAAAGTTATCCACACAGGGGTCATGTGGAAATTAGTAATCACAATATCACTGTACTTTCTGTCAGTGACTGATTAAATCATTACCTACGCCCTGAGATTCTCCCCCTGGTGTGGTTGTGTTTTTGCTCTCGTGTGTGTTTGCGTGCGCGCAGAGGAGTGTGAGTTGATTTATGATGGAGAGGAAGCGGTTTCCTCAGTCAATCACTCCTGTGAATTAATGAGGTATAAAAACTAAAGCTGGCGCTCAGTCAAATACAGCAGCAGTCACAGGGAGCTCACTGCTGGGGCGAGATCACCTCTATTGGCACCACATTTGATTGTTAGATTGTGGGTATAGATTGCGTCGAGCACAAAAAAGGAGCCCCTCACGGCTACTGAAGCGGTCCATCGACCCAAATTGTAGCGCTGTATAAATGAGACACTTCCCATCTCCCGCTCTCTCCCTTTCTTTCCTCTTTTTTTTTTTTGTGGTCTCGCCTCCTACCCTTCCCTTTGATTCAACCAGGTCAGTGGCGCTGCGTTCAGCTCCCCCGGCTGTTCTCCGACTGCGCAGAAGAAAAGGAACCATTACACTCCGTCCTCTCAGATCGCCGCTGTTGTACAAGCACAGACTTTTCACTGCACAATGTGCTTTGCACAGTTGTAACACAGAGAGAGTTCTTGCCATACCTCTCGCAGTGACATTCATTAAAAGTTTTCTTGAGTCGTGGCAGAGTGCGACATACAGCACCGAGCTGTTCCACTCCACTTTATATCTTTCAGCCGTGTCCTCTCTATAACAGAAGTTATACAAACATCGAGGATAATTTTTTTACTTTTGAACTACGGAAGTTACAAGTCAAAGTGAAGTCAACAAAGAAGGAGCTGCTCAAGATTAGACCCCACAAAAACTCAATACACAGTCTAGTTTCCATTTAATTTTCAGGTGCCACCTCTTTCAATGGTATTCTGTATTTTGGATGATTTAAGAGTGATAGGTTACTTTGTTAAAGGGTAACCCCACCAATTTTATGCATTAAAGTGTGTTTACAGGTCTTGGGAGGTACTCCTAAAAGAAAAAATGACATCTGAAAACTCAGCAGAAATGTCTCTGTGTCTCTTAATGAAAGGATTACACTGATTTTTCTGGAAAGAGATGTTGCCGTCGATTTCTCCCAAATGTCCGTGTTTTGGCCTTTGGAACGCCATCTAGCTCTATTAAACTGTAGAGATGGCAGACATCTTTACAGCTGACGTCTCTAAAACCCAGCAACTTACAACAAAATAATCTAGACGGCTAAGTAGCGCTACGGGTAAGAGGAAAAATATCTATTTTTTGATAAGGAGGTAAGTTATGTGAGCCTTTGAACTCCTGTAAAGGTAAAGTTGAAAGAGCAACTTGTCACCGCTTTTGTGTCAAGAGATGCTGTTGTTGCTGATGGTGCAATAGATGGAAAACTAAGTGTCTTCAGGCTGTTTGGAGCTTTCACGTAAACAAATATATATTACTGTGCTCAACTCTGAACCAAAAAAAGCCCTTTTATCCTATGAAACACTGGTCTATTTTTTATTTGTTTTATTACACTCACTTACTGTATACTTGGCTCCTCTGTTGAGGAGGGACTTATTTACGTGGGACTTGTATTATGTAGAAATAACTATGTGAATTCTGTTCTACAATGGATTTAAGGCTTAGAGGAGGTAGTGGGCTCCGTGATACTCTTAAACTTGGCACCGTCGCCCAAGGACATGACACTGTCAGCACATTGCTTACGCTCCTCTGTGTGTGCGCACAAACACACACACACACACACACATAGAGGTGTAATAGGGTATAATTTAGGAGGCTGTAGTAGTGAGATGTGATGCTCTGTTGTAAGACAGCATGGCTAATTCCATGGTTATGTTATCTCTGAGAGACAGATGTTCCCACCAAAGATTACTATGCGTGCACACAAAACAAAAACAACACACACATAAACTGTGTGCATGCAGAGATGCATGAATGCATTCAATCCCCAGACAATAGAGGCAGTGGGACGGTCCAAAATAGCCTTATTGACCAAAAGCTCAGATCAATGAGATGACTTTTCTGAGAGTTAATTATGAGATGTAATGAGTTTCTGCACAATACAATAAAGAGAAAAAAACAACAGCTCTCACAGAATCTTTTCCTCAGCAAATATGTCATTTAAAACAATGAAATGAATCACGCAGTGGACGCTGACCTCCTGCCATATTGATTAGAGAAAAAAGAACACATTTTTCCAATCGAAGACAAACCATAGTACCTTATAATGATCATATTAAAACCCACAAGGCAGGGAGTATTAACCCTTTGCGCCGATCCATCAGCTGCAGTTCTTTACCACTGCATCCATTACCTAGGAGATCCATCCTACACAGGAAACGGCTTTACTGCGGAGGATAAAGGTCAGTTGATTCATGGCCTCTCTCAGTGGATGTCAGGAAAACCCTTGGGTCAGATAACCATCGCTCTCATTATGTCATTAATTCACCATTTGAATGCGCGGCCACAGCATAAAGAAAGCAATGCAGATGAGTGACACGCAGTTCCCGTCTGTCAGGGGAGTCGATTTTGTCCTTGGTCTTCCTTTGTCCCGCTTGTCTTGTGGATTTCTGTCACCCACAGTAGTATCACAGAATATCAATCAAACCTCTCCTGCACCAAAATCAGTGTCCGCGATTCAAATAACATCCCAACAGTGGCTCTGAGAGGTTGAAAGTATTGCTCGTACACCTTGAAGCCAATTTGAGGGCTTTAAGCGCGACTTCAAGAGGACAGTTTACACAAATAAACATGTGGATGTGTGTATAAAGAGCCGAGCTGCCTCTCACTCTCCTTCTCCTCTGAGCTCTGATCTCCCCCCGCCTGTTTCCGTTTAACTGGTTTCAGCTTTAAGTCTCCAGATTCTGATAATTTCCCCCATAATCCCTTCAGAGGAGCACCCTGCTTAACTCTCTAATTAAGTCAACGATACACACATACACCAACAGCTTGTAGCATTCGGCTAGCTGATGCACGGACAATTGGTGGTTGGTTGTGTTGAAGTGTATGTGTGTGTGAGAGAGAGAGCATGGTTTGTTTGTGTGTCTGTATTTCAATGATTAAGTCCCAATCAGGATGTTGTTATGACGACACATGCATTTTTTAAGCTGTTAATCCAGGATTACTCTCCCCTCCGCTCATCTCATTACCGTCGATTATTAAAAAACACATACAGGCACACACATGCAAACACACACACACACACACTCACACTAATTATGGGTTGGTTTCCCTGGAGACTAAGCACATGCTGCTAGGGTCTCCGAAGATAGCTTGACATGCAGGTAAAAACAAATAAAGATGAATCCACCTCAGGCGTTTACTATGCACACAGTTTAATGATTTTTTTTGTTGGTTTCTGTATATGTTTGTTAACTCTTAAAAACAGGAAAATATGAAAGATAACACCCTGGAGATCTGTGTTGTGGCAATATATTAAAAACCAGACTGATTATTTCTGCGCTTTGGCCTCTCAGTGAGCCATTTTGGCCTTTCAGAGAGCGATTTTCAGCATAGAGTGGGGAAAGAATGAGAGTAAACAGTCAGTGTCCTTTCCCGGTGATTGAATGTGTGTCCTTGTGTAGAAACTGCACTCCCCTCTCTCAGCGAGCGAAAAATAATCCTGCAGTGCTGACGCTGATGTACAGGTGAGAGAATAGCCAAGGATTTTGAGATCACCTGAGGCTTTGTGTCCACTCTGGCCGCTCACACTAGGTCAGCTCAGAATAACCAGACAGGGCCGACCGCCGATGTTCACTTGCCCCCGGAGTCATTAATCACACAGCAGTGCAGACATGCCACGCAGACATACGTGGCAACACACACATATACACACTGGACGCCATTTTAATTATAAAGCCAAATACTAGATGACAGCATCGCTCCAGGTAGTCAGTCCTAGAGGGCCTGCACTCCTGGTGCATTATCATACACTGAACATCACAGACATGACTATTTTTGAGCAGTGTGCAGCCCACAAATAACAACACATCACATCACATTAAGCTATCAATATGTGCAGCTCATACACACATACACACACACACACGCACACACACACACAGTATATTATCGGTAACATTTCTCTTGAGCTTTATTTTACGCTCTTTAAACACAAACGCACACAATCAGATCATGCTATCTGAACCCCCGTGTTCCCGAACAGGTCTCTCAGCATGCAGCCCGATCGCTATCAGGAGCAGGATCGCAGATAACGTTCCCATTTACCGGTTACGAAAATTCTTCAAAGGGGCCGCGGAGCTGTGAATGCCTGCGAATACTCCATGGTGGATGTTTGTTAAGGCCTGTGCGTCACATACAACAAGAATGCCTACTAAAAAAGGTATCTGAGGGAAATGTCAGTTTCTGAAAAATTATGTATCAGAGCTTGAGAAAAGTTGCTAGTGTCCAATATATGTTGTAGGTACATTTGAGTGAGTTTTAAAATTGTGCTTGAGGCAAAAATCATGAAGCAAAAGTAAGAGACACATCAATAGACATTATGTGTGTTTGTTAGAGAAAGATTTTCAGATATTGGGTAAATGTATCCAATACAGTCACAATGTTGTTTTCTTCAAGCCAATTTTTCTTCCTGTTCTGGCAGTTGAGTGTTTGAGCTTCACTGTGCAGAGTTTGACACCGAAGGGCTGTTTTTCACATTTGTCTGTTCAAAGTTCAAATTTTTTCAAATGTTCATGGATTCTGGAGCTTTTAAAGACAGTGTTGTCAAGCCTGTGCACCCACTTCAGGCCGTGCTAATTATTTCAGCTTAGCTGCAACAGAGATGATTTTGGCTTGAAAAAGGCTTTCTGGACACTTCAATGTATTTTTTACGTTTTAAAACAAGTCCCCATCTACTTTAGTTGTTTAGGAGAATGCTGCAACACTGCTTCATTTTGAAACTTCAGAAATGTTTAATGGACTACAAAGCCCAGCTTTCCATCGGCACAAGGGTCAGTACATTCTGACTGAAGTGTCATTTTGAAATTATTTAGTCCTATTCTAAAACATATCTGGAAGGGATCTTTAATTTTTCAGTCTGACATCTCTGGACTGAACGGATAATTTGTCAGGCTGCAAATCTTTTACCATTTTGAATTTTTTTGCTGCTGATTACAAAAAATAAAAGTCCACAAAAAGCAGCTGCATTTCAAGATGTCCACAACGCAGATGTAAAAACTCTGCCTATTCACCTTGCTGCACTCTATTGTAAAAAAACAAAAAGAAAAGAAAAAGTAAAAAGCATCGGTCCATTAATGTACCTTGCCCTCACCCTAACCCATGCCATTATGATACATAACCCTGTCTGAGAGGTTTAAAAGGCTGCAATGTGAAAACTAGTGAAAAAAAGAAGTCAGAGTTGCCCATTTCTCCTTTCTGAAAGGCTTTGTGCCAGACACTTTGAACAGTCTAGCAGAGAGAGAAACGCATGCTGCATAAGTTAATGTCAAATTCTCTCTATTACGTCTCGTCTTGTTGAATCAAATGACTTAACAAAAAAAGGCCAAAGAATCCAAAGTGGGAGAATAAACAGAATAGCACAAAAATTCAAGAATTGCAGATAAACTTGGATTATTAGAACTGGTATATGTAGAGGAAGCATTAACATTCCTAATAACCACTCAGACCCTGATGAGATATTTCACTTTCCTACAGTCAGAATGAGAAACGCTGCTGCTGTTGCACTTGATGAACAGCTCAAGTAACTGATGTGGAGCTTTTGTTTGTGTGTGAATGTACGTGTTGTGTATGTCTGCTTGCAGAAACCGATGCGTGGGCGTATATATGAAGGTGAAAGCATTCAAAGGTGTTTTTGCTTTTGCTGCTGGTGAGGAGTAAAGCTCTAAAACTAATTTCTCTCATCAACGTCTGTCAAGGAGATTAAGGGAAGCATTACTCAAGTATGCACTCATTTCACCATAAGCATTAAACAACTGACTGCGAGAGATTGAGTACACTGCAGCTTTTAATGCCACTCTTCTTTTTTTCCAATTCAAATCTATCTTTGATATGCGGGTGTGAAAGGATAACCAGTAAAAAGGCACTTCTGAGAGGGCACCAGAACATGTAAGCTAGAGGGAAGCATAATGGGGAAAAATTAAATCGCAGAGTACGAGCGAGGAGGCTGTGGTCAGTGTTCCATGGGTGCATCCGCCTCGTCGTCCTCCTCATCGCTACAGGGTTCATAATCGTCATCCAAGACCGGCTCTCCCTCCTCTCCCTCCATCTCCCCTCCGAGCTCGCCAAGCAGCTGCTCCATGTGCTCCAACATCGGCTGGTCATCACATCGCAGCTTACTGTACAGCTGGGGAAGAGGCAGAGACAAAAAAAAAAAGGGGATGATGCAAGTGTGTAATGGGCTAGCAGGCAGACTGGAAAAATGGAAATTTGAAATAAAAAGTAGGTTATACAGCAGAAACGCTGGGACTTAACATGAAGTGCAAAATTATACCACGGAGGCAATACAAGTAAATGAGATATGGTGAGTAAAAAAGCTCTCGACCGAGGCTCTTCCGTTGTGTCGCTGGAGATAACGGTGCATCACTGTGGCATCAGTAAGCAGCAGCCTGGAGTTGAGGGAAGCGAGCAGCCCGGAGGTTTTAAGTCTCTAAGTGCTGGTTAGGCCGCCTGAAATATCCAACAGCAGCTGCATTCTGTCAGCGAGACAGTCACGGCTCGCAAAACGCTGGTAAACAGTTTTTGTCTTTCATTTGGCAAATCAGCAAATTTGATACACCGTTCAGCTGCACAGGAGACAGAAAGACCATTTATCTTCCTCTTTGCCGTTGCAACATGCGAGCGCACGCACACACACAGACACACACACACACACACACACACACACACACACAAACTCATACGTAGAGAAACGTATCCCGAAGCACGTATGGTTATGCTGCGTGCATTTGCGTGCACGCACACACACAATCAGAGCTGTTATCTCGGTGAAATATGCCGTGAAAGAGCAAGATAAAAAAGTCCTGTTCTCAAAGCAGGCAGCAGATTTATCTCTGTAAAATACACTGCTTGTGTGTAATTACTGAACTCAAAGAGGAGCTGGGTGATAAAACTACTGGCTCTAGCGCTAAGGACAGCAAGCATAAACACTGCGTTTCTGTGTGTGAATGTACAGAGTGTGGAGGACTGAAACAGCCAGTCATATTCTTGTTTTTCTTTCCAGAAACAAAGCTAGATAGAAAAAGAGGGTGAGTGGGGGAACCAGTTTATATGATCTAGGAATATTATTCTATTTCGTCCATCAAACGCACACACTCTCAATCGAGCTCGTGGACAATAAGCAGCTGAGTGCCATCATCCTCACTAAAAGTGTAACGAGGCCAAGAGAGTGAAGAAGAGTGTGTTTGACTGCTTTGCCCCAGGACCAGTCTCTAAGCAACAGTAGGTGCTGACAGGAGACACGCAGTCCCATGGGAACTCATTTGGAGTGTAAGAATGTTCAGTGTGCGTGTGCATGTGTGTGTGTATTTAAGTGGATGCTGTCTCTGCAGGTTGGAGCTCCAGGGAGGTGGAGCGTGACACCAGGTCCAGGCACAGGGTCTGATACCAGGGGAGAGCTGACCCTCTCTGCCTCCATCAAGTACCACACACACACACACACACACACACACCCACACACACACACACACACACACACACACACACACATAGAGGGGGGAAAAAAAATACACTGATTTTCATTCTGCCAATGTCACTGAGAAATGCCTGGAGATGTTTATCCACCACAAACACTGAATAAAAGTTGGGTTCGTGATACAATATACTATATACACAGAATAATTGCACATTGCAGCCTCGGGTGAGAGGTAGAGAGGGTTTTTCGTAAGAGTTGCACAAGAGAAACTATATAATAAATACAGTGAACATACGAAATGTTATTTGGAGACCGTTTTTCCTTCAAATCAATAGAATAGTGTGTCTGCGAGTGATTATTCACTGTGATGCTTTCAGCTAGCTAAACAAACAGGAGCTATTCTTTACCCATTTGGTGCCGAACGCTGCTGAGATCAGCACCGTCGTAGCAGAAAAAAAAACAAAAAAAAAACACAAGGCATTTCTCAATTGCAACAGCCTATGTTTTCTCTTCTCACTTTCACGGCCCAGAGAGCTGCCTAGAGAGGGAGGGAGAGTGTGAGAGTAAGTGTGTGTGTGTGTGTGTGTGTGTGTGTGTGTGTGTGTGTGTGTGTGTGTGTGTGTGTGGTGTGTGTGTGTGTGTGTGTGTGCGTGTGTATGTGTGTGCGTGCATGTAATCGTATAACTATTTCATGGTCCACTATGCTCTACTTTCAAGCACCATGTCACAGACCACAGCACACTTGACCACCGCCAGAACAGCTCACAAAACATGCACAACATAAAATACACTTACACACGCAGGGCTGCATGGACACTTCTGTCCTTGCGGTCTATTCGCTGTGTTTTTTATTTATTTTCCCGCCATTTCTCAGCGTCATATGATGTCAAATTGACTATTTGTGTACCAAAATGTTCTCAGAATTTTCCAAGTTGATGTTCCAGCTTCAGAGGGCATTCAAGTTGGAAAGACATTGGAAAAACATCTGGTAATTCTGGAACACCCCTGAAGTAGCATTTCTGACAACAACAACCTCAACCTCCAAAAAACATGATGGCTCCTCTGCTTATTAACTGTAAGTGAAAACTGTGGAATGTACTGCTTATTAGCATTTCTGTCTTATTTGTGTCTCATTAATCCAGTAGTACACATGGTACTTTCCAACTTCTATCTAATGACACGTTGCTACGGTGTCCGTATGCACAAAATGCCACCTAATGTGTTGTTATCAACTGGCATTCTGGCATCGCTAACAATGGCAAGCGCGACAAAGGTTTTCCTGGAGGTGCCTATCTTGGTTTTCTGAATTGTTGCACCGGAACACGGCTGTGAAGTCATTACCAGTTCTGGCTTCCAAGGTAAATGGAACTCAGCCTCACAGAGCCACTAGCATGGCTGTAGACCAGGTTTATTCAACAGCATTTTTGGAAGAGCCAGAATGAAAAAATCAGAAGTACCAAGGGGCCAGACATTTACATTCCCTACGTCTGACAAGTAAAGCTTGGAAATTAATGTGTTAAAAACAAATGCAATTCAAATTTTCTCTCCGCCTTGTTAATTAGTTTTGACAAAAAATAATATTTTGCATACAAAAGAAAAAACAATGCACCTTTTTAATCTTAGAAGTAAGTTGTAACTTTGACTCTCCTAAATTCCCTCTTCTTAAACAGCCTGAACCAAAAGTTTTTAACGAAATAAGAGTATGTCTGTGCTTGGCAACAGACAAAACTAATGAATGGGTAGGGTGACCATACGTCCTCTTTTACCCGGACATGTCCTCTTTTGGGGGGCTGTCCGGCCTGTCCGGGGGGAATTTATAAAATCCTTCAAATGTCCGGGTTTTTGAGTTTGTGTAGCGTGCACTTTATCTTCGCATCACAGACCATTGTATTTACCTTACACGTTCAATGGTTCACTTGGAAACACACTCTGAGAGGCGGAGTTCCACGCCGAACCCCGGAACGTGTCTTCATTCATTATAAAACAGTGCAGCTCTGCTGCTCTGCCCCTCCGCTCAGTTTGAAGCAAAGCCACTGACGCGACGCACGCATGCGCTGTCTGCCGGTGAGCGAAAGAAAAGGGAGAAATGCCGAAACGCAAATGCACTTTTACAGACGAAATGCGGAAAAAGTACCCGTGTTTTCGCCAGGGTCGTGAAAAATGGGAAGCAGAGTGTACTGTCTGATAGATAGAATTACTTTAATGATCCCAGACTGGGAAATTATTTTGTTACAGCAGTAGTGGGTCCGCAAATAAAACACTTTGTACATAACATAAATAGGCAATATATACATAGTGTATATATACAATGTACAGTGTGCAATAAACAATAAACAATAATAATATATACAACAAAACAAAATATGCAAAATATACCTTAAACAGTAATAATATATACAACAAAACAGTCCAGAGTTTGTATGACCAAAGTATGTGTCTGAGTTTTTATGACCAAAGGCTCTAACGACCTAGATAAATGAATATATTGTTTATAAACGCAATTGTGTGAGTATTTTTCAGTATCTCCAAGAGGCCTGGTTAAGTGTCTTTTTGGGAATTCAGAATATGCGTTTAACTGAGTTAGAAGCACGTAAAAAACACTCGACCTGACCCGAAAAACCCTCAACATTTTGCCACGTAGTAGTGTCCTCTTTTTGGGGATTCAGAATATGGTCACCCTATGAATGGGCCAATTAGCCTACTAATAAAATGATCAAAGGGCCAGAGTGCTGCTGTTTAAGGGCTGCTTCTCTTCATCTATTTTATACTCACGTGTTGTTAAAATGATAAAGCATATTCATTTGAAGTCGATACCGTTCCTCATACTGGACACATCTGAAGAATCCCTGTGAGTCACTGTCAGTAAAATTGATGTAAACAGGGTCAAATGTAATTAATGTGAAAATCTTTTTGAAAAAAAATCTTTAAAAAGAAATCTAAATATTGAATGGACACAAGGCAGCAGCAACATATCCTGATGAATGTGAATGATTACACCGTTTCTCTACTGCTTGCTAAGCATATTCTTAAAATCACTGCTCTTTACCATTATATTGTCACCTGGGAAGTTGGAAACTTCTGAATGGGGAAACAAATTTGAAACTTTTGAGCTGCAAGTATGAAATGTTGCAGAAATCAACATGGCAGCATTCATAGTGAAGAAGAGTTGGCAAGGACGACTTTGTGATACAGTACAGTAACAACTGCAATCCGTGGTAACAGAATCGAAAAAGCCTATGGAATTTAATACAAAGCAGAATTATGTTCACTCCAGGTGGACATGGGAGCGGAAGCGTATCTGGAGCTGAATGAGGTCTTACACTGTTTATGGCCATTACACTGCAGCCTGTAGTACGGACGTAATAGTGAAAATAAAAATCTGCAACAAAAGGTGTGTGTGTATATATATGTATATACACACACACACACACACACACACACACACACACACACACACACACACACACACACACACACACACACACACACGCACACACACACACACACACACACACACGTACAGAGTACAGCTTTCATTCATGTCTTTCTCTACAATGACTACATTTCTTTGGTTCTGTCTATAGTATGCACCAGCATAGATTACCTGTAAGAGTGTATTTGTCCCAGTATGCTGCGGACAAAAGTGGAATAATAAGCACTAATGAACCCTTTATACCAAAATCGATTATTTTCCCATCATTTCCTAGCAGGAACCTTTTTCTCCAACTCATATGCAGAATAAAGACGGGCTGATTATGTGGTAAAAGCATAATCATTCCATCATTGTTCACCTTCTGTTCACATCTATGCTTAACTTCCCTTTTCATTTCACCTCTTCTTTCATTTCAATTCCTAATGCCCTCATTCTCCAGGCTTGTCTCCTGACCACTTTACTCTCCTACACTCCGTCTTTGGCTTTCTTTTGCTGCGGTCTCACCAAATGACCTTCCTGTCAAGGAGATAAATACCTCTTCATAGTTGTACTTGTCTAACGTGCCATTTTGGCAGAATAGTGCCACAATCTTGCCCTCCTCTCAAGCACCCCTACTGCTCTCCCCATCCCTTCTCTAGACAAGACAATTCACTCCTGCAGTACATCTCTTCATTAGTCAGAGAGCAGTAATTATTAAAAAGCAATAGGCGGTTTGAGGGGGATAAGGGGGGAGGCCACCACCCCCCCTTGTTAGCGAAAATGACCAAAATACCAGATGCCATCTTATCCAGACCCGAATTTGAGGAATTATTAAGAATGATTACATTTTGATAGGACACACATAGAGAGACAGGAGGAGAAAAAAAGTGAACACAGAGATTTTAATCAAGAATAGACTCTTATGTTCATGGTCAGTCTTCCCATAGGTGGCTCAGATTGTGGCATCCCCCTACTAAAAGCCTACTGGTTAAAGGGGGCCTACTACACCTGTGTAGCTTTCCATGATTCACAGTTCAAAAATAGTCCTTATTTATCAATGCTGGAGCCTGACCGATTTGTCTGTTGGCAAATATTATGGGTGGATGTATCGGTATCTGTTGATATTGGTTGATATGAAAACACATGTGAGCACTGCCTTATCCCCTTGCCGGTGCGCTCCATGGCATATGACAGCCACATATCTTCGATGGGAAAATAATGATTTTCTGATGGACAGATGCCTTTAGCTAGTTAGCTCAGTTAACTATGCAGCTAGCAGTCTGATCAGCTCACTCTGCTTGGAGTGGGAGCCCAGAGAATAGGGGAATTGTGGATGTTTACACATCTAGCACAGGAGCTTTGGACTGCTGGGAGGAGGAAGTGTTCATTAGAGACAGTCAGCTGGGACCACTAAATGCATGGAAAACTGAACTAACTAGCCAGCAGCTACTACAGTTAGCAGCAGGTACAAATTACTTTTGCCACACCAGAAAATAACATACATCATAGAGAGTTCAGGCAGAGTAGTCGGACGACATCAGATCACATCCAGATCAGAGTCCAGGTCAATGGCTAAGGTTGCTGACAGAGGTCCTGACAGCTTATTTAAAAAGGTACAGTTTCTGAAAACCACACATTGACCTGGTTTATATATCAACATGTTTCCTTCTTCTTAACTTCTTTGTCTCACTCTGTCAAACAAACATACACATTCCTCTTCACTGGCAAGGGTGTGACACTGGCTGAGATTAGACCTTCTTGAGTGTGAACAGGACATGTCGCTGGGGGTCTCAAGAGGGCTGACCGCAAACTGCCGTGCACAGACACACACACAGACACACACACACTTTAACACTTCAGTCCTCCAGTCACATCCTTGGTAAGGAAAGGCATTAAAATTACATGGCAAGCACACCTCGGTCCAACTCTACCCCACAATCCCTGCTCATGGGATACCCTTTCAGCCACATCAAATAGTAAAGCTTTTGACCTCCGTTTGCCCTAGCTGCCTTTGTGCACACTCACACACACACACACACACACACACACACACATATATATAACATTGTCCTCTGTGCATACACTGCAGATCCTTCCTCAATCGCACCCTATCTGGCTGGGACTCAAATTCCATTTCACGTCCGGTTTACTATTGATTTTACCCTCGCCACTATTCACCAGCTACACCCTCTGCACCCACACAACTACACACACACAAACACACACACCCCACATCCAATCTGTTCCCTTCCTCACCTCCCTTTTCATTCTCCCAGTCCTGCTCCTCTCCCATACCTCTTTCTTGTCCTCTCAAGCCATCCATTCTTCCCTATCACTCCTTTTTAGAGCATCTCAGCTGAATGCGCTGGGTGTGCGTGTGCGCCAGCGTGCATGTGTGTGTATCGATCACAGAAGAGATGAATAATGAAGACATATCTTCACAAATAATTAGATATGCAACTTGGCACACGCAACCATAATTAAATATGTGCATCCACATAAGGTGAGCCTACGCATAGCCACATGCTTTCTCTCGCTGTCTCTCACACACACACACACACACACACACACACACACACACACACACACACACACACACACACACACACACACACACACACACACACACACACACACACACACACTTAGCAAAGTCATAAAGTATGCAGAGAAGTGGACTGGCGCCAAAACAAGCCGTTGGGCTTTGAGGCCTCATTTCCATGTTGGAGCCCATTTTAACTAGCAGACTGACTCATCGTTAATAATTAACACTCACAGTGACGCTCAGAAACAAAGCTCTGATATAAACAAGGGAGAATCTCGACTACGGAGTGTAGATCTGTGTGTTTAATGCACACATACTTATCGGCAAAAGTGCCGAGCTGAAGAATTAAGTGCATCAAGAGGGGGGCTGTTTCCTCTCTCTGCATTCCACCTCACCTTTTCAAGGTCTTCATTTACCTTTCGCATTATTCTGTACCTGTTGCTTCACTCACTCTACAAAGAAACAGCTATGTTGTTTACTTGTCACGCTCTGATGCCTCGCCCAATTCTTTCACCAGTCTTTCACCTTTTTATTCCCATGCAGTCATTCTCTCCGTACAAAAGTAGTACTCAATTCTCTCCACTTCTCGATTCCTTTTTTTTTTCCAATTTTATTTTATTCCTTTATTAACTCGCCACAAAGCTGGCAGTTAAAACTCTGTGTGCCTATGTTGCCTTTATTTTCCATCCCAGGAGTTCTTCCATTCTCCCTCTTGGCAGCTCAAAGCTCACCACACTCCTGTCTCAGTTGTGGACATCCCCAGTGGAAGCTGGTTAGACAGGCCTGTCACTACACCGCTGGCCAGAGAGACAGACATCAATATATCGCCACTCTGCTGCCCCTCCTCATCCGTAGAAGGACACGACGAGGCAGCGAGGGGAGGGAGGGGGTGGGGGTAGTTGTGTGGGGAGGTGGAAAGGAGAAGAAAGTAAAGAGAGGGGAAAAAAATTGTAGGTGGGGCCTGCCATCCCTCAGTCTGTGCTGTCTGATTTACAAGCCTATTGGATTTTAGACTAACATGAATCATTGCTGCATAGAGGCATAGCTCCCTGACAGAATGAATGAGACACATCACTCCAAGTGTGTGCGTGTGGGTGTGTGTGTGAGAGAGGGGGAATAGGAGAAAGACAGGGGTATATTTAAACCTCTTTGAGATCTTACAAAAAGACATTTCTGTGGCAACAATGGAGCTTAGTTTGGATCCTCTCATGTTCACAGAGCTGCAAGTGCTCCTTCTCTGACAAGAACTGGTTCTTATCAGTCCTGTCTATTCTGACAGTGTGCTGCATGTAACTATCTGTACCCACGGTCACTGTGCACAGCAGCATAAGAAATATTCACATCCTTTACTTACACACGAACTTTGCCGATTCTCAACCAGCACTGTATCACTACAATGTTGGCAGTGTAATAAAGGAATCTAGGGATGTATCAACTGCAGCTGTTGCATCCACAAACACAAAGATTATAGTCAGATCGTGAGTGAGGGGCATCTCATCAAAATCCAATCGAACTGTCTATACAAGGTAGTGCTGATAAACTATAAACCAAGGTTATGTTACTACATTGACTATTTCTCACCTGACATGCTTTCAGAAACATATTTTTTATACTATTTAGCTGCAATAGAGAAAGATTGTGAACAGTAAGTCACCGCCATGTTGTTTTTTACTATGAAAACAGAAAAAAAACTTTTAACTTTTAAAAACTTTTTGCCCAAAAAATGTGCTTTAAAATACCGAACTAAGAGTACTTAAAACAGAGAGGTATAGTCCATGTGACTGTTACACTGTTATATCATTAGATTATTATTTCTGAAGCATTACTTTTTAAGCAGCATTTAACCCTTTCTCATTGGTTGAGGCTAGTTCGTTTCTTACCATGTTATAAATGGCTGCAATTAATGGTTTTAATCATTGATGAATTTGCAGATTATTTTCTTGATTTGTTTTCTTGTTCCATTCATATTTTAGATCGTAATAATAGTGACTATTATTAACTGCCCATCACAAACTCTTGGAGTTGACAGTTACATCTTATTCTGTCAAACCTAAAAAATATTCAGTTTCTTATCATTTTAGACAAATCAGCACATTTGTGAAGGTGAAACCACAACATGTTTGGCATTTTAGCATGAGGGAAAATCAAATAATTAGTTGTTAATTGTCTAACTAGGTTTTCAAACAAATGTATAAGAGTAAAAGGACAATGTTTCCCTCTGAAATGTAGTGGAGCAGAGGTATGAAGTATCCTACAGTGGAAATACAGGCACAAAGTATAAATAAGTCTAGATTTAGTCAACCATACTCATATAAGAGCTGAAACACAACTATCTTGTATCTTCTTCAACAAGTAGCAGTGATAGTTCTGTTTGTGGGCAGACTTCGTGACCCGATTTACCTTCTTTGCGTTGGTCAGGTACGTTCTGGCCGCCTCCTTCAATGCCTTCCACTCCTCCGTCTCCTCCTCTGTCACCTCTCTTCCCTCTCTTTCTTGCTGCTCTTTCGCCTTCTCCAACTGGAGGTAGCACACCCACCCGGAGAGATACCACACCTGGGAGGCACAGAGAAAGGGAGGCGGGTTAGGTGGGGGCGTGAGGCACAGAGATTCAGACGGAGAGAAAATGTTCTCTGTTGCAGTAAGTGAGCTGTGACAGGGGAAACAGATTTGTAACCCTCACGGAGCATGTCTGCATGAAATCCCACGTCTGTCTTTGACAAACAGGTTCCACACATATAACATCGAAACACACACACACACACACACACAAGCAATCTATCACTCACATAATAACCGTCTTCCTGATCCAATTCCGACACACAGTATATTGTCCTCATTTACAAATGCTGCATGGATGTAAATGCAGGTGTGCACATACTATAGATCTACATTGAATTAAACACTGTGACTTGACCATCGGTCACTAGCAATTCATTTAAAATCTTTCTACAGCAAAATACATAATTACTTTATTGAAACATATACTGAAACATAATTTAATTAAATGGGAAAAAATACCCAGAGGCAAATATCTTCTTTGCATTTTAAATAATATCATGCTTACAGGTTGCGCTGTGAACAATGCTAGCCTGGCAATTAAATTAAAATAAGGAATATTTTTCAATATTCTCTCCGTCTTTCTACCTCAATAGAAATCGTGGAGGAACAGAAGAACCACAATCTTGGTTCCTGTCTCAAAATGCAGGATTAGTACTAACTAAGGCTTGTCCAGAATACAATATTTTGAGCTCGGACCTTTGGTAGTGATAAACAGCTAATGTTCAAAGTTTCAGTAGGAGCTCAGCTGAGATGGACGACATAAAGCTACAACGGTTTTGGTTTAAAAAGGCGACTATTTTTAAGATCTCTGTTGTAAGAATGTTGTTGTTTGTATTTTTATTTGTTATTGAATACAAAGACGAACCAAAAGTTTTGGGTGTGTTTAATGCCTGTTTGTAATAAAGACAGGTTTGGTTAAATGAGGCCCAATTTACCAGTATGCACTTTTTGTGACAAAACAGCAATTTTGCAGTTTGTCTTTATTGATTTAGCAAAAAATGAAAAAAAAGAAGAAAAAAAAAAGAAAAAGATTTGAATCCCCAAATTGAAAATGAATACCGATCTAACAAACAAATTCTCACAGTCAAATATTTGGGTTCAGCCCCAGTGCTTACAAGTCAATGAGAGCCTTGACTCTGATTTTCTGGTTCCATACTGGTGGCCTGTGTTTCAGTGATGTTCTAAATCATCCTTGTAGCCTCAGCTTCGCACCGTATCTGCTCTAGAAGTAAGACCTAAATCTTCAGCTACCTCCTCAGATATCAAGTCTCTGCAATTGTCCACGTTTTTATAACTTCTTAATACAAAAGAAATGTTCTAAAAAAAACAATAATTTTAGTCAAGCTAAAAGGTGTGAATACGGTGGTTGTGGAAATGGCACATGTTTAGCAATGGCACCATCACTTGATAATGACATGTGAATGTCAGCAGTGTATCTGGACATAATAACCACAGACCAACATCTATAAATACTAACAGTTAGTTTGATTACTGCTGCATATTGATGCATATGCATGATTTGTTCATTATGCTGCTGCTACTTAATCGACCATGAGAGGGACAATTTTAATATGAACTGCTAGAATTTTCCAGGTGACAACACAATACTGTATTAGAGACAAGTGTAAATACTGTGTCTTGATGGCAGGTTATATCATATTTAGCATATATTGCAGCTATAATTGCAACAAGAAAAGCAAACACACACCTCAGTCTGTGCAATACTGATTTACACCATCAAGTTTTTGATGAAGGACTTTCTTTAAGCATCGTTGAGGTTCAACTGCCACATTTTCACAAGGACACTAATAGTACCATCACTATTATCTTAAATACACACTTTAGATCCATCAGTGTAGTGTGTAACTGGCTTTTTTTCCAAACTCCTGCCTCATTCATACAACATTATGCATGAACGACTGCATCAGATTGGGCCAACACAGAAATAGCAATTGTGTCGCTCCAGTGGGTTAGCGGTCTTTCATTCAACTTAGTAGCGTGTGTTAGCTAAAACTGTTCAAATTTCATGCGCAACAGTGGCTCGATGTATTCTCAACTATTTGGCAATAATTTAGCCTCTTCTGGTGCAACAGTACCACACTTAGCAAGGTTCTGATACCAGGCGTGTGAGCACCGCTCAATTCAAGAGAGCACCGTGTAAAGATACATATTCAGGGCCTCTTAACTGGCTGACAGATCTTAACTTGGCATCTGAATTTGTTAAAAGAAAACAATAATATTTGTATGAATATTTTGAGATAACCCAATTGCTCAAGAGTTCAAACAGCAAGTGGAGGCATATGTTTAACTAGGAGTTATTATGCAGAAAGACAACAAAATTAGCTTGTCCTCCTTCTTTTCCATAATCTCTCATTCTGTCTCCTACATATTCACATACACTGTACTTTGCTTGCTCTTCCACAACACATTCACGTTCAACTCCCAGTGAACTTGGAGGTGTGTATGTGCCTCTCATCTCAGGCCA
Source organism: Diplodus puntazzo (assembly GCA_963678695.2). Lineage (NCBI taxonomy): Eukaryota > Metazoa > Chordata > Actinopteri > Spariformes > Sparidae > Diplodus > Diplodus puntazzo. Next base: position 16,638,588 of record OZ023160.1, read on the forward strand.
AAGATCATCCTCCCACTGTTCTTCAAGCACCAAGATACAAATATTAGCTCTATTCATTATTCAGTGAGGGCAGAGGCAGTAGAGGCCTCCACCTCTGCCAAATCAACCATTTAGCTAACAAACACATCAAGGCACGCCACACTGAATTCAGAATTGCCGCTCAGCATGCTGAGTGGGAGGCTACCCCCTGCAGCCATACTTATCAGAACAACAGCAGCACTGGATAAATGTAGTAATGTTGCAGAACCAGCGGTGTGACATTTTTATCACTGAAACAGTTTCTGTGAATGCAGAACCCAGAAAAGAAATCTGTCCTGATGTAAATATGTGTATATTCAGGGGAGAAAGAGGGAAATCGGGTGGCTTGAATTCTTAACTTCTCCAAAAATGAGAAAATCTTCAAAAACAGCGAGAACAAGGCTGGAAAAATGTGAAGAATTGTAGAAGAATTTGTGCATGCGGTAAAGATGGCTTGCGCATCTGCACTCAAAAATTAAAACATGAGAAAGTTAGCTAATTAAGAACTTCAGAAAATCCACCGTACCCTTCAGCAACCCCAGACGGAAGCACACATAATAAAATAAATGCTGCGTCTGTCAATCAAATCACTGGGACTATTGTCATTTCAAAGTGGAGGCACATCTTAGTTCCCATATGGTGCCGCTGAAAGAAGAACAAAAGCAACAAGAATGAACGGAATACCTTTGAAACAAGATTTGCAAGGAACTAGCTCAGCTGTCTGTGCAGACTTAACATTTTATAAGTAAGGTTCCAACTTTGAGATACGCAAGAGCAAGGAGACGAAGGCGAGAGCTAACAACTTATCTACCGCACTTAAGAGAGGAAATAAAAAAGAGAGGAAGACACAGAATGGGGGAGAGAGGGAGAGTAACGTGTCTGTCATACACTTCTGACATCACTAGTACGACTCTAGCTGCGCAAGCGTGATATGATCCGACAAAACACTTTCTGACCATTACGACTGGTGACTGTATGCATGTGTGATCGGCTGTAGGCATGCTCAAATCAAGTGTCACAGCTGTGCGTCTCTGGAGCGAGTTTAAAAGTTCAGCCCCCCGATGACTGCTCTCAATCTGTCAGCTGAGGGGTGTGTGTGGGAGGCTGAGCCTGAGGGGGAGTAGGGGAGAGAGAGAGAGAGAGAAACGCCGCTGTGCTCTTCTATCTGACAGTCAGTGGCACACCTTTACTTCCTCCGCCACTAACAGTAGGGATTTGGAGCAAGCTGACAGCTCATAGTTCCAACTAAAGCACAGAAAATACTGCCATTTACACCACTCTCTAATAGGCATTCAACTGCTCAGTTGTACTCCGTGTGCAAGCAAGTAATGCAAAGGTGTGGGTGTGTGGGCACTTCTTTGTGCACACACATAAACAGTGGCTCAGCAGAAGGAGCCAAGTGCTCCTGTTGAGGCTTTGTCTTTCCCACTGAGGTTATGAGAGAAGTGGGAACAAACACAGTACAAATACGTTTTTTACGATTATTCAGGTTATTTTCTGACAAGTTTTAACTTTTAATTTCGACATTTTAACACAAAAATCTGCACTCTCAACTGCTTACATTTCCAAAACAGGCTCGTTAATTACATTTTCAGCACATTTTAAGGGAATTAACGATATTCGTTTCTTGTGTGTGTCTGTCATTGCAAGCCGCCCTTTCCAACATCACAAGATTTCAACATACCAAGCCATATCACGCAGGGCAGACATAACAAGGCGAAACAACGTAAAGGATCGAAATTGATGGTTAAGGAGACTTGAATAGGGAGAAAAAGCGTGCTTGTCTCTTGTCTCTGCTTGTTTCTTATTTCCTGAATTTTTGTTGCTGTGTTCAGGACACTTTACCAACCCAGATGTCAGTATATGCCATTCTGGGAATGAGACTCAACAATGAACTATCTTCTGGTGCATTTACAAAAGCTGGGACAAATCCTACTGACAAGAGGTTCAGTTAGCTTTGCACAGAAATGTCAGGTAGAAATGTCCTTCAGAGGGATACTTTTTCTTTTAGACTATTTCAGAGTCTTTAATTTGTTACTTTCATGTTACTTTAACTTCAGTAAAGAAGTTATATCAATATTTTTTTTTACCAGTCTCATTTTACCCAAGTATCTGTGCTTCTCCTTTTGCCACCTCTGGGTGATGAGAATTTTACCTACATGTTGGTCTGATCCAGTATGGGCTACTGTATCACAAAAACTAAACTGCCTGCAAGGGGACACATGAATAGACATCCTTTACTCCTGAGCATTGGGAAGTATCGCACGTAGGCACACATCCCACAGAATACAGTTTGTTCAAGAATCGTCGCGGCAGACTAGAAGAATAATCAGGCTGTACTGCCATTTTAGATTTTGTGCATTCAGTCTGACATTGGCTCAAGTCAACTAATTTCATGTCAGTTATAATATTTAGTTTTCTTTTGCTCTGGCAAACTGTTGAAGTCAGTGGGTTTTTTCAAGACAATTGAAGAAATATGCAGATTTTAAGAGTTGTTATTTCTATAAATGACGACTGACAGCTGCATCAACCTCATCCACACTTTCACCCACACACCATTTTTCTGTTGCCATTTTTCATGGATCATAAACTAATGAAATTCTGATTTCCACCCTAGTTTCAGAGGCACAAAACTGCTCTGCATTTTGACACCTGCAAATTGAAAAATACAAAATGAGAACAGGGAAGAAAGCCGACCAACACATTTTTCACAAGACGAAAACAGCTGGGATTCCACTTCAGTGCTTACCTGGACGACTTCATCATCCTCCTCCAGAAGATCCTCCAACACATCGACCGCCATCTAATGCAGAGAGCGAGAGAAATGGAGAGTTAAAACACTTAAGTATGACATGGAATCATCACACCAGATAGGTGTCTTAGGTTTAACAAGTTCATCAGTACACACTCTTGGTCCAGCTCTGACACAGCTTCGACCCAGCGGACTAAGAAACACAACGGGCACAGTGTTGTTCATCTCCCAGGCAGTACGATCAATCAGGGTGATCAGAGGGCCTGATAAGCACCCACGAGGCCAGCCTCCCATATACACCACCGTCGATACCAACAAGACAACAGACATGGCTGTCGATAGACACACTCGCCACTGCTTATCGCAGATCAATAATCACATTAGTTCCTGCGTTCGATAGCCCTTTTAATCCATTTACTGACATTAACAGTCAACATATTCATAGTACCTACTCCACTCCTCAGCACAGCTTTTCCAGTTGTTGATGATTTGATGTGATTTACTGTGCCGTAAATATACATTTTAAATTACTTAAATCAGTAATCAGACTATTCAACACTTTCTAACACTCGTCTTTACCTTCTTAGTCATTATACCCACATTACTGACACAGAAATGTCCCTGTTTGTGAGACAAATAAAGCAATTCTGATTCTGATTCTGACTGATGATTATTTATCGAAAACCATATTCTGTTAATACTTTGTGAAAGTAGCAATATTCACCCTTACAATATTACTCTGAAGCAGTTCTTTAAGGGAGATTTCAAAGATTAGAGCTTGACCGATAAATCAGCAAGCCAATACTGGCCAATCACAGATATATCAGTATCTTTATATATGTTATCAATTATTGGCAAAAATGTCAACTATACGGTTTTAAGTAAGTCATTTAAATAATGCTTGGGATGATTTATAATTACAACTTTTCAAAAACGTTTTTAGACAATAAAGTTTTTTTTTTTACCTGTAAATCTCCAGCCATAGTTTGGAGTTTGAGCTCTCAAAAGAGTTAAATGTTACGTGACCTATGCCATAGTGCGTAACTGTCTGGGGTCAGTTTCTGTGGGAAGTTTCTATTAAAGAAAACAGACCTTGACTAAAGTAGGCTGTATGTTTGTATTGCTCTGCTTCTCTCGTTGCGGATTCTGTGTGTGTGTGTGTGTGTGTGTGTGTGTGTGTGTGTGTGTGTGTGTGTGTGTGTGTGTGTGTGTGTGTGTGTGTGTGTGTGTGTGTGTGTGGTGTGTGTGTGTGTGTGTGTGTGTGTGTGTGTGTGTGTGTGTGTGTGTGTGTGTGTGTGTGTGTGTGTTGTGCTTGAGAGAGGCCCCAGGTGATGATATATTGATTTTTGTCAACTTCAGGTTGGAGGCGACTGTTAGCCAATCACCCATGGTGAAGGGCAAGAATAAAAGACATGCACATACCCGTGCACGCACACACACACACGACCAGCTGCACAGTCACACAATCTAACAAAGCTACACCCACAGTGAGCACAACAAGCAGCACTTGTTTCTTGTTAAGGCAGTCTTATTAGCTGCAGCGCTTCTCAATTTTTCCCCCCGCTGCTCTTCTTTGCTTTTCTTGAAGACTACGGCTTTCGGTGGCGATAAAGAGGTCAGGTGCTCAAGTAGACTGAGGGAGAGTCAGGTTAATTGAAAGAAACTCGTTAACAGTGTGCAGATGTGCATGCCGGGGAGTCAGTTGATTGATTGCTAGACCAATTATCAGCTGAAAACCCATTGTCCTTAATTAATTAATGACTGATTAAAAATACACAAACAAAACCACCTAATTCTAAAAGATGATGAATGGATTCATGCCCAGCCTCTGAATTATCTACTTGACTTTCACTGTATCACACCAATGTGACAGACACACACATGCACACAGACAGTAATTCGAGCCAAGCACTAGATATAAGAGATAGGAGTAAAGAATCTGTCCGGGTATTAAACAAGTGATAGAACAGGCAGTTTTGGAGCAACAAAAATAGAACAGAGATATCTGGGAGCCAGGATAAATGCGCAACGAACCATTATATCGTCTCCAACTGTACTCCTTCCTAACTACACTGGTCAACCCAGGGGCGAGTGATTAAAGATTCAGAGATTCCAAAGCCGCTTCACGCTCTAAACAACAACAAGATTAATATTCCCGTGAAGATAAGGGGAAGAGAGGGGGTACTACGAAGGAAAATGTGAGAAAACTGGGAGGAAGTGTGCAAAAATCTTAATAAACAATGCAAAACTGGTCCATAGTGCACCACAAAGACACACACACACATACACACACACACCAAAGATGCAATGTACACACTGTCCTCTTTATTTCAAGACCTGTTAAAGGAAAAAAAAAGCAGTACACTGGGGAGGAACTCATTTATAATGGCCATTGTGTGTGCGTGCAGTTTGTGGGCATGTGCAGTTTGTGTGCATGTGCAGTTTGTGTGCAGTTTGTGTGCGTGTATGTGTGTGTATGTGTAATCTTCAGGCAATTTTGTTTAACAGAATCATTTTACCGAAGCGCACAGCAGAGACAGGAGAAAGACAAATCACTTTACAAGCGAGGGCAAGCCGTATCTCTAACACACAGAAAAGCCATGCAGACAGACACACACAAACACACATGCGCGCACACACACACACGCACGCACACACATGCACACACACACACACAGGCGCACGTACAAACAGGGACGTCTACACTTCAGTAGATAAATCCTGAGGATGTCAGTGCTAACTGTACTTGCAAGCTGCAACATTGGAAAGTACATGCTGCGCTCCATCCTGCACTAAATTTACGAACAGAAAATGTTCAATGAATAACATGAAAGCAAACAAGAGTGACAACAACAAGTAACTAACCATCAGCCGGTGTGACAACTACGCCAAACAGACACCTTAATGGCTGCCAGGGGAAGGTGCCTGTCTGGCTGTCTGTCTGCTACATGGCAAGTGAATTAGTGGTGATGATGGGTGATGATGATGAAGATGATGGTGATACGTGCGTCTGTGTGTTTGTGTGTGACGGTGAGAAAAACAGGGTTTTCAGAGGGCCGCGCTGTTATCAGGAAGCACATCTGTTTTTCAGGAAAACATGAAGTAACAAAAGTCAGTATAAACAAGCAATAGAGAATGAATTTAGGACTACAAAGAAAAATCATTTCATTATAAATACTGTCTTTCATTTTCTCAACTAACTGAATCATTGGTTAGTTTATAAAATGTATAAAATTACAGGAGATATTCTATTCATAATTGCATAATGCAAAGAAAAGTGGCAAGTCCTCTCATTGGATAAGATGGAAACGAAGAACAGTTGATGTCTTTAAGAGCTGCAGACGAGATTATTTCCATTATTTCTTAAAATCAATAATAGTTGTTTGGTCTATAAAACGACAATAAAACCCCCGAATCCCAAGGTGATTTCTTCAAATGTCTTGTTTTGCCAACAACCAAAAGATATTCAGTTTACTATCATAGATGATTAAAGAAATCAGAAAATATTCACATTTAAGAAGCTAGATTCAGAGAATCTCATTCAGAGAAACTGAACCAAAATCATTTCAGCACAGGCAACATTTTATAGGTATAGTCTATAAAATAGGAGAAAAAAGTTGCAATCTACCCACGGTGCTTTTGTCATATTGCTTTTTTTATACAACCAACACTCCATTACCCAAAGCAAAATTTGATTGAGACTGACAAAAAACAAAGAAAAGCAGCAAATTATCCGACATTAGAGCAAATATATAAATATATAAAAACAATGACTCAACTATTAAAGCTGCTGTCCATTAATCTTCCCTCCATCAACCTATCTTTGGATTAACAAGTCGTTTTAGCGCTACAGAAACTGGCTGCTGGACAGTCATTACTTCACGGCCCTCATGTGCTTTCTACACATTTCCATTACAGCAACAGAAATCACAAACACATTTGGCACGGATTCAAGTGTCTCCCTCAAAAACAATCAAAGGGATTTTTCCTTCCAAATTAACTGATCCACGTCTCGCTGAAACAGAAGACTGAGAAGAAGAACAGCAGCCGTGAAACCGATGTTTTCAAGAACTAATTAGCCGACAATTCTTTGCAATCCAAATTATTTTGACAACAAAGAACATGAGACAATTACTTTGCTTTAATCATCAGTTGATGTCCTCGACCCCAAGTATCATAAAATAGCCATTGTCTTAGCTATGGGGGCCTTTTCACATGCAAGCAAACTAAAAAAGTGAAAGGGGAGGTCTCGTTTAAAAAAGTTTGCAACGTTACGGCACTCTTTCCTACTTTAGGTTTATCATTTCCATTGCAGAAGCTGCCCACTGGCTCTGAATAAGTGACCACCTCCATTAATGTCATGAGATGAAGATAATTTGCCTTAATTGAATCAACCCTAAGAAACCGTCCAGGAAAAAGGAGCAGAGCTGCTATTTCAGGCAAGCAAAGGTCACATGTTTAATGTGTGATGTTCTTGTTTAGACTGGCACCTAATTAAATGATTATAAACGATGAGACGGCGTCTATCTACCATTAACGGGGGAAACGACCTAATTGCCATTTTTAACTCTGCCAAGGAAGTTATGTCTTCACCTCCATCCGTTTCTTGGTTTGTCAGCAGGATTACACAAAAACCCACTGAACCGATTTCCACAAAACTTGGATGGAGGATGGGTCTCAGCCCAGAATAGACCCAATTAACTTTTAATGCGAATAAAAAGGGAAGGATCGATGATTTTTTTCGTCACACTTTCTTTCACATTGCTTGAGAAGGCATTTTTTCAACACTTCATTTACACTCTTAATTTCTCTGGGAATAACGCGTGGATCTTAAGGAAAAAAAACGGCAAGTGCACATTTAGATAGTGGGTTTCTATGAGTACGATTTGATGTAGATAAACATCACGGAGGTATGAACTTGACTGTGTGCTTTTCTAGTTTGTGATTCCATCCGTCCTCAATGTGCACCACAGGGTTTTTTTTTCCCCAGTAACTTGTGGGATAATATCATACACTCACGATAGTTTAGCCAAAGTGATCACAGCATGACATTTTTATTTTGGCAAATGCCCAGTTTACTCCAATTCAAACTCAAACCACATGATAATGTGAATGTGCAATGCCCAACTGCACTCATCAGACAAAGAGCTTAATCTCCAACAGTGACAGACAAGTGCTTTTTGGCACATTCTCAGTCCTCCACTACTTTTATAATTTATAACCCTCATAAACCAGAAATAGTTGAATGCTCTATGCAGCTTTAGAAAACACAAAAAAATAATATGTTTCTTTGGCAAATATATTAAATGAATTTTCAAAGCCCTGGCTCAGTTTGGCACAAACAAAACATTCAGTAGGAGAAAGAAAAAAAACAGACAAATGGTCTCTTTCTGGAACCCTGCTGAGGAGGTAGCCTTCAAACTGATGAGTTTACAGACTGGAAGCACACAACTTTACACAGAGTTTAGAGTTGTGAATAGATTTATAGTCCACAGGGAGAGAATAGCTAGTGAGCACCAAAAATGTGTGTGTGACAGAGGAGTGGAGGAAGGAAAGAGAAGAGAGAGGATGTTCTTATCAAATCCGGCTAAGTCCCAGTCTGGGAGAGACGGACAGAAAATAACTTTTACTCTACTGTCACCGTTAGGCTCAATTTCCGTCAGAAAGTTTCACATAGCTCATGGCTAAAAGGAAATATGACCAAACTCGTGCATGGGTGTGTACATGCGCACACAGCAAAATATTCCCGTTTTGATGTATTCTGTAATGTGTGCAGTTTGTGTTTGGGGGTTGATGACACCGAAAGGGGGATGAAGACAAATGACATGTCAGAAACTGTGGACCGAGACGTTGTCATTTTACTGATATACCTGACAGCCCATCCCACAGCCACACATACACACACAAAGATATAACTGCAGCTGGGGGGGGCGATGTTACTGTTCTCATTTCCTGTCAGTGATAGCCATAAACCACTCAACAAGAGTGACTACAAATTAATCACTGCATCACAACAGAAAATAGCTTAACCGCTGCTGGTGTAGCAGTAATCACAGAAAATTACTTCAAGCGTTAATGACTGTTCGGGTTTTAGCACCAGTGAAATCACAGTCATTAATACTGGAAACTGATGATTGATTTAGACGTGTGCAGTCTCACAGATATGGCGGCAATTCATCAGACTGGAGCCTACTTCCTTTTATTTCCTTCTTCACTTACCTCCACCCCTGTGCGCCCCCCTTTACCCCTGTCCCTCTCTGTAAATACCACTCTTCAATTATTGACACAGAACTCTGGAGGGGATAAAGACTAGCCATGGCCTTCTCACCTTCAGCGCTATTCACCAGAACGGAAAGCACACATACACTCAAACACACACACACACACACATACACATACGAATGGCAGGCAGCCCCCTCACAATGAAACATATGCACACACAAGGCACGACACACAACAGTTTACCTCGTATTCCTCGCACTCGAGGAGCAGTTTGGCCGTGGTGATGCGGGACTCGTACGGAGGGACCTCGTTCTGGAGAAAAGGGGGACAGCACCGCCACCGCTACAGTGAGTGTTCGCACAAGCATCCACAAACATATTTCTTCCTTTTGTCTGATAATAACGCGATCCAATTTCAAGGTACAAAACATTCTGCGACTACATGGCTGTTAATCACAGCGAAAGTGTCTGCAGGCTGAGTTCAGATCAACCTGCTCCTGGAGATAAGAGTCGTAACAGAAGTGCCACTGGGACTTTTGTCTCAAATCAGCACCCTCTTCTATCACATTTTCTCCTGATTTGAATGCAGACTCAGGTACCATTTATTTGACGTTATTTAGAACGCATCCTGACTTTGACATTACAACCATCCCTTTCTCTTTGTGAAATTTCCCTTAGTAATTGGCTTACTTATCCTTCATAGACTCTCCTGGTGTTGCTGTGCTCTTTCATAACTGCTCTCTCTTAACATACATACACACAAGCCCACAGGTTTGCGAAGTATTTGTTCCAACTTTTATTTTTTTTTTATTATCCCCCCCTTTCATTATCGCTGACTTTTTATCTCTGTTGGTGTCCTTATGTTTGTGCTCACTGCAAAGCGCACTGTGACAATCCCGTTAGTTGAAAGTGCTTTATAAATAAACCGGGATCTTATGAGGGCTGGTTGCTGTCAGAGAAATCTCAAGCACAGCTCCTACTCACCTGCACGTCTTCCTCTGTGCTGGAGGATGCTGCACTCTGTTTCTGGGCAGGTAGCCACAATCCTACACTCTTCAACAGGTATTCCTTGCCTTCCTGAAGACAGCAAAATGCATACATGTGTAAATTCACAGATGTGTGTATGACTGTTGAGCTGAACACAAACACACAGATGAAGTCATTGAGTAAAGATGATGGCATTTGTTTAGTTTAAATCATGAGTTTAGCTTTCAAAGGTTGGATTTTGAATTCTTTATAGTATTATCATGACCTGTGAATTAATTTGAGGTCAATTTTTGTTTTGTTTTTCAGAATTATTATAGGTTGTATTCCAAGAGAGGCTGTTGCTGGATGTGGGATGCAGTTAAGTGTGACTGTAACCAGCCTGACCCCTACAGCTTACAGCTGGTACTACAGTTCCACTTATTATGAGGATCTTTCCGTTTTTTTTTGTTTTGTTTTTTTCAGTTTTAAGACCACAAAGAATAATATGATAATTTCTTAAGCTGTGTTTATTCGCTCAGGTTGTGCCGACATCTTTCAAAAACAGTCTGTATACAGTTGGTCCCTTGAAAACAAAAGGAAGAATGTCATTGTGTCTGTTAAACTAAAAAATGGCCAGGCTTGACATCATTAATTGTACTGGGTTTTACTGCTACATTAGTAGCACATTCTGTTCTACAATATAATCACTGGAAAATCTTTGATTCAACTCAAAGATCCTGTGTAGAATTTTACCACTTCTACATTTCTTAGGAAAACAAAATGGTACTAGTTGTAGGTATTTTTAAGCATGCACCACATAAGTTTCTCACAGATGGTGAAAATGAAAGTTTTGCCTCAAATGTTATCTGCCCATCAGTTGGTAAAGAAGCAATATTTGTAATATGTCTGGGCTATAACAAATTAAATAACAAGAGAATATTCAGACATTTTTCCAAACTCACTGTCAGAAGCTTCATACCACAAAGTTCTTGTGGCTTCTTTTCCATATTTAGTCCAATACGCTGCTCAACTCTCTTTTTATCAGATGACTATATGACCTCAATGATCTGTCCAGTAATTAACATTCCTATCGGCATGACCTGTCGGTGTGTGTGCGTGTTAATGTATGTGTCCATCTGCTGATTAATGGCATACAATTCAATTTGCCCAGAATAATTAACTCAGCAGATTCCCGCTTTAATGTGGTGATAATTCATCCTTACTGTGTGTGTGTGTGTGTGTGTGTGTGTGTGTGTGTGTGTGTGTGTGTGTGTGTGTGTGTGTGTGTGTGTGTGTGTGTGTGTGTGTACACTGACCTCGTTTCTCTCTGTGCTGAACAGGTAGCTGGCCATGAGCTGTAGAGCCTCAGGGTTGTCATAGTGATACTGTAATGCTCGCTCAATGAACTCTCTGCACTTGTCTGCAGCTCCCTCTTCCATGCTACATGCAAGCACACACACGCACACACACATACACACACATACACACACACAAAGAAAGACAAAGCTCAACTCATTACCAAAACACTATCATGAACATGGGATTATAAGTGTCAAGTGTGTAACTCCGTGTGCTCCAGTACCAGAGGTCTGCAAGGTAAATTTCAGCGATGGAGCAGTAGGCTATGCAAACATCCTTTGCTGTGGGGAGCTGAGGGTCCTTATCTGGTGAGGCAGCAGCTCCAGCCTGAGCCTGCTTAAAAAGCAGAGAGTGCAGATGTCCTGAAAGGTGCCATCAACCATGTGAGCATGGCATCTAGATTAACAATCAAGCAGGGCTGCACAATTAACCAAAATCTAACCACAATCACAATATGGCAAAAACATAAGTGCAAAAACCAATTGGCAGAAGCTGCTATGTAACAAGGTACAATGAGACAAAGCAGCGTCAGCGTTATACTGTAGTTCTGCAGTGCTGCAGATTTGCTGTGGCGTAAAAAAAAAATTGTTCTCCAGATGTAAGAAAACATGACCCCAACAAATATCACATCATTTTGACTTGTATAATTTCCACTAATCACGAGTCACATTGAAATCGCAATTTCTGACAAAATAATTGCAATATGATTTTTGGACCGTATCTTATTATGCGTTATCTGACTTGGACTTTTTCACAGCAGACTTTTTGACATGTCACAGTCTGAAAAGCACAGATGAAAATAATAAAATTAATGATGGCTAAAATTCCATTTAGCATCTTTAGTTTAAGAGTCCTGGTATTGTACATGCTGGCTCATTCTTACACTGCCATGGCTTACTGGGACTCTTTACTAGACTGACGTCATTGCTAAAATTATTAGTCACACTTGCTTTTTCTATGACAACAAGTAAAAATGTCTGCTGTGAAAAATGCCTATCAAGATTCAAATTACAGAATATCTAATGCCTATTCCTTGTTACATATAACATTTACTAAAAAAAAAGGAGGCTGTTGAGAAAATATTTGGTCCTAGTTCTTCTAAATACTGTACACAAGCTATTTAACTTAATAACAATAATAATGTTTCCTGCAAGTTAAATCTTAGTGTAATTTCACACTTTATTAAACATAACATCACAATGATGTGCTCTGTGAGTTAAAAACAACTCCAGACAACCCTGCAACAATTCCTGTCCGGTGCCATACTTAATGCAAGGAAACGTTTATGCTGATGTTCTGGAAAAACAAGGAAACATTGTCATTCAAACACTAGCTGACTGCATTAAGAGACACTTAGGAGCGGATCAGATCAGTCCTCAAGGACAGGCTTAAAGAATCTGAGGAAATCAGGCAGCACACATGGCAGAGTTAGGTTGTGTAGATTATAAGACTTAAACTGCATTGAGAGAGAGGAAGGGGAGGAGAGGCTTATGGGTTTCTTCTACTGACTTTTTTAAAGAACTATTCTATTCTATTAGATTGTTATATCTAACAAGCATGATGGGGCTTTAGAAGAGAAACATTTGTAAGTAATAGTTCAGAGAATTGCCACGACTTCTAGTTTACATTCTTAACATAAAATATGGGTTGTGACAGGCATGTAATCAGGTGCTCTCTAACAACCCGTCCTTTATATGTGATTAGTTACATCGGTATGGACTAAAAGAATAGTCATAATTTGTGTATGAGTGCTACTCCATTACTACTGATGAGATAGATAGATAGATAGATAGATAGATAGATAGATAGATAGATAGATAGATAGATAGATAGATAGATTAACCAACAGCCCCCTCTGGTGAAGATGCAGAAGATTACACTTTGATTAACAGCTAGGCGCAATTGAATTTCTCGAAGTTGATGTAGAGTGTATAACTATCTAACTATGAATTGAATGTGTGTGTGTGTGTGTGTGTGTGTGTGTGTGTGTGTGTGTGTGTATGGGAGCGCACTCACTGTGGTCTGTGCTTGTTTGTCCAGTGCAGAAAGCAGGACTTGTATTCCTTTCGTGTAGTAGTCCACAGCCTCCTGACCTGTGTGGATTTGTCCCAGGTACATGTATTTACTGTGGCCTTCATCTGGGCTCAGCTCGACTGCACGCAGAAAAGCTTAGAGAGAATTTGTCAAGGAGGAAACAACCATTATTTCCAACCAACAGCATGGAAATATGAACGTGTTTAAATGAAATGAATTGAATTACTGAAAAATACAAAACAAGAAAAGGGGGTGGGTGAATAAAGGATATTTCCTTGGCTTTCTGTGTGTTTCCTAGTTCAGAGCAGATGTGTCCAAGCATGTCCAGAGCTTGCAGGTTGTCGGACTCCACATCCAGAGCTCGTTGGCAGAAAAGACCAGCCATCTCAAAGTCAAAAGTGTCCATGCATTCCTCTGTCTGTGCAGCAGAAGATCACGTGGTACAACAAACACACAGTAGATGATCAGAATTAAAACATATATTTAATATTTTCACATGCATGACATTTCTGGATCGTGATCTTTGTCTGGTCAATGTTACCTTTTCTAGTAGTTGTTGCACAGAGTACTTCTCAGCTGTCTTCTTCTTGGCTTTCTCGTGCATTCTTACTTTCATTCTTTCCTGGGGTGTCAATCCAACAATACCTGATTCTTATGTGATCAGATGAATTGAGAGTCATGGTTAGCTTCCTCTCGCCAGTTGAAAGCAACGTGAAACAGCGTTAATTTTGACTAACTGAGGTTGACGTTACATACTGTAAATAACTAGCAAAATGTTGAGCCACTGGAGAAACTTACCTCTGTTTGGGCGGTTGTCTTTCTTCTTCGGCTTGCTTTTCTTTTTGCCCTTTACCTGTCCTCCCATAGTGCTGAAATATACGTTTTATAACTCCAATTTCTGTCTCCAAAACAGACTTTTCCCAAAGTGTGAATGTTACACACGCGTGGAGGTAAGTGTAGTTGAGCTGAGAAAGATGTACTGCGCATGCTCAAAACAATGACTGGGTGGATGCTACGGAAAGTGGTAGTGGACAAAACATCAACGGCTCTAAAATAACCCTTTCTTTCCAATAAAACACCGGAAATTTTACATTTAAACGGCCAGTCTTAGTGGTCCATTGCGTTTTAAATGTATGCTTTCACACTACAGGAACTATAAAGCTCCACGGGTTATAATTTATCTCTACAAGGCGCTGATAACTTAAGGCGGGCTTTAAATTAATTAAACGGTTCTGTTTGTGGGCGGGTGCTCCTGTTGATTGACAGGCCTGCAGACCATTCAGATAACACGTCAAAGCTGTACCCCTTGACGCATCTGGAACTTTCTGGATTTCAACCAATGGGCACTCACGTAAAATGTACGGCAGTTTTTTTTTCCTTTTCTTTTTTTTCACAATTCTCTTGTAAATAAACGAATGACAGACGCTGGTGATAGTGAAATTGCTACCAAAATATCAAATCAACACGGACTCCAATTACTCTACTGTCTATTAAGGTAATTAAGCTTGTATGTTATCTAACCAGTGACCAAGAGTATGAATTCATACGGCAGCTATCGACATCGCTGTGGTGCGACAAGTAATTGAATGACAAAGCAATGAAAGATTAGCTGCTAGTAGTAAAGCTAATGCTAACTGCTGACATTATCAAGCCAACTCAGCTCTTTACGCCTACTTTGCCACGGTTATTTGACAACAAGGTTTCAACGCCGCTAAAACATAGCTACCTGTTATCCTGCTGTCAGCACTTTTACTGCAGCAAACTGTTGTAACCATTTGACGTTAACGGCTAGCTTTATACGAGCTAGTATTTCGCATTACACTGGTGTAACGTATAAGTTAAACTAACGTTAGCTATATCGCGCCATTGTCGCCTTTGATGCAAAGTCGTGCTATCTTGTTACATTATCTGATGTTTCTGTCCCGTTACTTTGCAGGCTGTTGTGACAACGTTAATGTCATTCCTACCCGCCAGTTTGCTGCCTGCCAGTAGAGTCAGACTGTATCGTGCCACACAGGTAGCTTGTGGCCAATGCCACAGGCTCGACCTGGCCAGAGAAGTGGACTATAAACCGCGGAAAGAGCTGGCAAGTTAGCCTCAACGGAGCTGTCCTGTCCCCTCGTGGCTGTTGGACTGTAGAAGGAGTGGCCGTGGATCCACCGACAGGAAAAGTTGTCATGTCGGAGCTAAATAAAGAGGTGGTGGATTTGGTTTGGGGGAGACCCTCCAGTGGAGTAGTGTCTGCCTCCATCTTCCGTAGATGGACCCAAGGTAATGGTGCTTTGTCTCAGTGTGATGATGTGAATGAACAGAGAAGACATAATAGATGTTACATAGATTTTGACCTATGTGCAGTGGAGAGCCAAGTGTATTCAGATTTCAACAGTAGTTATTTTGCTCATCCTCCTCTTTAACTAAAGGTCATATAAGCAGTAAGATACCCTTCTGTTGTACATGTGATTGGTGTGAATACTGTACATATTAATTCCTGCTCTAGAGTTTATCCTTTATTCACTCTGACCTTGGAAATGACCAGTGCATGCACTCTGTTGACCCAACATTTCACTTTATCCTCATTACAGGATTTGTTTTCAGTGAGAATGAGCACACAGCACTGGAGCAGTTTGAAGGAGGCCCGTGTGCTGTCATCGCACCTGTCCAGGTATGGTTGAATTTAAAATTCCTTGCTATAGGGTTAGGTGCAGAGCCTCAATTTGTGGCAGTACTGAGCCCTCACAGACCTCCACCAAAGCATTAGGTGGAAGTACTTAAAATTGTATGGCAAAGAATGGGGCAATTTAGTCTGCATCACTCTACAGTGAGTGAGGCTTCTTTTTTATACTTGACTTTGTTATGCATCATTGTTTGAATCTTGCATATATATGCATTGTTGATTAACTGACAGAACAAAAGGGGCAATCATATATTCAAAAGATCAAAGTCTTCACTGTGAGGGTGGACTATGGACAAACAATATGTAGCAAGTGTAGCATATGTAGCATATTGTACCATTGAATATTTTATTGCAAATTTTGAGACTGAGTTTGTTTCTCTTTGCAGGCTTTCCTCTTAAAGAACATCCTCTTCAGCAGAGAAAGTTCCAACTGGAGACAGATATCAGGTAGATTGTCCCGCAAAAAATCCAAACCATTGTTTTATACAGTTGTATGCCCTGAATTTAAGAGTTGATGGTGCCTTGTAAAGCTTTGGGGCTTTCATTCTATTTGTGCCATAAAAAGATTTGAAGCTTAGGGGCTTCAAACTCAGCAAACACAGTGACATCTGGTGGCTTGTAAAACTTATGGCAGCACTTTCAGACTGTGGCTGAGGCACCACCACACCTTACTGGCACTCATAGTTTAGTCTCATGTATGCAATAAATGTCCTAGCCGCCGCTGTGTTATTAAATCTGAATAACTGTGTTTGGAAGTCCTGCATTACGGTAAATATAGATGTTATTTAGCAATATATTGCTATCAAATTATCCTACGCTGTCAAAAAGGTCTAGATGCCACCATGTTCTTATGATTTTCCACTTTGTAGTTGATATTTATCTGGTATTTCTTGAGTCACAATATGATGTGACTGGAGAGTGATAATCCCTAAATTATTCTCCCCTCTTTTTATGTCAGCCACTTACAGTAGTTTAACACTTTCAAAAGCTGTCAAACTGAATGGAGCGCAGTCCTGTGAAATTCTTTATTCCTGTGTCAGTCCTGTTCAGTCCTGTGATGTTTCCAAACAGCCCGCTTCACAGAAGAGAGACCAGCTTTAGAGCTTCTGTATCATCCGGCCATCTCTAGTGGCTTGTTAAATCATGCTTGTTTTATGCTCATGTCTGTTAGAGGAGGAACAGAAAACAGCCCTGTGTTCCACTCTGAGTGAAATCTTGGAGTCCGCCTGCGCCAGTCCCTCCACAGGGTTCTGCCTGGTGACTTGGGCCAAGGGACAGAGCCCACATCCAAGCACACATACCAACACGCAGACACAGTCGCAGTCGCAAACACAGGACATGCCAGAGCCGGAGAGCAGCCAGCCACCACAGGAGCAGCAACCCAGTGAGTCCTACATCTGTCATATTCCCATGTCAAACGTACACTCGAAATAACAGCGCACAAACGTACGAATGCGCACTCATTCACACAAGCCTAGTTTTTACCATCGATAACAATAATAGTAACTTTTAATGACTAACTGTTTAACATTGTGGAGTTTTTCTGTGTCATGCTGTGATACCTCAGCGTGTGTGTTTCCTTCTGCCTAGCTGCATTGGCTGCTGAGGAACTTGGCTTTGAGAGATTTCACAGTGTTCTTCAGTAAGTGACAATTTTAATATTCTCACCACAGCTAACACCTTGCATCTAATCCTCATGACTGTCTCTTCCTCAATGAAGATAATCTTGACATAAATAATACTGTGTGTCTCCGGAGAGATTACGTCCTCACAAATCCTTGCTTTACAATAGCCAGTATGCAGTGCTGCGATAGAGAACTCCATATATCTCAGAAGATAGTATCAGCGGAAGGGAGGGGAGGGGTGATATTTGATTCATCTAGTCTGCAAGAATTTGGCTTTCACATTGAATTAGCTTTTTCACTCTGCTCACAAGTTGCTGACTCAGCACTTTCACTGATTGCCTAATAAAAAAAAAAACTACCTCTCACTACCTTTCTCGCACACAAACTGCCTGTCACACACGCACAGACTAAATGAATGCAAGGCTGCGTTTGCCAGAGGAATATTGAAATTTCATCACACAGGCATACTGGCAGCTGAGAACAGAGTCAGCAAAAAACAGTGCTGACTCACAGTGAAGAAGTACACACTGAACTAAGACAGACAAATGAACTAGCAAGCTCTCCGAGTTGAAGTAAAACAGGGGCGTGGCTCCAAATAGAGGCTCCAGATCAGTTTTTTTTTGTCCTTAGATGCATTTGATTGATTTCCGGCCTATTGTGAAAGTCATCTTTTTTCCACCTGAAATGACAGATACAGTTAATCCATCAGTCTCATTGAGCCCAACCCCCCCCCCCCCCCCCCCCCAAATCCTTTTAAGTCTTTAGATTGTGTCATTGATCAACCTGACGTTTTTGTTCCCCTTCGGCAGTAAGCGGACGTTGATGTCAGTGTCTGGGCTCAAAGAGGAGGTGCTGTCTCTCTACCACACCTGGAGGGGGTGCTGTGGAGTCTTGCTTTTCCTGTACTCTGTCATCCTCACCAAGGTAAAGGAAATGGCTGGGTAGAGATATGGAGGAAGATATTAAATACTGATTGGAAATGATAAGTATGTTGATGTTGTCTCATGTTTATTAAGTAACCTGAAGAAAGCAAAATAAAACTTTTTTTTTTACCTAAAGCACAACTTATTATATTTTTAATAGTCATAATCATTGTGTCTCATCATTTCAAGTTATTTTTTCCTGTGTGTTACATCGATCTTTAAACCTACACAAATTAAATGTAGGCTTGTCTTTTCCTGTCCTGTCTGTGCAGGGCATAGAGAATATAAGAAACGAGATCCAGGACACAATGGAGCCTCTCATAGACCCTGTGCATGGCCATGGCAGGTATAACAACGCTTCCCATCATACTGTCCCATGCTCTCATCAGTTAGGCTGACAAAGAAAAGTACATATTACTGCAAGGTCCTTTTTATGTGCGATAAAGGGGTACAGCATATCTTATGTTGTCTCAGGAACTACTGATGTCTCCTTTCTTATCTGCCTTTTCAGTCAGAGCCTGGTGAACCTCCTTGTAACTGGCCATGCTGTCTCAAATGTCTGGGATGGAGACAGGGAGTGCTCTGGCATGAGTAAGACTTCATTGAAGTTACTGCATTCACACAAACACGCCATATCCACACAACAGAATCATTAACACACATACCACACTCACAGAGCTTAATTTTGTGGCCCCGAATTTAAACCATATCCATCAGAGGGCAATCATTCTTATATCCCACAGCATTGTACAAAAGGCAAGAATTAGTGCCAGTTTGATGTAATTTAACATATTCTCACATTGATGTTCTTTTTTCTCCCTGCTTTTTAGAACTGCATGGTATTCATAAACAAGCGTCCGTTGGTTTCCTCACGCTTATGGAGTCACTACGCTACTGCAAGGTACAGACACATGCATGTTCTCTTTACAAACTGTCTGATGAGTGGTCATGGAAAATACACACATGATTTGCGTTTGTTTTTTGTTTATTTTGTCTAATCAAGACGTTCTATGAATAGAGATGGGCACCCACCCATTGTATACTGTAAGATCAGAGAGTGAGAGGAATACAAATGCACATATAAATGCTCTCTGTTACCTCTGCACTTATGACGTGAGACATATCTAATATATAAATACAAGCCACAGTAGGAGCTCCGATGTGAAACCATGTTTAGAATGAACAGTCCCAACAGACCAACTGTGAACCTCCCTACTTTCTCTCTTTACGGTTTTATTCTCTGGCACACTTGAACAGAAACACACATTTACTAAAAATAGACCACAAAATAATTTTTAAAATGCCTGTGACGTGACATATTTTAGTAATTGTGGAAAACGTGGATCTTGGCTATTTATTTATTTATCATTGCCAACATAAGCAAGCCCAAAAAAGCTAGAGCTGATTCCAAAGTAACTGGAGGGCTGTAAAGAGTGATTTGGGAGACCAACTCCTATTGAGTAAGGAGATGTCTGCTCATATATACACATACTTAATTGTTATTGTGAACAAGAGTGGAATATTATCATTGATAACATGCATTTGATTGACCCTTTTGTTGAAGATCCAGAGAAGTATTATGCTCGTCATGTACTGTGAAATGTAATCCCTTTTCAGATACTAATGTACTTTGTGAAAAAGGTGTGTGAGCAGCTGAAAATAAACACTGATTTTTTTGACGCATTCCTTTTGTGTGTGTGTGTGTGGGTGTGTGTCAGGTCGGGGCATTCCTCAAGTCTCCAAAGTTCCCTATTTGGATCCTTGGCAGCGAAACTCACCTCTCTGTGTTTTTCACCAAGGCAAGTACAACTCCCTCACTCCATAAGCGACCAAACACATATTTCACTCACACAAGACACACGGCTTGTAACACAAGCCAGTCCACACAGCAGGTTAGAAAAACCAAAATATGGACAGCGCTTATAACATTTAATAAAGTGCAGGTCAGATATCAGTGTGGGGGAAAAAGAGAAGGGGAGGGAAAAATGAGAACTGGAGATAGTCATATATGGCCAGTGCTGTTTCTTGGCTTTTCACCTATCCAGCATTGAGGGGAAAAACGCTCAGCTTCCAAACGTAGCAAGTGCAGACGCACACACACACGCACATTTACATGCCTTCTTTTTCTCGCTCTCTTGCACACAGAAACACAATTTTAGTTTCTCAACCATCTGTGATCAACTAAACAAAGTGGGGTTCATGATATATGACCATGATGTAAACTGCCGAATTTGGACTCCATGGAAAGCCTCCATTTCCAGCATATTTCTGTCTACCTTCACTGTCAGGCTAATTTCAACAATATGGATCAAACATTTTTCTGTCCTGGCACTTATATTTTGTTATACAACCTTGTCCCAGGAACTAAGGAGTCCCAGAAACAGCACCCAGGAACTAAATCACAAGCATCTCCTTTAGCCTCATCATGTTTGAGTTTACATCGTTTCTGGAGAAATTAGGGCAATTAGATAAAGAGAGATATAGCAAGGAACTAGACAACAAACTGTTGATTGTCTGACATTTTGATAAATATTGGATTATTGGATATTTGAATCTAAATAAAGATGATAAGAGCTAAAAGGAAAAATCAAAAACAAGAAAGAGGAAAGACACCTGTCTCGAAAGGAGTGAGGTTTTAGCCTCCTTTAATGTTTGTCTGGGTTGTTTCCCTGTTTTAGTACTTAACTACATGGACAGCAGTTTGTTTGTTTGATCACTTGCCCAATGTCTGGTTTGTTAGTTGTTGGAAATTTGGCTGTTGTTTAAATGTCAGTATCACTAAACAAAAAATTCCATCCACACTTATGTTATAGTAATACCCGGGGCTAAAGTGCAGTGCAATGAATGGCTGCTGGTTGATAAATCTGTTACATTTTGTGCTGCAGAAAATCCACCCTTGAGCCATCAGAAAATAATACATCAGAGTAAATGGCTTTTAGGCAAAAGGAAAATTTGTCCCAGGAAACAAAACTGGAACTGGGGACATGTGGTGAAAAGGCAGGTAGAAACATCGGAATGTCCTGGAAAAAGGGTGAAGACATTCTGCTCCGACATCAGCAACTCAGATCTACAATGTTCATATATGCATGCACATGTATGTCGAGAATGCACTGCCTAATTGGGGTCAACGATGTGGTTGTGACAATGAGAGAAACTCTGGCTCTTTGGGAGAAGTATGAATCATCAGATTTTCATGCTAGTGAGGATGTGTGCACATGTGGGCACACACTCACCCAGTTTTGTACTCAAACAAACATGTTTATTATCTCCATCAGTGATCATGTAACATAATACATTGCTGTAGCCCGCACACTAAAGCTTGCCGGTTTGGTTGTAGCGAATCGATTCTCCCTGCTGTTGTGAAAACGGCACCAGAGATGCAGAAAAATCCCCGGCAATCATCTCCATCATGACGCCACACCCTTAATATACCATTGATTAAAAGCTCAGTTACATGCATTCAGCTCAAGCCTGCTAGGCAAGTGGGTCATGTGTTGGCTCAGTGATGACTCAAAGTCGTCATCCATGCGCTGATGACTTACCGATAGCTACAACTCCCCCGGCACTGGTGACATGTTCACATATACACACACTCACACACATTCCAGAGCACAGGGAACTTTATCCTGATTAGCAGTGGTGATGTGTGCGCGTGTGTGTGTGTGTGGGGGGGGGATATTCAGGTGGATGGCTTCCTGGAGGGAATGTGATTCCAGACTTCCCATCTGGATCCATTTGTCCCACTGGAGGTTTGGAACATACTTACACACACACGCATATGCACTGACGTATATGCACTGACGCTACACCATGCCGGCTCCAAAGCTTTAAGCCAGAGCTGAAGGGGTAAGACGTGGGGTGAGGGTACTCTGCTGGTGGACCTCAGTGAAGCCCTCCTTGAATAGGAGTCTATGTTTGGAGCTAATTTGAAGCACTGAGATTTCCCAGGCATCGTGATACAAAAATACACGCTACCTGGTTATGTGGCTTTTAGGTCCGATATAGAGCCATCTCTACAAAAGCAGCAAATTTGATCCCTGCTTCTGATGTTTCAGCGGCTCCTTCTGTCTGCCATTGGGGACGGGTGTGTATTCCCCCGAGTCGCTGTCAGTGTGTCACTGTAGCTTTCAGACCATCAGCTTAATAGCATTAGTGTTTTTATCTAATCTGCCTACACAAAGGCCATTCCACCATCTCTGATTCCTACCCACAACACCCCCCACACTCTCTCTCTCTGTCTTCCGTTGTATTAATGTGTGTGTGCATGTGAGAAAGTGGCTGAGTGTATATAATGGCATGTAATGGGATCTGTTTTTGGACAAGAGTTTCTGAGACGCCAGAGGAAGGAGAGAAAAGAAGAAAGACAGACAGAGAGTGAAGGAGTAGAGGGATGGGATGATTGATGAGACGTATCATGCAATATGTTTAAAAAAAAGGATTCTTTCTTCCTTCCTTTTCCCGCTTTTCTCTTTGAAGTAACTATCCACTCCAGTGTACAGTAGCTCAGTAGCCCAAGAAAAGGATTCACCAGCGTTCCGCAGCCAACCTCTTCAGATTATTGGTCCCTCATGGGAAGGAAAGAGAAAGAAAGGAAGTAGAAAGGAAGGATGCACTTTAAAGAGTGGTGCAGTGGTCACTCAGGAAAGCGGGAGGGGGGCAGCAATCCTCCGGTGACATTTCTCATCGCTCTTTACTCTCCTCACTGAGTGATGAGGTTGACAGGCTGTGTCTCTGCTTCTCCAGGGAGTTATATGTGTGTTTTTGTGCGTGTATGTGTACAGTAGTCGTGTTCGGGGTCAGTGATTTACTAGGAGGGAGAGCAGCCGCTGCGGCGCTCAGTGTCCCTTAAGACTCCTGCTTCTGTCTGCACACACATGCAAGATGTCCTTCAAGGACTGGTAGGGAGCAGGGAGAATTTAAAGTGTGCGGACACAGTAAATGTAGGTCAGTTTCCTTCAGTGACACTTTATTGGCATAACCACAGTAAATTGAAGACATTGCCAATATGATCAGGCTATATTGCTGAAAAACATCATATTTTCTGGCAATCAATAACGTTGTGTAATAAAAACATTCCAAACTCGAGAATAGCTTGCAACCTTTTTCCAGAGCTTTCGACTGCATCCCACTGCCCTCTTCTGTCAATGGAATTTGCACAGGTGTCATAGCTAGTAATATACCCTTGACTTTAGATTGTATTTAAAATAGAAATAAGAATGTGTAAAATAATCCAGGACACTGGAAACCGTTACATTGTTATGCATTACATGAGACCGACTCTTTGTATACTGTAGATACTGTACACTCAACAAAATTATAAGCACAACTCCCGTTTTTCACAAGTTGAAGTAAAAGATTCATAAAAGACTTTTAATGCACAGAAGATATTTTTTTCTCTCATTTTTTGAGCAGAAATTTATTAAAACTATGTTAGTGAGCACATCTCCTTTGCCAAGATGCAAATGGCATGCTGACTGCAGGAATTCCCACAGAGCTGTTACCAGTGAATTGAATGTTCATTTGATTACCGTCAGCCATCTTCAGTGTTGTTTCTGAGATTTTGCCATTATGTCTGACCAGCACAGCAGACCATGTGTAACCACATCAACCCAAGAACTCCACCTTCACCTGCAAGATTGTCTGAGACCAGCCACCCGGACAGCTGATGCAATAGTTGGTTTGCAGATTCAATTTATTTCTGCACAAACTGTCAGAGAGCGTCTCAGGGAATCTCATCTCCGTACTCATTGTACTCATCGGGGTTCTTAACCTAACTGCAGTTTGTTGTCATCACTCACTACAGTGGGCGAATGCTCACCTTTGTTGGCATCTGGCACTTTGGAGAAGTGTATGGGTCATGTTATAGGCAGACACAATCTATGGATAATAAACATATGCATTTCATTGATGGAAACTTGAATGCACAGATACCCTGATGAGATCTTGTGGCCTATTGCCATGCTATACATCTGCTACCATCACTTCATTTTGCAGCATTGTGATGAACAGATTTCTGGTTCGTGCATGGACTGCATTCAGCCTCAGCTGGGATGCTCTGGTTGCTCTGCTCCACATCTTAGACAGCAACTTCCTGCCAATATCCAGCAACTTTTTACAGCCTTAGAAGAGGATTGGACCAACATTCCACAGGCCATAATCAATAACATGTTCAACTCTATGTGAGGGAGATGTGTTGCACTATATGAGGCAAATTGTGGTCACACCAGATACTGAGATACTGGTTTTCTGATCCACGTAACAGAACATAAGACTTTTGTGCTTTCTGGTAAAGAGGATTACTTTCTGTTCTTAATGTGATCAGAGGGTGCGGGCCACAGAGAAACACTAAATAACAAAGCGGCGTACATTAACAGTCATTAATAATCTGTGTCAGGTCAGACCAAAGGGCCATTGTAATGTGGTGAAAAGCTGTCTGTGACAGTGTGTGTGTGCTGCATTATTCTTCCTTCTCCCCTGTGTGTAGTTTGCTGTTATAGGACCCATCATTATGCTATGTAATATCCTCCAGTGTCTCCTCTCTTTTCTGGTGAGACATCGTCTTTCACATCCAAGACAGCACCATTAATCATTACTTTGTCCCATCTGTCACACCTGAAACACACACTGAGACACAAACATACAGTAGAAACTGCTTGCACTCCTTATGTAGTGAGAGAGATTGGTTTACCATTGTTTTCTGGACTCGTAATCACATGGGACACAGGCTAGTTAAGGTGAAGCAAACACACACATACAAGCACGCACACACAGACTCCTTCCTCAGTTCCCTCCTCAGCATGGCATGTAGTGAGGTTGTCACTGCCTGCTAAGAACAAGGCAGGAGACACTGTCCGAGACCTCTGCTTTGTTGTCTCGAAAACCGATCCCTTCAGACGCACTCTATGGCCACTCAGAGCCTCTCAGCACACACAATAGCCCTTTGGCTGGACCGGAGGGAAAGAGAGTAACTCTAGAAAAGTACTATGCTTACCTGTCTATCCTGAAGTGCCTACCTGCATGATGAGATAAAGGATGAAAGGGGGTAAGGAAGAATGGAAGAAAAAGTCAAGGGTGGAAGGGCAGGAAATACTCCAAAACAGGAGTACCTACTTAGCACAGGAAAAGGCAGGTAAAAAAAGGGGGGGGGGGAAGACTGGGCAGAACAAAGGGCGAGAGAGGAAAAAGGCCCATAAAGGATGAGTTGTCAACCCAGGAGAGCCTCAAAGTCTAGTGAGGAGCGAGCAACTCAAATGCAGATTGCCAGAGGTGAAGGTTGGGGCAGTGGTCAGAAGAGTTTCCCCCCCAAAAAATGTGAAGAGGCTACACAAATATCAGCCGAGCTTGGTACTCCATCTGCTCTAGGAGGGTGTGATGCAGAAAATCTGTAGGGGCAAGTTATTTTATTTATTTATTGTTTTCTTTTTTGGCATATCTTTTTGTAAAATTAGATCGCATTGGTGTCTGCACAGGATTGTTTTCCACTCTTATGATCCAACCTTGCAGCATGTTTTTGTCTGAAGAAACGGTCTGCTTCAATTTATATTTGTTGGCGTTTAGTGTTTCAACAATAACATTTTCAGTCTAGTCCAAAAAGAAAAAGTGTTTGCCCCACCACTTGCCACACACATGCACTGAGTCAGCGATTATGGAGAACAATTGTTGACTGTGTAAATTTCAGCCCCAGCCATCAACCCCCAAAGTGTTGACGAGCTAGGAATGAGCCTTTTGTGTTTACTTCAAGGTTCAATATGTAAGAATTTTAGTTTTCAAACAATACAAATTAACTGAAATAATGAACAGAATATGAAGAAATAACAGCTTTGACATTATATCACAGACATCTGTGTATCGTATCATGGTATACAGATATCTACTGAAGTTAGCATGCTAACCAGTTAGCCCCTTGCCAATTTGAACCTTAAGTGGTCCAATAGAATCAACACCAATACCTCCCAGGTGCTCTGACTCCGAGCTCCCAGTCTGGGCAGGATCAGCAAATACCACCACCAGCTGAACAGCTGACTGATCTTGCTAGCTAACCCCAGCTAAAGTTAGCAGTAGGTACCCTTTACTCTGATGACATTGTGCCCCCTTTTTTGTTTGGAGTGTCATTTTTTGCATTTGCATTGCTCGGCAATCCATTTAATCCAATGTATCAGTTATTTCAAGTTGAGGACTTTAAACATTTTTTTTTGGGTCACGTAACGTCATAAAAAAAGATGACAGACATGCAGAACTTCATTAAAAAAACAGAAGCTCATACTGTATAATACATTTAGGAGAGCCAGATGGATGTGACTTTATTACTGTCATACACAAATGCTCCCGCTCACCCCAAAGCCCTTTCAGTCATTTGGAATTGTTGGCTCTTAAAGAAGCAATGTTTTCTGTTCTCAACGTATCCTTGTTTTACTCAGAGCAAATGTTCTGCATCACTTTGTGTATTTAAGTCCTCAGGGTGGAGTGTGTGTGTGTGTGCGTGTGTGTGTATGTGTGTGTGTGTGTGTGTTGTTCTTGTTCCTATGTAGGGTAGCTTGTTGTTGCTCCGTTACGGTCGGTCTGTGGGGATTGGAATGTGCTCCTTTAAGTCAAAACGCACACTCACAAAAGGACCTGGCATCAGTGCGCTCAGAGTCATCATGCTGTATCTCTACATGAGCATGAATATTTGCGCAGATTTAGAGAATTTAATAACAGCTTGTTTTCCAGTATAAGCAAACACATTTTGGCAGGGGATAGGCCTAATTATTACTGCACAGATTCTCTCATTGCACACACACGCACACGCTAACACATACTGCTACACAGTGGGATCGAGAGGAAAGAAACGATGAGGCACAAAAACAAACTCACACACGCCTTCCCTGCGGAGTGTGTTAGCTCCATGACATGTTTTCCAACTCAGCAGCATCTTCCTCAGGCCTCTAATAAAACACAGATCAAAGACAGCCAGGCAGACCTGTCATCACACATGCACACAGTCATGTAATTTCTGTGTGCATGATCTTATGCTCATGTGAGTCATTGTCTTTTCTATTCTTTTACACCGCTCGTTAGCCTTATATTAGAGCATATAGACTGGCAGTAATAGTTGATGACCACTTCCGAGCGTTTGTCTTCCAGTAAAGTGTTGACATCCAGTTGCTGTGGTATTGGCAGGTGATTTACACAGACTGTGTCCATCCTGCTCGGGAAGACAATAAACTGAGTTCACTGAGCTGTGGTTCACAAGGCACACTGGACCTACAGCCGCAGGATTGTATATGGCGGACCAAGATCGATTAAGCTTCTCATCACTTTAGGAAGAGATACGTGTTTACTTAGTCCAGGTTTACTGTTCTTTTATTGTCATATAAGTTTAAGTTACCGCTTCTCAAAACAGTTCATGTTACATGATACATACCTCACTGTTAATCCTACATTTAGTGAGTGTGTCGACTGCTAAGGAACCATTTTAGCACTTTATTCCTCCTGAGACAGCAAAATGACCCTCTTCCACCCCTGTAAGTGAAACAGACATATCCATCTAATGATAAATGTACCATCAGATTTATGGAGCCCGTAATGTTAACACATCACGTCACTTTGTGTGACAGAACAGTGTGTGAGCGCGTGTTCGCCTGTTTTTCTTTGCATCTGAAGAGCCGGCAGCTGGGAGTCATCTCTTCTCGATGTGTCCCCCTGAACCCCTCTGTCCTCTCTCCCTGCCTCCTTCTCTCCCTCTTTCTCTCTGCCTGAGTAAACCCTGAATACAGTAATAAGTAGACCATGAAACCCTAGCAGCCTGCGTGGATCCGAGGCTCAAGCTTTAATAAAGGCCAGCCTAAAGGAGATGAGCAAGGTTCATTTGTTCTCTGAAAACATTGTGTGTTTGTCCAGCACTTTGTTGTCATGAATACACTCCCTCCCCTCTCTCTAATGGAAGAACAGTGAGAACCCTCTGACTCTCGCCTACACACTTTGCATGTGTTTATGACAGCTAAGGCTAAAAAGCCATCTTTTTAAGAAGTATCTCATTTCATTCTCTCTATGAAAAATATCCCAGGTATTTTCTCTGAGCTTTTTTCTTGTTGTTATTCATACGGAATATATTCAAGGAAATACGATTCTCCTTCATTCATTCTCCTTATCATTGTTTGCATGCTGTGTTGCTTATCAGAAACTGATGATTATCCAACTGTTTAACTTGCTGTGAGCTCCGCTCAAGATCTGATAATGCTTAGAAATATAAGATTAGAGCGGACGTGGGAAGACGTTCCTATCCCGTGAGGTCTGTCTCAGGTCTCTGTGTTGAAAACAAACTTGGTAGTTCAACGTGTCATCCGACCGCAAACCAGCAAAATCCGGAGTGAAAAGCCTGCCAACTGTGTCTTTTGTATTTGCTTATTGTTTCAACGCAATTATATTCTTATTCATCAGGTTGACTGTGCACACATTCAGTCAGTTGTTCCTCAGCATTCTTGCTCATAGAAGTAGTCATGTGAAAAATGGAAAAAAGAGAACAAAACTGCCAAATGCGGGTTTCCAGCTGCAAGCTGGGTGGGGGGCATATGCTCATAGATGATCTGACAAGCACTTTGTTTGAAAAGTGATGCCCTTAGCGATACAGAGCCATTTAATCAACATGTATGTGTAGGCTAGGCAAAAGGGGCATTGCCTCTTGTACATGCTAATGCACACCCCCTCATTTCTATACTCCCTGCCAACATGGCTCTTTGGAAACATCACCAACAAACAAACACTGTAGAGCTCACCATTAATCACGGGCAGTATATGTAAGACTCGATTTCCTGATTGTGTGTTTGTACTGAAAACAAACCGTCTAACTTTATCAGCAGATCAGTTAATAACCCAATGAACTCCCATGATTGCGCTAGTCCTTTTAGATTACACATAGTCACACACACGCACACAAACACCGGATACGTGTACAATGTAAAATGGCAGGGCATCACACACTGCTGCAGTGGGTGGTACTGCATGTTTCTTCACTGTAGTATGTGCACATAACTGCTGCAAAACCTTGTCAAGAACAATCAGTCACTGTCTGGTAGTTGTTAGTAGATCGAGATGTTTGCTGCTTCGTGATGTTCTAATGTTTCAACACTGACTAAGCCACATTTTCCCATAATGTGATCTAATTCTTCCTCCCCTCCCTGCTCTCATTCTGTTCGCTGTCTTACTGGAACCCCCTGTCTCCTCGCTTTAGTCACAGATCTCTACATGGTCACTTTTAAGTTAAACTTCTTCATGTTTTAATGCACCTTATCCTCCTCTCTTTTCTCTTCCTTCTTTCGGCTTCTCCTTCCTGGCCTCCCTATAGGAGATGTCCCTGGTGGGTCCAGAGTCTCCATCAGAGCAGGCAAGGAGGGTCTTCCAGTCATTTGATCCTGAAGGTAATGAACAAGTGTCTGTATTACATATATTGTGCACATGATGTTGCCAGTGATTCACATCTCCCGCCCTTCACTCTCTGCACACTTGTTTTTATAGACATAGTCATAGTTTATTTGCTCATTAGTACACCAACTTTATGAAATACCTGGCACACAGATGTACTGTAATTAAACCAAACTTTCACTCTAACACAGCTACACACACTGAGTGAACAATATCCTGGCCATGTTGTCTTTCTCTCCTCTTCTTCCTGGTTGAGCAGATGCATTTATAACCTCCACTGCCCTCCTCGCCTCTTCTGTCTTGTTCCTTGTCTCCATTATTTTCCTCTGCAGGCAGAACGAGGGGCTGTTTTGCTCCTCTCATCTCCACTGTTGTTGCTGAGGTTGGTGAGCTCAGCTCCTCTTACAGCTGAGTCAACGATCCCACTCCTTCCCTACTTCTCCTCCTCCTCCCTCTCCTTAACTCAATTTCTTGTCACTTCGAGGTGACTGGGGTAAAAGGCAAGGGGAAGGACAAAGAGGCTGTTTACATTTGGTTTGACCATCCATCCTGAGTGATCCGATCACAAATGGACAGCTTCAAGCCCGTCAATTCACCTCAGGAATTAAATGCAGATCTCACTTCCCCACTCTACATGCATACATACACGCCTACATCACTGGAACAGAAAGATACAATTTTTACACAAAGAAAGAACGAAATAGCATGTATGCCAAATTAACAGTAGGACCCAGTAGTCCTATTGTAGACAGCTTTTCACAAAGTTGTTTATGCAACAACACTCAAAGTTGAGTGAGTTTTCTTTGTTTTTTTAAGGGCGTCTGGTGACTTTCTCCACAAAGATGTAGCCTATATTAGTTACTGTTTACCGTATTGGTTAAATTTTTACAAGTTTACCGTCATAATGTTATATTCTTTATTAAATATTGTTTAAATGGTGACATCAGTTGAAACATTGAGTTCAAATAGCTGCTGGGAGGTACAGTGCACTTTAGACACGGAAGCAGACAGACCACACTTTACATATGAAAACAGACAGGCTTTTACAGCAAAGCCACGACACTGGTTACAAGGAAAGAAACATCTAAATGTATTGTATTTAATACTGAATTTACAAAAAGGTACCAATGATTTAGAATTTGCCGTAGCCGTCTGTTGAAAACACTGTTACCTGCCAGTGTTTTCAGCAGACGTTTGTGAATGCAAATGATAAGCCCAACTAGTAATTTACATTACAGTGGACCAAATATAAATCAGAGAGTGTTTAATCCATTGTTATTGTTGTTGTGGCTTCTTAGTGCTGTTTTGTGGAGGAGGTCGGTTGAACATGCGGTCCTTCGATGTGGGCCAGAACGCATGCCCATAAACACTGCTAAAAGAATGTCACGTGAGTCCCAGACCACCTCCGAACATTGTTGGAATGATTGGATCCCAAATGTGTCTTGGGGGTGTTCACACCTGCATATAGAGCTGTCCACTTTTGATCTGATCACTCGGATGATGATGCCAAATGTGAACAGGGCTGGAGAGGGACACAGCGACGATAGAAAGTTGAAGAGAAGACAGATTCTCATGTCAGATGGACTGAAAGTCTGGAGCATTTATTTATGCAGTCTCGAGATTATAGTGTGGGATGTTTGTGTGTATTCATGAGCACTTAGAGACAGGGATGAGAGTAGACATTAAACATTTAGTGCTTGCATCTGCTGTGGAATGTTAGGGGAGGAGGGAGATTCCACTCAAGACATGAGCACGTTAACATGACACAGTTGGAGGTATCTATGTCGCAACTGAGGACCTGACTAAATCACCCGTCGTAACAAATACCTTCATATTTGTGTGTTTTATTGTGGAATGTGTGCTCCTCTCTGCCACCATAAGCTGCGTAATTCACTATCCAGCTTGTAGGAACAACATGTTGATATGTAGAGATCCGTGTGTGTGGTGCAATGCGGTCCCGTCTGACAACAAACACGTCTACTCCACTGTCTGTCTTTGTTTTTTTTCCTTGTTCTTCATCCGTCTTTTCCTGTTGCACAAAATACCGCTTTGCACATTCTCAAATCCGCTGAAGCTCTCGTCTGCCACGACATTCTGTGACCCATATGGTCTTTTCTCACACATACGGTTGTTCAAAGACACACAAACACACGCAGGAGCCCACAGTAGATGCATCCACAGACATAAATGCACGCGTATAAAACACGTCCAAGGAGGATGTCACATGGCACACACTGCAGTGTATACACATATGCCGTAGCCAGTTGAGTGGTGCGTAAAAGGTCCATAAATCTGTCTGTGTCATGTGTAGAGTCAGCACAGCTCCCTGTGTTGTGGAAAAGGGGCGCCAGACGCATTCACACGCACTACAGTGACTCACCAGACATACACACTGAGCTACCCACGCTCTCAGCCCGGTCTTTAATATTTCGTGTTTGTCATTGTCCCTGTGTAGAACGTGGGTGTGTGTGCCCTGGCTGTCAAACTGTCAGTTGTCACGCTGAGACAACAACATCTGGCATTGAAGAGGCAAGATTGAGTTGCTCGGGAGTGGACAAGTGGAGCGCGCATCTGTTAATCTTCCTCACAACACGCCTGGGGATTGTGTATGTGTCTAAACAAGAGGCCACGCAGGCTCGCGTGTTTAAATGAGACAAGTGCACGGACATGCACGCACGCACGCACACACACACAAATGCTCTTTCAGGCAAAAACACATGTTAGCATTTAAAGCTTCTCCTCGCAGGTAAAGCAATCATCACGGCCATGGAATGTAGGTCAGACAGAAAGGACAAGGTGTGTGTGTGTGTGTGTGTGTGTGTGTGTGTGTGTGTGTGTGTGCGTGCGTGCGTGCGTGCGTTAAGTTGTGTCCGATGAGTTAATTCCTCAGGGCCAGTGATGTAAATACTGCTTGTGCCATATGTGTGTGGGTGAAGGCCTCCCCTAGTTTTCAACTGAAGCCCGTATTTTATGTTTTCTCGGGGTCAGCCAGTGCATGAGTCTCTCTTTATGTCTCTCTCTCTCTCTCTCTCTCTCTCCAGATAATGGCTTCATCCCGGAGTCTCTGCTAGAGGACGTGATGAAAGCCCTTGACCTTGTCTCAGAGCCTGAGTAGTAAGTGCTTGCATGTTCAAGGCTTTCTGTGTGTGTGTGTGTGTGTGTGTGTGTGTGTGTGTGTGTGTCTCTGTGTGTGTGTGTGTCTCTGTGTGTGTGTGTCTCTGTGTGTGTGTGTCTCTGTGTGTGTGTGTGTGTGTATGTGTGGCACCTGTAGAGCTTCTAAAGTTCTACCTCTGAAGTCACAGCCAGGCCAGGTCAGCAGTTCCGTGCTCATGTTTCACTACCAGGCTACTATAACATTAGACCAGAGAGCGCCCACTATAAAAGCTGAGGCAGAAAGAAAGAAATAAAGTCAGAAACAGAGGCTGAGAGGGAGATCATTAACAGCAGGAAGAAAGACTGAGAGAGGGAGGAAACGCTTTAAAGTGCCGCTTCAAACAGAAGCACGTTCTCATCTGAGAAACAGTAAGCCTTAAGGCCACAGCCGTGGGCCCGGCCAAGTCAATGGACCACTAATCTGCTCAGCAGACCCCCAGATGGGCGATACATCACAACACAACACAGCAAACTGGGAGGAGACTCCCAGTGCAAACAGGCGAGTTTCATTCCTTACCACACGGTGAGAGACTTACTGCAGTGATTCCACCGTGTGAAAAAAGCAACATTTTTAGTGGTTTGCATAGAACTGATTAGTAGGATTATGTAGGAGAAAGACTTTCATTATTCATCTTCAAACTGTTTTCAAGTTGCCAGTGAGTATTTCTACATATCATATGACCTGTGACCATCAGTTGCTATTATTTGTGGTTAACCAACTTTGTGGACACCTACTGTTCTCAGCATATGTCAGGATACAGCCTCAAGGAATGATTGTCTTTTGATTTGATTTGAATACATTGGTTTTGTAGTGTTTCAGATAGTTAATCATACTTGTGATCTAAAAACAACATATTGTTTAAAAAAATGTGAATTCATGAAGCTTGTCCTGCAGTCTGAAACTATTTTAGACCATTTGATTGAACTGTTAGATAATCTCTCAGTTATTTTGGAAACTGGACAGCCGCACCTGATGTCATCAAAAACCTGAATTAATCAATAATAAGATAATAATTTCAGTTTGACTGGAACACAAAGACACGTGTCCTTACTCCCATGTAATCGCCTTGGGTATCATTACAACACACAAGTCTATAAATGGGGCTTTTCCGCTGGCACTTTTGGCGGCAGCGATTTGCATTTCCATTACAAGTTTTACTGCGTCAAGTTGAACAAATCCGTGGACCTTCTCTGGAGTTGGTCCAAACTGTGCCCGTGTGGCGGTCCTCTTCTTTCCCTCAGTTGATCCTGCAAACTCAATTGTACAGTGAAATGAACACAACATTAAGTGATA
The DNA here is from genome assembly GCA_963678695.2 of Diplodus puntazzo. Classification (NCBI taxonomy): domain Eukaryota; kingdom Metazoa; phylum Chordata; class Actinopteri; order Spariformes; family Sparidae; genus Diplodus; species Diplodus puntazzo. The sequence continues at coordinate 16,673,007 of OZ023160.1, forward strand.
ATTATTCAACATTTCTTCAAGAAGATTATGCACAGTTACAAATGACAGATATACACCAGTCCAGACAAACAGCGGCTGAATGCACTATAACACAAACAAGACAATGGATTGGGCACAGCCAGTAACTGTGGCATGCTCCGTCATCTTATCTCTAAACTAATTTTATATGATGAAGTCATAGACAGTCATGCATTGGATAGCGTGCAAATCCACCGTAAACAACTACTTCCTCTGATGACCATCAACACACAACCACTTGTTGATAAGAATGAGATCTTTCATTGATCCCTGGGAAGATGTTCTCACATCGCCTGCAAAGGGAGCACAAGGCTGGTATTGGAGCCGCTCATCTGAAAGGTCTTTTTAAGGATTTAAAGTGTTGCTCAGTGACACTTCAGCAGGGTCACTGTCTGCTCTGTATGCCTCCTGCTGCATGTGCTGTTTGTAAAAAATTGATAGATGGAGGAACAATCACTGCCTTCCCTCTGTGTCTCGGTTTAAACCTCGCTTCTCTCCCCAATACCTTAAAAGGGCAATCTGACCAGATTTTTGTTATCATGGAGGAATAATGATAACACTGATCTAACACGTAGGAATGTCTGGAAAGAGGTATATTTAGTTGTACCACAGTATTCATGAAACATGCACGTACTCACCAAAACAAGCATCATAACTCTCCACTTGAGTAATGAGGTGATCTTAAATCTGGATTTTCATGCAGAAAACGTCACAGACTGTTATTCTTTCACTGATCTTCTGGCTCCTTTCAGCCCCTCTTTTTTTTTTTTTTTTTGACCTGCATGTTCTTTCTGTTTTCTCTCTGGATTTCTGGATCTGTTTTCCTCTGCTCACTTTTTATTTACCGGTATTTCCTCTGCTTTCTGTCTCTGTTCCCTCTCAGTGTCAGTCTGGTGAAGGGTAAACTGGATCCGGAAAGTTTGGGCATAATTCTTCTGGGCCCGTTCCTGTTGGAGTTTTTCCCTGATCAGGTATGTGTGTGCGTGTGTGCGTGTGTGCGCAGAGGTGAACTTCTGCCTCAAACAAACACATGCACACAATGTGACAAATGCCTCCCAACAGTTAAAACACATGGACGAAATAGTCATATACACACACATGCTGTCCGGCTGACGCTAATGTCTTATTTCCCAAGAATTTGTGGTGTGCTGTTTGAGCAAATCAAAGGTTTTTACGCCAAAAACATTCCTGTGGTGTCTCATGTGAAATATATGCGTGCGCGTGTTCACGAGAAGCTTAAAGCGAGCGCTAAAGACGCCTTTTTATGAGGAAGACAAGAGAGGGAGAGATAGAGGGGAGCTGTGTTAAAGTGATCAGGGCTTTTGGGACTCGCCGGAGCAATGGCCCCCAAGCCGCAAAGAAATTATACTACCATTAGCCAAGTGGACACACACACTCAGACACACGTGGGATTGGGGTGAGGGTTTAGGTTTCACATATATATATATATATAAACACGAAAAGCTGGACACGCTCTCAGACAACACACCCTGTTAGCATTCTGCACCTTTTAAGCCAAAGTCCACGGGAGGTGTTTTGGCTCAATGTCATTGTAAAGACGTTTTTCTGGTGTTGGCTGCTTTCTGGTAATTGGAGTTTGGTTTTGCTTCAGCGCACAAACACGCACATTCAGCTGTAACGTGTGGGATTTGATGTTAAGCTTTTGGTTGCGGGCGGAGATGTGTGTGTGTGTGTGTGTGTGTGACTTTTGGGTTAAAAAATGTTCTGCCTCTGTGGGTCTCTCCATCCCTGTGAGAACAGTTTGCCCGGAGACTCTCCAACAACATTGCATGTTTTTCACTCTGCCCCCCCCCCCCCCCGACTGTGTTTCAGGACTCAGGAATCCCAGACTCGTTTTCCGTCTACCACTACAACGGACTTAAACAGTCCAACCACAACGAGAGGGTAAGACACTCTTCACATTCGGGGTTATTCATAGCAGCTGATGGCGGTGGTTCCGTTTCATATTCTCTCCGTCTCTCTGCCTATTACTTCGTCTTTTCCTGTCATCATTCACACACACACACACACACGCAGTTGGAGGCGGCCGGCCACTCCAGAATAAACAGTAGCTATTGCGAGCTTAATAGCATGTCCATCCATCCAGAAACCCCTGGCTTAGCCTCCTATTTCTCCAAGTCATTTCAGCACGGAGGCCACTGTCAGCAGCCTCGCAGTGATAAATGGTCAAACACAGGCCTATTAAGCAGGCTTAGTTTGATGGATGATTGTCAGTGGATGTAGTTGGTGGCTGTGTAGAAACCTGTTACTCAGGGATATCACTTTCTTCATATGTCAACTTTGTCTAGTCTGTACTTCAGCTTTTTGTCCATACAGCCACCTGAAAATTGAGGAGTGGCACCACATGTGTGCCCACGGTAAAGCACACGCCTACACACACACACACACACACACACACACATGCACAGGGCAGCAAGGCGCCTATAAGGTTCTGATGGCAATTCCATTCCCATAGCTCCAGATGATAAAAACAGACCTGCTGACAGCGCTCCCCTGCAGCTGGTGTGTGTGTGTGTGTGTGTGTGTGTGTGTGTGTGTGTGTGTGTGTGTGTGTGTGTGTGTGTGTGTGTGTGTGTGTGTGTGTGTGTGTGTGTCTGTGTCTCTGTGTCTCTGTGTGTGTGTGTTGTATCCTGGCATCCATTCCTTGCATCTCACCTCTGACCCCTCCAGAGGAAGAGAGATCAATGGAGTTAAAACAACAGAATGTAACTTTTTTTACCTTAAAATAACAGCTTTAGAATCATGTTGATGCCTCAGTGTCTTGTAATAAGGTGATCACTTGTTTCTGTAGTGTGTAACTTCAGTGAGAGGGTCGGATCACAGCGTTACATACATGTTTACTTCAACATACACGTTTTCAACGCATAACATTGTTATGATGTGATGACTTTTCTTTGTAGTTAGGACCTTCAACACGTCTGACAAGTGTGACAGACCTGGGATTTGTATTTCCGACAGTGGTGTTGCACTCCAAATTGCACAAAATGCCGATTTCTTCTTAAAGCCTGTCAAAGTTTGCCTGAAGTGTTTCAATTTGTGTGTTGACTCATTGTGTGTGTGTGTGTGTTCTCTCAGGTGGAGTATGTGGAAGGGACATCTTTGGTGCTAGGTTTTGAGGACCCTATGGTTCGGACGGACGACACTCCAGTCAAGCGCTGCCTACAGACCAAGTGGCCCTACATCGAGCTGCTGTGGACCACCGACCGCTCCCCGTCACTGAACTAGCACCGACACATCCTGTGTGTCACGCCTCTCCGGCTTCTCCTCCGCACGCTGACCTTTAAAAAGCCAGCAGATTACAACGACTGACACAACGTCGACAACGAATGAGCACACGAGAGACTGAGACGAACACGTTCGTGGACTAAACAAAAAAACATGCCTGAGATCCATCCTGTCGTCTTCGCTCACACATTGCTCAAAAATGCAAACTCACCTTTTACAATTCATGCTATTGTCTGTTCACCATGGCTTGTTAATGACATGCAGGATGTTGTTATTATTTAAAGAAAAACAGAAAATGAATGACTGTTTATTTTTACAGCTCTGCTCTGTGCCGACACCTCTGCTACAGTTTTAGCAGTAGACAGATAGAAAATGTTTAGAGAGCAGAAGTGGTTTGGTCCGAACCACGTGTACAGCCAGTCGGCTGTGAAACACTACTGTTAATCCAGCTATAGGACTGTTTGAGGGAAAATTTACCAAAGCCTTCCACATATGAGAACACAAACAGACTCACGCACACATACACATACACACACACACACTCACTTTACAAAGTTTACAGTGTAAAGGGACCAACGTGGACACAGAGAGCTGGAGATGGGAACATGGGGTTTCCTTAGTGTTTTGATGAAGATGGATCTGGTTTAGGTGCTTTGTCTGTATGTATGTATGTATGTGTGTGTGCTTCGTGCACCACACTAGGATGGTCGGCCAAGTGCTCATGTATTTATTAAGACACTCAAAGGCTCTGGAATAAACACTTTTTTTGTTCAAATATCATGTCGTTCAGTAGCTTTAAATTCCAACGTGTCCTCTCCCTCCTCTGTGTGTGTGTTTTTTTACTCGTAAGTATTACGTCCTCCTGACCCCCAAAACAGGACAACCTCAGGTTTGAGGATGTCCAAGGTCTGTCTGGATCCTCTCCTCACTAAATCACACACTAATTTGTGTGCCGTCTCCCTGGAGACTCTAAATCAGTAATTCACTAAATCTCCAGGACACTGATGGTGATTTAAGTACCTCTCTGACAACAGAAAATATTAATCTTAAAATGAAGACTGCAACTTTCTTCATCATCACTATTTCCTAAAAGAAAACAAATTAAATTGGCCTTAAGCATCAGGGTGTAAGGACATAGCAAGTGCTGGAAGAACAGCACTTTAAAGGGACAGTTCACCCCAAAATAAAAAGAAAAGCACATATTTTTCCTCTTCACCCTAGTGCTATTAATGCATCTAGGTGGTTTTGGTGGGAGTTGTCAGATTTTGGAGATATTGGCTTGTAGAGATAAGCCTTCCCTTGGATATAATAAAACTGAATGACACTCAGCTTCTGTTGCCCTCAGCATCGAAAAATAGATCAAAAACAAACTGGAAACTCAACAATGAGTTGAACTCTTTTCAGAAATCATGGCCTTGTTACTCAAGATTAGTCACAGAAGTTAGATAGTTTCATGTTAGAACTGGTTTCTGTCTGTATTACTTTGCAGAAGGAAGCATGCATACTAATGAACAAGAGGCTAAAGCTGCTGACAGTTTGGGATGTAATCGGCAACCTCCTTGGCTAGGAGTTAACATTAGTTTCAGGTAACTTAATACAGTTGAGGGTATTGAGCCATTTTCCTCTGACATTGTGTTCATGGTGGGAAGTTTGAATGCCGGGATAATGTTGTGCTGCTTGGGTTGCAGGTTGCAGGTTGTATAATCTTAGGGAATCTGACAAATTGTTATATTTCACCACTTAGCGGTTGAGTAGCAACTGAAAGGTTATTGGATGATATCTGGGGGGGTCATATTTTCAGGTAAAATTGCATAATTGATAATACATTAGCATCAAACACCTTCTAGCTAACATTACCTTTTTGATTACATCCGGTGTGTTTCACTTCAAGGCTCGAATAAGTGTGTCCAAGACATTAAGAACAGATCTATGCATTTCCTATCGTATCATGTAACACTATCAAACAGCAGTAATGTTGTGGTTGAATGATAACGGTTGAATGGACTATTGACCATAATTACACGGCGGCCATCTTCCTCTGACATCACACTCGGGGCGAGACGCCTGCTGTGTTCCAGATCGCACGTCGTCTAAACAGGAAATGTTACAAATCGTTATCATTTCACTGCTTCTAGATAGAGAACAGCCAATGTTGCCATTCCACCATAGATAAGGCAGACATCTCTGCAGCCAATCTTCAACTCACACTAAAACAATTTAGATGGATAAATAGAGCTGCAGCTAACAGGGAAAATATGTTTTGTTTTTTCCTCGGGGTGAACTGGCCTTTAACTACCCTGTTCTGGCTCGGGACAAGAGTTCTTAACTCCGTGTTTATGCGTTTGACTCTGTGTTTGTATAGATAACCTTGCTCCCGTATGCATCTATTCACGGGAGTGCTCTGATATTGGCTGCGTGTATGTCTAATGGATTTGTGTAATGGATAAAGGATGTGGGCCTAATCTGACACAACAATCTGCTTAACTCTTTTTATGAGTTTGCGAAGCGAGAAGAGGAACATGGGCACAGGGTGTAGAATATAAAGCACTACTGTGAAGCAATCAATCCCAAATGATCCGCGGTGAATCTGAGATCAGACCTTAACCTGGGCAACATGTGAGCAAACGTGTGTATTTCTGGAAATGGGATATCTGTGAGAATTATTGGGTCTAAGACGGCGGAGGAAATCATTACAGACACGCTGAAACCGCATTAAGACGCTGGTTACCTGGCGTCGCGACACTGCCGCAGTAAAGCCAAATGGAGCAGAAGAACAGAAATACGTCTGCCTGCAGCCTCCACCACTCCATCACCGCCACCGCCTCTTTCTTCTTCAGTCGGTGAGAGGAAAGCACAGGAACACATCTGTCTCCTACATGCTCACGTTTTGTCGACTTTTTTCCTCTGTTCGTCTTAATTTACATAGAAACAGCTGAGGAAGAACAGGCCCTCGCCCTCGCTCTCTTCCCCCTCTCTCTCTCTCTCACACACACACACACACACACACACACTTCATTGCTGCAGGAAAAGCGTCACAGAGATGTGTCAAGGTGAAGTAACTTTGCACTAATTAAGTAAAGCAATGGAGTAAACTGGATGGATGAATTGATGACATGATGGATGAGTGGAAGGAAATGTGCTGAGGGTGGAGAGCAGGGCAGGTAGAGGGCATGGAGGCCAGAAACATCTCCGTCTGGCAGGTCAAGGTTTGGGTCCTTCTCGTACGCTCTTTACCTCACCTTTTCACCTGGTTCTCATCAAGTCTGCCGACAGAAAACACACACCGACCGTAGTGCTGCTCCACTGCAGTTTTAATACTCTGCAAGGCTGGTTGTGGAGTTTCATTCTTTACTAACTTGGGTTATCAAGCAGCTGATGGTGGTGGTTCCTTTTCGTATTCTCTGCGTCTCTCCACCTATCCTTTCTTCTTTTCCTGCCATCATTCGCACACACATACAAGCACGGTCTGAGGCCGCCGGCCACACCAGAATAAAACATAAAGATACGTTTAAAGAATAAGTTCACCCGAGGCGCTGTTTGGCTCAGTTGGTGGAGTGGGCGTCCCATGTGCAGAGGCTTTGTCCTCGCTGCAGCGGCCCCTGGACCGAGTCCTGGCCTGGGGCCCTTTGCTGCGTGTCACTCCCCCTCTCTCTCCTCCTGTTTCCTGTCATATCTCAATTTGTCCTGTCAATAAAGCCATGTAAAGGCCAAAAAAATAAAATTTGGTTATGAGCTGCTTGGTTGGTGGGTGACGTTTTGTAGTTCACAAGGAGCTCCACTGCAAAATCAGCGATGCGGCAGACAACTGAAGTAGACGGAGACTTGTTTTAAAACATTAAGAACAACCAGGAGGAAAAAAAAACATAAATGGCGGTCTCTGGAAGTGCTGAGATCCCATTCTGATTTTACCCACTTAAAGGTGCACCGTGTAGTTTTGGAGTAGAGGTTCAAACTCAGAATTTGAATATGTACAATATTAATGAGTAAATAATAGATGCATTTTCCATAACTGGATAAACAAGCTGTTTTCAGTGGAATAGAAGGTACCAGGAACACTGTTTGAACTTAGAAAGGTGTCAGGGTCCGCCACATATAAACGGTAGAACAATGTGAAACTGTGTTGTCCTTTAAGTTTGTGAGGAGAGAGCTTGTCTTAGGTTTTGTTTAGGTATAGAAAATCAGTCAATGAAGATCTTTCTCTTCTGATTAAAATGTCTTCCTCAAAAAGTACATAGTGCACCTTAAAGCTGAAATCAGCCTGTAGAAGCTAAGCTGAAAGCACCATAAAGGAGAGTGTAAATAACAACTTTTTAAATCAATTTGTGATCGTGGGGCTTCTGTAGATTTGAACAGTGCCTGCTTGGCTGTATGGACCCATTTAATGTTTTGTTTCTGTTATTTTTGTTTTTATTTTTTTAAATACATTTTAAAACAAGTCCCCATCGACTTCAGTTCTTTAGGACAATGCTTCAACGCCGTTTTGCAGTGAAGCTCCAGAAATGTTGATAAGAAAACTTTCCATCAGCATGAGGGGCCCAGTAGCTCATGTCCGAATTTTGGGTGAATTTATCCTTTAATTCGAACAAGCCTCCCCAGATCCGGCTGTGGGCTGGTGCCACATTCATCCCTCTCCCCTCTCTGCGCGCCACACACGCACAGAGAACGAGTTTACACAAGCGTGCTGCGCTAAATAACAGCTCGGTTTGGCCTGTCACCTCCGTGAAACAGTTTTTACATTACAGGATATGATTTTCAGCAGGAACGAAGTATGTTACCTCGGAGGTTTAAGGGGGGGGGGGGGGGACCGGCCAGCGTTGAGTTAAACGACGAGCAGGGCCAAACTCCCCAAACTTGCACAGCTCAAGGGATTTCTGCCATAATAATTACTGACATAATTACAAGAGATTATTCTCAACGGAAGGAAATTGAGTTACTCTTTGAACGGTATGGCTTAGACGGAGTTGCCAGCATAAAGTATGGAGCGGTTTTATTTAGGATCTATTAATCTTACGTGTGCGTGCGCGCCAATTAGTCTGAGAGCGCCTGTGTGTGCGCGCGCGCGCGCCTCCCTGGAGTGATTTGAGAGAGGGTGTTTTTTTTATTAATCTCACTTTAACATTACTTATTGTTTCAGGGTGAAGTTTCCAAATCGCCACGGAAGATTTGCCTGTGCCATAAAAGGAGCTGTGACGCGCCAGCCCCGTAGCGCGCTCAGATGTGGTCTGTGCCTTGTAATGTGTGTGTGTGTGTGTGTGTAGGGGGTAAAGTTTTGTGCAGAAGGCGGGAGCGCAGCTGTGCAGTCCTGTAGCTGAGACTCTGGACAGACCTGGTGGTTTCAGGGTGTCAGGAGGCAGTACTTTATTTTTTGGGGGGGGGGGTGAGCGCAGCAGAGCGGAGCGCAGTGATACAGTGACATCCAGTTGGCGGACTTAACCCGGGACAAGCCTACCTCACCTGCACGGAGGAAACTCTCTCTCTTTCCCTCTGTCCCAGTTCCCTCTCGTTTTTTTAAGGGGGGAAAGAGTGTGCAGCTGGCTGTTCTTTGAGGATGGAGCGTGTGTGGGACAGCGTTTCCTCCGCTGGGATCTTTATTCTCGGGCTGCTCTCGGCGCTCGATGGAGTTTGGAGTTTCAACATTTACGCAGAGCATCCTACGGTTTACAGAGGACCCGATGGGAGCTATTTCGGTTATTCTGTGGACTTCTACCAGGCTTCCAGCGACAGCAACACGTGAGTGGCAACATCAGGGCTGAAGCTGTCCCATTAGGGTCCTGCAGGAGTTATGTACATGTGGTTAGAGCTGCCTTAAGTTCTCTTCTGTAGACTCAGTGGAAGAGAATTGAATCCAAATGATGTGATGTGAGAAAAAAATTACACTTTGAAAATAAGTGAGGCTTCATCATATCTGTAGCTGCACAAGACACAGAGGAGGCAAAGCAGAATAATGAAAGAGTAAAGAAACTGAGATGTATGAATGAGCCGCTGACTTCACACTCTCCTCTTTCTCCCCTCCAGGATCAGTGTGTTGGTGGGGGCTCCCAAGGCGAACACCTCCCAGCCGGGCATCATGGAGGCTGGGGCCGTCTACTACTGCCCCTGGCCCGGACTCCCTGACAGCTGCAGGCAGATTCCTTTTGACAATTCCAGTAAGTAACCTGACTTTCTTTCATTTTCTGCATGTCATGGTTCAAAATGAATTCATTGCAGCCCTCCTGGGGCACCCACTGCGTGTAAATATGCTCCTTGCAGGCTCCAGTTTTAAAGGATTTCACAGGACATGGACATGAATAACTTTTCTATTATGTCTGGACCGACTGCGAGACACATGCTCAACAATGTCGGCGTTTTATGAGGAGTATTTTCAGTGAATAACAGAAATGAAATGTAACAAGCGTTCATTGCGCTGAAGTCCAAGTGGATCCCTCTTAAAATCATAGGGTGCCCCAGATGTTCTTCCATTTGGACCCACTGGAGTTTCATAACCTGTGCGTCTGGTATGTGTGTGTGTGTGTGTGTGTGTGTGAGTTGGCACACATGTTTGCTGCATGAAAGAGAGGCGATAAGAGGACATATGGGCCTCATCAGCTTCATCTGACAGAAGAGGTGGCCGGTGCAGGCCTATACGTCACGTTGTTCATGGTTTTCAATACGTTATCATCAAGGATACGCGTCCAATCAGCCAGTGTTTGTGCGTCCAGCGTCGCTGATGCACACTTTTCCATCCGAGTTGGTAGAGAGAGAGAACAAGTGGGAAAATGAGAGAGAGAGAGAGAGAGAGAGAGAGAGAGAGGTGGTGCGAGAGGAAGGGGGGGTAAAGTGTATGCACATGGGAATTTAGCTCCCCTTCCGAGGAAAGGGGGATTGGGTGAGGTCTGCTTTTTATTAGATCTTGAAAATGTATCCCTGTCTCCTTCCCTCTCTCTCTCTTTTTCTCTCTCTCCCTCTCTCTCTCTTTGTGAGGGTTTCTATCATCGTCAAAGGAGATACGGAGGAGGAACTGACCTTTTATCACACAGTTAACTCTGGTGGAAGCGGTTCCGCTCTTTGAGGGTTTTTATTCTACGGCCAATTAAAATGATTCTGCTAGGAGAACTAATTTATCTGACAGGGAAATCAGAGAGAGTTGTAAACGCAGATGACGATAAGATTGAAGCAGAGTTAATGATATCGAAAGCTCAACACATGTGGAGAAAGATTTAGTTGTGGATGGACGTTAGGCCTGGGCGATATCCAAGATTTGATATCATGACGCTGTTTCACCCAAATATCGTGAAAGACGATTACTTTACTGTGTTTTATGTTGATTAGTTTAATGAATTTTATGAAAAAATTACGAATTGAGAGGTTGATGTGCCTGCCTTTGAAGCAACACATTCAGCACTTTTAAGTTACAAAATCATATTAAATAAGAACTTTTAAATCTGAAATTTGTGCGAAAAATGACTTGCAAACGCGACAGAGTAGCCTACGACATTATTGGCATCAATTTTGTCACTGGTTCCAACTCAAGAGAGCAAGCCAGGTGAGAAATAACACTGTCGTGATTTAAAATTTGAAATTAAAATACAGTCAGAGGAGTGACTCACCTCTCAGGTGAAGATTCACACAGCTGTTCGATATTGTGATATATATTGTGATATTACATAATATCAGCCCAAGCCTAATAGACCTGGGCACAGATTTGGGGATTATGGCGGGAACAGGCTCCCCCTCAATATTTAGACCATGTGCATTCATACATGAAAGTAGCAGAGGACTGTAATGTTGATGAACTTCTTGCCTCAGAGCACGCACTGCATCGTATTCCCTTACATTTTAAACTGAATGAAGTGTTCTCCTTAACATAAATAAAGATATTTCCACACGAAGATATGCAGAAAAGGCACAAGATGATGTATAAAGAGATCACCGGAATCCTAATGGGGACGACATCCATGTGTCCCTTGTGGACGGCGCTGCAGCAGCAGGTTATACTTGCATGTCACACACACTCCTGCTAATGAGGAAGCGTGAAAGAAACAGCTGATGGCCGATCAGCTGATGCAGGCACATAAGCACATTTCTCTGTCTGAACTAAAGCGAGCTTCATGCAGATGAGAGTAAAAACCACCAACGTGGGGTCCATTTTCTTTGCCCTCCCTCGAGTTAATCACAGGTTCCTTTTCACCGAGGGCTTAGTTTAAGTGTGAAGTGCTTTAGGAGAAATTTCAGGTTTGGAGGAAATAAGGGTAAACATAGAGGGAACAAATGTGTGCACGATCATGTGTGTGTGTGTGTGTGTGTGTGTGCACCTATTCACTGGAATGAGTGGGTATGCGTGAGGTGATTGATGACAGTGGCCACGGTGGATATTTCTAGAGTTACAGCAGACGCTTTATTGCAGGTATGAACCAGACACACACACACACACACACACTGTACAATATATCAGCACAAGTGGTGACCATCTGTGTGTACTGTGTTGGCTAATATCCTTATATCAGCTTCACATGTGCCTCATTATGTATGTACCTATGTGTGTGTGTGTGTGTGTGTGTGTGTGTGTGTGTGTGTGTGTGTGGCTTCAGTGACGTTATGCAGATGTGTCAAGTCGTGCCGCTGTAGCAGTGGGGGTTGAGATAGGGATTGATATGGTGATAGGTGCACATTAGTGATTGCATGTGCGTGATAAGAGTAAGACTAATCACTTGTTACTCGGCCAGAATAAAAAAGCATGAATCAGAGAACACACACAGAATTATTTAATTATTTATTATTTAAAGTATATTTCTTCTCGCTCATTTCTCAGTCCTCTGCTGTGGCCTCAGAGTGAACACAGTTTTATGTGTCTGCCACACTTAAGAAGGACTCTTTAAACTCATGAGCCTGTTTTTTTAACCTTTAGGTCCCTGATGCTGCTTTAGATTAGAGCAATGGGCTTTATTACTCCATATAGTCTTGGGTTTTCATTACATATCGAATTGATTTATATTAAAGCGTGAAAAACACAGAAGTTGAAGGAGATTCAGCCTGCCATACATCCTGTAAATGATGATGGTGACAAGAAAGAGGTTAAGAGTCAAATACACTCTATAATAAACTCCCTCAGAGAAGATGGAAATATTAACAGTGAACTTTCCCTTCCTTCAGTGGGTTATAGATGTTCTTGTGCATGTTAAAGATCTTGAACGTTGAAAAGGTCCGATAACGCCTCGTCAGTAGTCCCGCCTTTGATTCTGTGACTTTGTGACATCACACTACGTCGCCGTGTCACACATTTGCTAGTTTATGCCTGGCAGCTACACGGAGCTACAGAGCTGCAGCACTAGCAAGAATGTGAAAACGGATTTTTCTGAGCATTAACACATGTCAACCTGTCCTCGTCAAAACAAAAAATTGAATTATGAACCTGACAATGAGCATAATGTGTCTCCTTTAAAAAGGAAATTAAAATCCACTGTACACCTGCCTTTATGCATTTATTGTCTGCCTCTGAGTGCCTTTTTTAGTGTGTGAGCATATGCTGAAGGAAGGTGTTTAATAGTGAGGGGTCTTCACGGCCCTAAAGAGCACCAGCTGGTCTTTAATAACGCTGGAAAATATCCACAACAGAGCGGAGACACACATGCACACCAAATCTGACACTTTATTGTGAGTGGGCTGGGAAATGCTCATAATGTGTGTCTGGGCCTGTGTATGTGTGTAAGTATCTCAAGTGTTACATTTTATGGGGAAAAGGCTTTGACTGAGGGAAGAGGCATCGTGACAAATGTCTGTTTCTGGGGGGCAAATGGTGTTTTGATGTTGGTTACAGGCCTGTTTAAGACATCGCTGTTTGTTCTTTGCTTATCAAGGACAAATGCTTTCCACTCTCACAAGGCAGAGCTACAGGCCTGGGTCCACATTACCACAGGCAATATCAGCTTTTTACTGGCACCATTATGAAATGTCTCTTTCATTCGTTTTTTTTAATGTCTTTTCCACTTCCCGGCTTTCTCTCTCTCTCTCTCTGTCTCCCTCCAGATAACAGAATGATAAAGGTAAACGGCACCAGAGAGCCTCTGGAGTTTAAGTCCCACCAGTGGTTTGGAGCGTCGGTTAGGACGCACAAAGGAAAAGTGGTGGTGAGTTGGCATGATGTCTGATAATATCAGATATGTATCATCGGTATTATCTTACATGCTTGAGAGTTATAGCTTACACACAACTTTTAGTTGCCATTTTGGTCAGTGTTTCTTGTTGTTTGTTTTTTAGGCATGTGCTCCTCTCTACCACTGGCGGACGGTGAAGCTGAGCGGGGAGAAGGACCCCGTGGGGACCTGCTATGTGGCCGTCCAGAACTTCAGCGCCTACGCAGAGTACTCACCCTGCAGGACCAGTGAGTCACCCCGCAGCCCCATCGCCATCTTTTTTTTAATGCCGTCCAAATCTCCTTGCCTCTGTTTCTTTTCTTCTTCTCCCCCCACTGTCACTGACCATAAATTTACCGTAGTTAGTGTTCCTTTATTTTAATGTACTGTATCTTTCATCAGGGTAATATGTCATAATATGGTATAATGTTTAAATACACTGCACTGATTTTTATTTCAGCCGATAAAAAATCATGTCTAAGCTTATTAAAGGGTCAAGTTTAAAAGTTTAAAGGGTCAGTTCACCCAAATTACACATGATAAAACCCTTTTTCTCCCTTGCTTCTGACAGCATCTAGCCGTGCGATAACATTAGTTGTCCAGGTTTTGATATATCTCACTCCGCCCCACTATGTGTTCAGCCCATTACTCAGAATAATCCACATCCTCATTTAAAAACTATTATCTACTGAGGAAATAGTCACAATTTAAGCAAAAAGGCAATGCGGAAAAAAAAAACCCTGCAAAAATCTAAAATACAGATGTGCAAACAAGAAAATTGCAGTAGACAAAAACTGGCAACAAAAAAAGCAGGCAAAGGGAAATACGAAAGTATTACAAAAACTGAACACAAAGGAGAAAACCACAGGGAACAAGTCAGGAACACAGGGAACACACAAAGACGGGGGAACAGGCAGAGGAGCACAGGAGATACGTGGATGACAGCAGGCAAACCAATGAAGAGGGAGGGAACAACACAGGCTTAAATACAAACTGAACTAACCACGGGTTGAGGTGCCGGTGGAGAGACACTGGGTACATTTTAGGCTGACGTGAGACAGGCAGGGTGGGGGGGGGAGCACAGGAACACAGGTGAGCAAGAAGTAGAAAGTGACAACGAGACACAAGAGGATATAACTACAAAACAAACAGGAGGTCAACAAAAACCGAAGAAAAAAAACCCAGACCATGACATAAATAGTCCAAACGAAAACCCTGAATAGCATGTTTTAAAGTCATTTGTGCTTTCATAAACAAAATGTCATTCTCTTCTATTTTATTTGGCAGAAATCTCAAAGCTAGATGTCTCAAAGCCTGGCCAAAGACAACCAAGACTATCTCCTGTGGGGGAAATGTGTATTTCTTTATGTGACTCAGGCACCGAGCAGCTTTTGTAATATATTAGCTCACCTAATGTTTTACAAGTTGCCACAGCAACCTGATATCCCGTCTCCCTTGCTGTATCTGTTTCTCTCTCTGGTCCTCTTCTTTCTGTCATCGGTTCTATAAATGGGATTCATGGGATTTTCTGGCTCCCTGCCCCCCCAACTTAATCTCCAGTTTATTCTTTTTCATCTTTCTCTCCTACTTTCTTCCTGCGACCCCTCTCACCCTGTGCTGTGATATAAGGGCACCAGCAGAGTACGATAAGGAGAAATGGAAGCTATCAGGTGGCACATCATAAAAAGCAGATCAAACGCAGCCCTTATCGTCCGACTCCATCATCCGCTCTGCATAAAAATCCCCTCACATAAACACACACATTCTAACTCACACTCCATGCCGCTAGAAGTTGTTAAGGATCTCCATTTTTGTTGTTCATGTCGGTTCTGACCGATCAAGACTGGAATAATCACCTTGTAAACTCGATTGTTCTCAAGAGGCGAATAACGCCGCAGAGGAAAGATTTGTTCTTCGCCGGCCCCTCGGCAGCTTTTCGTGCTGCATCTCGACATGAATCTACGCCGCTCAGACTCCTTCTATAACTCACACTTTGTTTATATGCGCACGTGTGGAGTCACGCATCATTAAGTTTCACCTCAGGGTGCCGCTGAAATGAAGAACAATCTGTTATGGGCACATAAGTTTTGCGTGTTCATGCACAGTTTGGTGCAGTGATTTAAACAGAAACACACCTCAGCCTTTCCTACATTTTTATACTTTTTTTTCCTTCCATGTTGCGAGTTGTGTAATTGTTTCATCTGATAGGGGTAATGCTCTCTGCAATGTTAGTTTGAATGACTGTTGTGTTTTTTTCAGACGATCCAGACCCGGAGGGACAGGGGTTCTGCCAGGCTGGCTTCAGTGTGGACTTCACCAAGGTAAGTCCACAGCAGTAACCCCCCCTGCACACTTCTCGAAGTGCAAACAGAGAGTTTCCTTCAAACACTCCCCTTAAGAGATTTATGGACACGGGAAGATGAGAGCGCACGCGTCCCTGGAGGAGCCTCCACTCCTGATGTGACCCATCGCCTCTGAGCACAATAGACCAAACACACATACACACATGGACATTCTTTCACTGTATAGTCAATGTGAACTTTGATCTCTGTCTCATAGTCCAACTCTACCCTCCTGTACAGGAAGCTGTCATTCTCCACAGGATGTCAACAGGCATGACAGCAGGAATCATATGTGCACGCATATGTTATTTACCCCCCCCCGTAGTCTCACACAAACACATGCTCACTCTGACACATCTGTCACATCCGTCTCATGACTAACCTTAACTAATTTCTGTTTGTTCCAGGAAGGAACGCTGGTGGTAGGAGGACCTGGAAGCTTTTACTGGCAAGGTAACCCCGGCAACAGTGTGTAAACCTGTGTTGTTGTCTGTTCTCTCTTGCGGTGATTTCATAGATGGGAAGGTGTTCAAATGACAGATGAGTTTGACAGTCGGGTCGGCCCACGCACTAACACATGCACGCAGACACGCTTTGCCAAATCTTCAATTTCATTACAGGCGTCTTATACGAGGGAGAAAGTGGAAAGAAAACGTGTCTCTTTCTCTGTCTTTACCGTTTCCTTAACTTCCACCCCCCCCCCTCTCTCACTCCTTTACTTCATGCCACTCTCCATCAGGGAGCAGGAAGTGGGTGTTTGGGCTCTGCAATGAGCTGATCGGGGCGTAATGGAGTGTGGAGGAACTGCCCCTCTGCCCCCTGATAAAACGCAGAGGGGCTCGGGAAAAAAAAAAAGCCTTTGTATGAGACACCACACGGTTGAGAAGGACAGGGGGAGAGGTGTGGGGGAGAATTTAAACGGCGAGAGCAGGGAGGACAACGGGAGTGATGGAGGTTTGTTAAGGAGATGACAGAAACACGTTGCAGGGAAAGTTGAGAAGTGAGGGAGCGAGTCAGACACGGAGAGAGCGAAGACGGGAGAAAGACGGATCCTCCGCTTGATAAAAGCAGCGCCGGGGTCAGCTCGCTCGCTGGGATGTGCGGGGCCGAGTCTAAGCAGAGGGATGGAGTGTCTTAATAGGTGTAGACACAGCTAGAGTGTGTTAGAGTTCAGCCGGTGGAGTAGAGCGATACTCCCCCGGCTCCAGGTGTGTGAGAGGATCCAAATTTAGAGCGCTGCAGCTGGAGACACTCACTAATCAGCTGCACAAGCTAATGTCTCTTTCCCGTCATTGTCCGTCACTCCGACGCACTTCATTTGTCCAGGAAAAGAAAGATTAAGCGAGAGAGAGAGAGTGGCTCCGTGATGGATATTTCATAACCGTTGCACAAATTTATATGATTTTTTGGGGGGGTTATTTCTTTGGCATCACCGCTGTTATGACATATGGTCGAAGAATGAAAGCCCCAGCGTACAAGACCGCACTAGACAGGCATCACAGACAGCCTAATGGACTGCTCCCGCTCCGTGCCCTCATCGTGGCAAGGCTGGCTGCCTCCAGTTAAAACACTTCCTCCGAATGTTTATAAAAGCACTCAGCCTGGATTTTATGGCCTCTAATACACAACGATTATCCACAGCCTTCAGCCTGAGTCATCATTTAAAAGAAAGACAGAAAGAAAAAAGCACTTTTATATACAGTCTTGTTATCTCTGGGTGTAAAGGACGTTTCAAATTAGCAGCTGTGGCTTATGAGGCCGTCTCATTAATCAGATGGACGTTTAAACGATGAGCTGAGGCGGTGATATGTTATTCTGGGAGATAAACTCATAGAGAGAGGAGAGGGGTTTGAGAGGGCACGTTTCCCATCCCTGCCACGACACACACACACACATTAAGGAGGATTTATGGGAGGTTGAGGGCGGCCATAGATAAAATCATTTGTTTGCTTGACCTCTTGTTCAACACCAGGGGAAGGGCGTTGTTTGTGCGCGCTCACCTATAATTCAGAATCCAGGCTCCGGAGAGGACAAGCGTTTTCTTTTCTTTCAGGTTTTTTAAAAGGAAACAGCTAGTACTCTGCTAGCAATGTGTGTTTTAGCTTTCCTCGGGGAGGACTGTACGTGTCGTTAGCTCTGCGTGCAGGCGGTCCAGCAGGTTTCCATCGCAGAGGGCAGCGGTGCTCCCTTCATGGGGTCCGAGCCAAACAGATGTGACTCTCTCACCCTGAGTTGTTTGTTTTTCTCGATCTATTTATCCCTGTGCTGTGTGTGTGTGTGTGTGTGTGTGTGTGTGTGTGTGTGTGTGTGTGTGTGTGTGTGTGTGTGTGCGCGCGCGTGCAGGTCAGGTAATGACAGCGGGGATAGCTGAAATACTGAACGGCTACTCTTTGAAGGCGGTGCTGAGACGGGTTCCAGGAGAGAAACACACCAGGGCCGCTGAGGACACACACGACGACAGCTACCTTGGTAACATGCATTTACAAAACAAACACACACAACCACACGCTGAGACAACTGTGTTGATCTAAATAATGATCAGAAATGACATTGCACGTGTCACTTACAGTTTACCAAGAGCTAATTACCTTCACGTGCAACCCATTTCTCTCTCTAGGTTACTCTGTGGCGGTGGGGGAGTTTACAGGAGACTCTGAACAAGGTGAGAAAAGCCCACAGTTCATTACAACTAAACCACATGTTGCACCAGAGGAATCGCTCGCTACCGACAAGGGCGAATGCAGTCGCAGTCACACACCGCTCTCGCCAGCTGGATGCCAGGAGGGAGCACTGTGACGGGGTGTTTGCGGGGTGAGGGATAAGGAGTGGACAGCTGTGTGACAGTGCCTCGGTCTGAACTCCGAGTGCAGTAATGAGAACTGTCTCTGCATGTCTGGGTCGCGACCCTGAGGGGACAGGACTTCAGGAACCACTGATAAAGGGATTTCCTCTCCTTCATTCTGACTGATTAGAATGATTAGTGGCAGGCCCCTTCAGATCCAGAGTGGGTCCGGAGTCTCTCGTCGACTTGAAATATTAGGTGGAAAGAGAGACATGCACGCCACACTCCATCATTTTATTAAAGACGTGCAGGTGGGGGGAAGGAGCCTCCGATTTCATCTCTGTTGAACCTCTCAAGCGAGAGGCCAAAATAAAATCATAGAAAACATTTTGTTTTTATATTTTTTGGGTGTCTTGCCAGCGGCGCGGCATTTTGATTCAGGTGCTGCTGACGCTCAGTCCCGTGCCAACAGTTTGCCAGCAGATGAAACTCAGACAGCCAACATGAAAGCACGGCTGTTTTATTAAAGAAAATCGGTCCCACCACAGTCAGGCTACAACATCTACTACAACTATTGTTTTATGACTTTCCCTTCAAACACGAGCATGAAACCCTGCAATGCCCTCAAAGCCACTCCGGCGTTCCCATTCATAATTTCCTGTCTATCAGAGCCTCTCTGCTAATCACCATTTAGTGGGATCTTTAAGTTTACATACCCCCATACCAACCCCGCAAAAAAAGGGCCCTGGGCCGCCTCCGGCACAACACATGTCAGAGAGTCTTAAAGCGAGCCATAAGAGGTTACACATGCCCGCTGTTTTGTTGTTTTGTGGTACTGAGCTTGTTGTGGTCTTGTTCCCCCAAAACCCTCTTCAGACCGGAGAACTGGTCGTAACTGGGAATTCTGGAGCAGGATGGAGCTGGGAAGTGCTGGTTTATGGGATCGTGGTTGAGTCTTTTGGGTAGAGCCGGAGGGGAGGAAGTGGGGGGGGGGGACTCTTGTCTGTCTTCTCTCTCTGGGTGGGTCCTTCAGATCGTCCCTATAAGTTCACAGCGCCGCACTCATCAATCAATTCATGACCAGCGCTTGAGCATCCGATCACTCAGTGTGCCCTCAGCGACACTTGGCCCTTCTGACAGGGTGGGCTGGGGCGGGAGTTTTTAGGGTTTGTGCCTTTTTGAGACAAACCACTGTCGAGCCCCTTTTCTCACACATTGACACGCGCTAATTTAAGCCTTTCATTATCTTTATGTTTCCCAGAGCTGATAGCTGGAGTACCGAGAGGAGCGCAGAACTTTGGATATGTGAGTATACAGTGGGAAATAAAGCGACACCAGAACAATCTGCCAGTAGAACAAGTAAAAATTCGCTTGTGAGGATTTCACATCTTATTTGTGAAGTAGGATGTGATGTCTAAAAAAAAAAGAGTCCCTTCATCTCACTGGAATGCAGTGTTGTAAATGGTACCCAAAAGTCATACTTGAGTAAAAGTCAATACATTGTGTCAAAATATTACTTTGGTAAAAGTGAAAGTCAACCACTCAAATAGTACTTCAGTAAACATCTTAAAGTATCTGATATTGAATGCACTGAAATATCAAAAGTAAAAGTAAATCATACATATCAACATGTATGTATATCTGTGTGCTTTGGGTCTGGCCGATTATCGTATCTGATATATTTAGCAGTTGGAGTGTGATCAGAATCAGTGTTTTGTTTTTGGTTTTTTGGGTTTTCTCTGATTCCAGATGATGTAAATACATTTAGAAATGCGCTACTTTGGCCCTGATGCATCATTCAGTCTTCAATAAATAACCAGTAACTACACAAATGAATAAATTCATAAGTAAATACTTACGTAAAACACACATATCTCAAAATTGTTCTTAAGTAAAGTACTAGAGTTAATGCACTTGGTTAAATTCCATCACTGATAAAATTTTCCTGTGTGTTTTATTAAGCGTATTGAGATATTTTTACTCTAAATTAAACACAAACTCCTTGTAAGATTTGAAAGTCTTAGAGCAAAATTCAACCCAAAAGGCTCACAGAGGAGTTTTTGCTGCTAGGTCACCAGAAAAGGACTTAGGCATAATGAATGTAGAGAATCAAGTAATCAAAGTGGTTTGAGCAGTCTGAAAAAATATCGTTAATTGTATGTCATGGCCTTTGCAAACTCTTAACCCATATGGGAGATTTTTGACTGTGCGTGTTCAACAGCACTTTTTGTCAAAACACCAAATTAGGAAACATATTTTGGAAGAATGGTCTCTGTTCCTCCAGGAATGTTTCCAGAGATTTGTAGAATCCATGCCAAAGGAAGTTTTAAGCTGATTTGGTGGCTTATGGTGAAACATATTGTTTTTGTTTTGCCTTTACTCTGTCGCCCATCTGCATGCTGTGATCCTGACATTTCAAGATGTACAGATGTGTGGCAGTCTGTGTGAGATAAGAAGCGCAGGAGGGATCAGAAGTAAAGTCCTCTAGACTCGTCTGCTTTTACTGCTTCATATGTGGTTACAGCTTTCACCATGCACGTGCATCTACGTGCAAATACAGTGTGTGCATCAATGCAGTGTGTGTAAACTGTGGTGTGCCTTGTGTTCTCTTATGGGAACATGTCCCCGGGGCTGGCTGTGTCAATCCTCCCTAATGACACGCGGCTTCCGCTGCATGTGGAGGGCGGTGACCCCACCTAACCCCACTAACCCTTCTCCACACAAGCCTGACCCCTAAACCTAACCTGCAGTGCAACCGCGAGACTCATCACACTTGGCGCTCACACACACACACATACACACAGACTGCAGCAGTTTCTGTCTGGACGTTGTAGCTAGTGCGAGCATGCTGCTTCCTGTACAGACAGTGCACCGCGAGTGTCACAGAGGAGGGGGGCTTGTAGCTCGCAGCAGGAGGCGCGTTATGAGGGATGCAGGTAGGCCACGTTAGAGGCAGGCCACCATCCTCTATCAGGTTTCTTCTGTGACCAATCTGTGACAACTCAGAGCACTCTGATTCAATATTTGTGTTTACGCACCCTCATCTGTCTGTGTTCGTAAGTCTATCCCCGTTCGGTGTGTCTTTGAGACATCTGCGATTGGGTCAACTTGTATCTTGCATGTGTGTGTGCGTGTGTGTGTGTGTGTGTGTGTGTGTGTGTGTGTGTGTGTGTGTGTGTGTGTGTGTGTGTGTGTGTGTGTGTGTGTGTGTGTGTGTGTGTGTGTGTGTGTACGCGTAGCCCCCGGCTGTCTCCATGTGGTTGTTATTTTAGGTCTTATGAAGGAATTCTCAGCGCGCCCCCTCCAAACCCTCCTCCGTCGTTCCCCACGACCGGGGTTAGAATGGGGGGAAGGAGAGAAAGATGAGGGGGGAAATGGTAAAGGCACACATGATGGTTGGGGGAGGGCAGGGGAAAGAAAGAGGTTTCTGTAGAATAAAAGCTTTTTATGCGGTTTATGCTTCTTTTTTTCCCCTGCATTCTTCATGTGCCTGTTTGTCAGACTGCTTGGCCATGTTTGATCCTGGAGTGCTGCGAGGACAAAGTCTCTTGTTTTTTAAGTCGTCGAGCCGGATTGCTTCTGACAGTCTGTGTGCTTGTTTTAGGTGGCGATGATCAACTCCACCAATCTGACCTTCATCCAGAACTTTACAGGGGAGCAGGTAGGAGCGCCAACACATCCCAATCTGACTGCAGGGTCACATATAAACTCCTGCACCCTGGGCACCAGCTGATATGGATTTTCTCCCACTTCCACTTGCATGGGGATGAAAATGAAATTACAGGAAAATCATACCATATTGAGTTTACGGTTAAATATACCCATGCTCCTTCTTTCTCTGTCCTTCAGATGGCCTCCTATTTTGGCTACTCGGTGGCTGTCACTGACCTGAATGGAGACGGGTAAGCCTAAAGCTCTCACGTCACTCCAGACACATAAGCTCTCTCCACGTCTTTTGTCCTCTGAGGACTGAAACTTGTCTTCCCAGGACCGACGATGTGCTGGTCGGAGCACCCCTCTACATGGAGAGGGAGATGGAGAGCAAGCCAAGAGAGGTGGGGAGGGTGTACCTGTACCTGCAGACGGCCCCGCTCACCTTCACCAAACCTGTCGCCCTCACCGGGACGCTTGTCTTCGGGCGCTTCGGCACGGCTATAGCACCCCTGGGAGACATCAACCAGGACGGATACAACGGTATGCTCAGAGAATAAAAGAAAAGAAAAGGAGAAAGATGAGTTAAAAAGGAAACTGAGCCAGATGAAATTCATCTGAGAAACAAAAATAGACAAGATGAGAGAGGAAACAAAGAGAGAGAAGATGAGGAAATTTAGCAGGACCCTTGTCTGGCCATATGGAGCTTGTGTTTCCAGGTGAACCCGTTGACAGACATATCTTTTTCTGTGTTTCCCGTGCCTCTCGGACTGTTTTGTCTCAGACTTGAGGAAATCCTTACGGATGCCGCGGCATGAGAAAACTCAAAGCTCTTCAGCCAATCAGGAAGTGCGGCGATGAAAGGTTGTCTGTGTGAACTTGTCCCCTCCTGTGTTGATAAGGGTTACGGCCATGTGTGCGTAAGTGTGTGTTGGAGTTATTTTTAACTCACCAGATGTGCACTGAGATAAAATCATCTGGGAGTTTCTGTCCTGCAGCCCTGGGTTCATTCCTCTTCTGTGTGTTTGTTTTATCCTCACATTGATTGGACACACACACACGCACACACGAGAACACACACGCACGCACACACACACTCACACACACACACACACACACACACACACACACACAAAGCATGCAGCCTGCAGCACAAATGCTCCATAAAGCTCAGGCCTGCTGCCCTTAAAAAATGAATGAACTGAAGCACATATGGAGCTCGTATGACATCAAGCGCACTGTTTTGAATTTTATTTATTCATGGACTGCATGTGTTAATGTGTGTCCCACCCCTTTAAACCCTTTAACCAGCAGATCAATAACCATTGGATCAATACTGAAGCTTTCTCTGAGCACAAACATAAATCAGCATCGGCTGTCAGGATGCGACGGTCTCTGAGGGGTGGTGACGTGACCTGAGAGGACACAGAGCCTCTCCGCCAGACCGCTCCATGAGTGTGCATGATTTCATTATCCGGCATTACGTTATGGTCATCACCATGGAAATACTGTGATCAGAGGTTCCAGCAGCCTATTTTTTTGCTAATGTCAAACGTCTGCGTTCAAGTATACCTGTGTCCCGGTGTGATTGAATCACTGGCAGATCCATTTTCTGTCTGCAGGGACCTCATCGCTCCCTTTTTTTCTGCAGAATTCTGCCAATTCCCTCTCATCTTCACGGCTCTGTTAAGTGTCAGCTGAAACCACGCGATTTAGATTAATTCAATTTGCCATGTGGCTTTTTTCTTTCGTTTTTTTACTATCTACCAACCGACACTGGCTCTCTGTCACCATCGCTCACACAGTGTCAGCCTCTTTCTGTCTGTGAGCGACGATCTCCTATAGCGCTGGTCTCAGTGATCACAGTGGGTGTTCCGCATTTTTCGCTGCTGATGTCTGTGTTGTGTGGGATGCTGTTGAGCAATGCCCGTGAGTGACTTTCACATTTCTTGAAGATTTTTTTTGAAGTATGTTGCCTCTTACATAGTCATTCGGTTACGTACATGTACCCACGCATAGACACACACAGGCTCGCAGGCGCACATGCGCACAGACGAGATCATGTATACACTTGCGTACACACATGGTTGCATTTATCCTCTCTACCCCACAATCTGCTTCATGTGGAACTACTTGTTTAGGCTGAGTAAGAGGGGGTCCGGAGACAAACAGGATGTCTAGAGGTGTTCGGACACTTGGAGTACTGGGGATACTTGTGTGCAGGACAGTGCTATCTGTGGACATTAAAAGGTTAAAGAGTTTGGTGAAAGAATCTGTTACTCATCATGTCAACAGGTGCTCAATGGTTGTATCTCTGTTTTCATGTCTGTGTTGTTGGGTGCCTGCATCATGTCTGAAGGAAGTCCATGAAAACCTGCTTTCTCTTTCATTTTCTTGCTGTGAGCAACTGCATCTTACACAAAAACAGCAATCTTGGGTTAGAGGGAAAGTTAGAATAGACTGGATTCATTCAACAAGAGCTGGAAGAAAAAGTGATTCCGCGTATTTCCGTACACCCATGAGGGAAACATTCGACCTGATGAGAATTTGATGAGATCTGATGAAAATAAAGGGGGTATCTTTGCTTATTTTTCCAGACCGTTGTCTAGCAAATCCGCTGGAGCACACATTCCAGATTAGCTGAGTTTTGGAGTGTTTAACTTTTCCTAATAGCCTACTTCCAGGGGCTTTTAACGTCTTTGGGAATACGTACGCTTACACATTATTCACCCTGCTGCCAGGAATTACATGAGAAGATCAATAGGCTACCATCATCATCTGTCCTCGAGCTCAGGTAGCTTAGCTGGAAGCAGAGTGAGACAGCGAGCCTGACATTGTCCAAGTTTAGATAAAAAAGCCATGAAGCTGCTTGGCTGTACACATATTGAAGTTTAGAGGTGCTGGTAAGCAGATATTTTCTCCGGTTTTTCCCTGGTTCCAGTTTTTATACTAAGCTAACCCACTGCTAGCCAGTCCACAGCTTCATATTTTTTAACGTTGAGACTGGTATCTAGCTCCTCTTTTAACTCTCCGTAAGAAAGCAGATAACTTTATTCCCTGAAATGTCTATGACCAAACCAGACGAGCCAGCCTACCCATTTTCTCACTTATAATTAGGCGTTATTTAACCAAATGTTTCCCCTGCGGAGCAATATAAAGTAACAAAAAATTACAGCAATGACCTTAACAGTAACCCCGAGCAGAAAAAAAACGATTTAAAGATAATTTAAGCGAATGGAAATGAAAGGAAAGAGGTGAAGGACCATGCTGTCATGGTCCCCGAGTGCAGGTAAATGGAAGTCAAGCACTTTTCCTTCTACCTGCATGTTTCCCTGTCGCAGAGGGACTTTAACCCCGCTGATGTCTAAACCATCCCTTCTTGTGTCATCTCTCAGACGTGGCAGTGGGCTGTCCGTTCGGAGGCGAGGAGCGTGGAGGAAGAGTATTGATCTTCAACGGTAACAGAGATGTGTCCACGCAAGGCCTGACGCTGAGCCAGGAGCTGAGAACAGCCCGGACCCCGAGAGGCGGCTTGCCTGGATTTGGATTCACTCTGCGAGGAGGCCAGGACCTGGACAACAACCAGTATCCTGGTAAACACTCAAGTCAACCCCTCTCTACTCAGCTCCCCACGTTATAATCAAAATTCTTTCTCAAACTCGCATTCCTTCTCCTCTCCACTTTCCTTCCAGCTTCTCTCATTACAGCCTCCCTCCTCTTCGTTCCTGACCTCCACATTTCATGGTTCCCCCCCATGCATGCACTCCTCCGCTACCATCCTCATGTTCTCCTGTGCTGCTTTCCCTCCTCTTCTCTGGTAAAGTCATCAGTCAGAGGAAGGGGGTATAGGGATGCACGCCAGTGAACCGCTGCTGCATCCATTCTTTGGGGATTTAAAGTGCTCAAGAAAGGAGAGAAAATATAAGATTGAGAGAGAGAAAAAAGTACAATGCTGCATTATCCGCGTGACATTCAAGCCTCAGCCCAAATCCCCGAAACTGCGAGCAGACAAAGCAGCACTCAATCAAATTACATCCAAGCAGCTCCCACCTACTGACTTTACCAGACACCTCCACCTTTTGACTTCACAGAGCACATTAGAAACCTCACTTCAATCACACAAGACCTTAAAAAGGAGGGGATTTTCTTTCTTTTTTTTCAAGTGTGAGGCTGTTTATATACATAAGTTTTCAGTTCAGAAGCAAAAACCCACTGGAAGCAAGGCAAGTTTGTTAAACCACTGTTTTACTACCTCATTTTCTCCCTAATTTAGAGCCACTCTCCTCTCAGCACTGCTCTGGCTCTGTACTTCCACAGATTAGGCTGAAAAGGAGAATTTGTTTAGTTTTACCTTTTCTTTTCTTTTCTTTTCTTTTCTTTTCTTTTCTTTTCTTTTCTCTTTTCTTTTCTTTGCCCCCCACTCCCTTCCCCTTTTTCCCTTCTCATTCAGCTACAATAACATATTCCTTCATTCCACAAACAGGATATCAAGGGAAATTACACACACAGGAGTACACACACCTCACATGTGCGCCGTGTGATCAGTTTCATTGGCGGCCGGAGAGTATTTTCTTGAGCGCGTGCCAGGCTCCAGGTCAAAGCTAGACCCGCTGCAAATCCGAGATCCCAGATTCGAAAACATCGCACAGTAAACACACACACAGGGGTTACAGCCTTGGTGGAGGCCCTTCTGGGAGGAGGAAGTGGAGTAGAAACTCACGGGTGGCAGAGCTTTTCAGCCAACACACACACACACACAGTATAAACATGCACACACACACACACTCACAAGCGGTGCAGCGCTTGTGTCGTCTGTCATTAGGGAGCTGGCTGGCGGAAGTGAAGCGCACACACACACACACACACACACACACACACACAGAGTGTCGTTAGCACAGTAGTAAAGTCACACTGTTCAAAGGAGCCGGAGACGTTTGATCAGCATTATGAGAGGACTGAGCAGGCGTCTGGGAGGCCTGCTCGAGCCGCCATATGCTGCCACTGACGTTAAATGTCATTAGTCTACGGCAGGAGCGCAGAGAGAGGGAAGGATGATGATTAAGCTCCAATTTTAGCTTTAATGGACTTTTCTTTTCTAAAAGGATTACGTCGCACTTTTTACTTGATAGCTCACAGCGGAAAACTAAATGAAAGGTGGAAAAGGCAAAGTGAGACGAAGAAAGGCAGCACCGGAACAAAGAAGACACCAACATTTAAAGTCCACAAAATTCTTTTCATTGAGTCGCCACACAGCAGATATCTAGGCAACCCCACCCCCACACACACAACACAGTGGGCTGATACATGTTTCCCGGCTTGGCCATGATAAAGCAGACGATTGGCTTCTACAATATAACACAACTTAATTCAAAAGCATGCCTCTTTGGTCGTGAGCATGAGGTGGAAGCAGCACTGAGTTGATGTTCCACTGACTCAGTGGAGGCCGAGAAGCGGCGTGTGGCTCAGGCTAAAGGCTGGAGTTAAGGTTAGGGTCGGCTGTGTATCGTAAGAGGGGGTCAAATTGCCTCGGGTGCATTTCAGGTTCACCCGAGGGGTCAAAGGTCAAAAACTGACAATGTTTTACCTGTCAGTCAAAGCGACTAGCTGAGAGAGTTAAAGATGTGGAGACGTGTCAGGGTGGGTGATTTGGATGTGTGTGGTGGTGAGGGGTCATTAGGTTGGTAAGTAGGTGTAAAATGTATGACTGGTTCCTTGTTTACTCTTAGATTTATTGGCCATCTTTATTTCGAGCCCATTCTGGATGTACTTTCAGGTTAAAATCTGTAAAAGGTGACACAATTTGTACCTTTTTCTTGCAAGTTTTTTCATTTCTCTGTATTAAAATTTTATACCCTAAACATACCTTTAAACAAAATGTTAGTCAATCCTAACAAAATCCAGTCTGGAACAGCTTATTCCGCCTGTCTGCACCGTGCAATGATGCTTTTCAGTACAAAAAGGTAGTGTTAGCATAGAATTCAAAATATGTATCATAGCTGGCAAGTTATTGAACTGCCTGAAAAAATCCCACACATGCATCCAAAAAGAAAGAAATCCTCCTTTTCTCTCCCAAAACCGCCTCACTCTCCACTGAGTGCCATTGACCTTTGGCATTTCGGCATCGAGGCCAGTCTCCTGCAGCCAAACAGGCAGCCAGTGACAGCTTGACAATCTGTCTAAACTCTGGATGGAGGTTGTGTTTTCACAGCCCAGGACGGAGACCATCGGCTGCAGCAGCTCAGTTACCAACACCGAACCGGCACCTATCAATGAGTGGAGTGTATGCACTGGTGTGTGGGTGGGGTTTTTCGCTGTGTCTCCATAGACACGCGCGCACACGCTAACCTCAAATCAACAGTGGCAGGCCAGCTTTCCTGTGTGTAAGGAAATGGGATTGACATGAAAAGGAAAGTGGACTGTTATTTGATTTAGCCCTCGGCGCAGCCATGCGCGCACTCACACTCTCACACACACTTCACCCCAGAGATGCCCGGTCCTCAAATCAGCCTCATGTCATGCCGTGGTTTTGAGAGCAAACATAGGAGTCAGGCTGAAGGATACAGACAACCGCTGTGTTGAAAACACACACCTATGGCAGGAGTTGGATTTCGGGATGGACGTAGGAATGTGGACTGGGAGCGAGGCGGTCTCTGGAAACACACCTTGCTTCTGATGGCTTTCACAGATTGCGGTTTAAAGGCCAAGTGCTCTATCCTCTGCCCTCCTCTTCGTTCTATCATTCCCTCCTCCTCCTCCCTCTCCTGCACTCTTTTTCCCCCCTTTTCCGTACCTCTCCAACTGCCCCACAAAACCCACATCTTGAGGTCCTTTCTCACTGCAGGCTTTTCGATACAGTACACACACACACATACACACAGCCACACACTCGCATAGCGACATAGCACACCCCAGGGGAACAGGGACAGGGCCTTAATGTTTAATGTTGTGGTTTCAGGGGGACTCAGTGACTGCAGCCGAAGGCAGAAACAGATGTGCCTCGCTCAGATTCAATTAGTCCCTTTCTTCTTAAGTGCGTAGGAGAGGAAAGACACAGCAAATGACAAGCAAAGTCTACAAGATTACACTTCCACCATAGCTCAGACCAGTATTCCCTGCAGCAGGTTTCACTGACAGCGAAAGCAGAGTTATATAACAGGAAAATGATTTTGATAATCAATTAAAAAAAATCAAATATTCCCTTCATTCCCACTTCTTCAATGTGAGTTTTTTAGGTTTATGTCTTCTAACCCAACTAGATTTTGGAGTCTGGGAAGTTGCCATTCTTTTCTATTCTATTGTTTTATAGGCCAAACACTTAATCAATGAATCATAAAGAATAATAACAGATTGATTGATCATGAAAAGAATAATAAGCTTCTCTGTGAGCAGCATGAGGTTATTCTGTGTTTCTCAGGATCACACAGTCTTGCTGCATCTGGCAGTGGTGGTTAGTATCCATTAAGTGCCTCTCTTCAGTTTCACATTGTTTTAATCAGTGCTAGTGTGTGTGTGTGTGTGTGTGTCTGTGTTTGTGTGTGTGCGGCTTTCATTGGTATGTGTCCCCTTACCACAGCCATTAAACTTGTGCTCTATTTTAAACTCCATGAGCCCATTAAAAGTGTGTGTTCATCACAAAACCCATGAAAACAAATAAAAAATTCTAATATAGAGGAGATCTGCTGCTGCTTACAATTAGGAGCCATTCCTACGCAGGCTGTTGGGAAATGTTGTTTATCATGATGTGATTGGAGCGATGTCGGCTTTCTGATGGCACTGGAATGCAGCGTGGGGTCCCCGGCATGTCTCGCAGAAAAACACACAAACATGTGAATACACACACACACGTATACATGCACACACATAAACTCGTGTTGTGTTTATGAATTTAGTCTGAAGTGGGTCATGTGTGAAAGGATAAGAAAGAGATATCAGAGAGTCAATGTAATGTCACAGTGTTTGTGTATGTATGTGTGTGTATGTGTGTGTGTATTAAGTGAGAAGTCTGTGTTTGATGAAGATTACTGGAGACCTTGAAATCAGTCCCATCTGTGGCATTCTTTGAAGCTCTCCATTTCCCGTCTCTCTCTCTCTCTCTCTCTGCAGATCTGATCGTGGGGGCGTTCGGCTCAGGCGAGGTGTCGGTGTACAGGTAAGAATGTGTTCTGTCTCATATTAACCTTTTTGCGCGTTTCCTTTTTCAGCTTCGTCATGTCAGAAAGTGTCATGCGTTTGCAACCCTGTGTGTGTTTGCTTGTGTGTAGGTCTCGAGCTGTAGTGTCCGTGGAAGCTGAAATGATCTTGACTCCCAGAATCCTGAACCCCGACGACCGACAGTGTCACCTGCCTCAGACAGATATCATGGTCACCTGGTAAGAACATCTAATTCCAAAGAAACTAGTAAATTCCCTCTCGCACCTACACCTCAGCATTCTCCAGTACAGCCCGTAAACTGCATTATGGTCCACAGCTGTGTTGTGTGTGTGTTTGATCACATGCATCCACAACTTTCAAACCATGCAATATATAATATATATGATATATATCCTTTCGTTAAGGGTTTCACTGTATATATCGGTTCTTGTTTATGTAAAAGGAACAGAAGCTTCTCTCTCCCAAAAAAAGAAAACAGCGCTCCTGAAATGTCTCATCAGTATTCCCGCCTTTTATTCAGTGACTTTGTAGCCTAAGCCTAATTGCAATAGATTCAGATCACCTGTGCACAGGGTGGAGTGACTGACTCCTGATTGGGGAGTGGAAGCAGCTTGGGGCGTTTCCCTCCCAACCAATCACGGTGGGATGACACGAGGTGGGGAATGGCACACAAGGTGGCTCGCACCCTCAGCCTGAATCGGTCCCTGACCCATTGAAAACCTCAGTCCCCTTAGATTGCTTAGGCCCTTTTGGGTTTTTTATGGCTGTCCACATCTTTCTAGTGAGTAAACTGTGTGTATTTGGGAGCCCTTTAAGATCCAAGCCCCTATACACCTTCAGTTTGACATTTTATTTCCCTGGTGCTTGTAGGAGGCATTTGTTTGTCATACCCAGAAGAGGCATTTGTTTGATTTATTGTCCAAGTAGCGGACATTGGGCATTACCCTCTAGATTTTCATGTTTTATGTTTACATTTTTATGTAGGTTGGGCTGGCCTGCACTGCCACTAACGCAACAACTTTGTGACATCACAATATGTCACCTTGTCACACATGTTATTGTTGTAACAATGTTTTAATGCTGCCCCCCTTAACTAGATCTCTGTTGAAAAAGAGATTTAAAACTCAACAGGGCTTTACGAGGCCAAAGTGAACAATTATTTTTCCTTCCATAGTGTTTCCAAGCCATCCTATTGTTGGCACCTCATGGATAACCGGATCGCTTTTCATTTTTCTCAGAGTTGCAACTACCAACAACACAGGACAATATATGAATTTATTCAGTTTGTAATGGAGATGTGAAGCAAATTTTCCTGTGATATTTCGCGCCCGGTGTGAGACAGAATAGCATAGTAAAAGCAGAGTTTATAGGGAACCAATATAAAAGCAAATGGTGTCAATATTTTATAGCCATTATGTTGTGAATTCTGCATTAACTTATTAAGTATACATTCAGGCAAAAAAACTTGTCTGTGGCCAGTTTGAATAAAATCAAAATAAGCTTACAAAAAAACTTGTTGTAAAATAAATACTGACTAATGCACCACTGGCACAAAGAAAGACAAGAATTTATTTGATTTTCTTTTTGTTTACTAAAATGTTCCTCCAGCTCCTCACCACAGTCCACTATTGGTTGTAATTTTTACCAGCTGCGTATCGCTCCAGCACTTCCGTTTGGCATTGCATTGTGGGACAATAGTGCCCATCAATACCAGACTCAAAGTCAGTCAAAAAATGAAAAGTGAAATCTTTAAGTGCAATATACTTACTTTAGAAACCTTTCCAGCATTGACACTCAAGATACTTCTTAAAGGTAATTTGTAGTAGAGATGTGAGTCAGAACGTGTGTGTGTGTGTGTGTGTGTGTGTGTGTGTGTGTGTGTGTGTGTGTGTGTGTGTGTGTGTGTGTGTGTGTGTGTGTGTGTGTGTGTGTGTGTGTGTGTGTGTGTGTGTGTGTGTGTGCAGGTGAATTTAAGTGAAAAGGATCAAGGTCTTAAACAAACACGAGACTAATGAGGCCCGCTGCGGCTCTGAACCCCAGAGCTGCACCAGAAATATCACGGCTGTATACTGTATCATGAAATGGTATGCAGCATAAAGTATACACTCTCACAAATCACACACACACACACTGACAGATGTGACAGATATTTCACCCCTGCGCTCTCGACGTCTACCATCAGCCGAGGTCTGTTTGTCTGTGTGTCTAATGCAATAATTTTAGAAGCACACTGAGAAGGCGTGCTCGTATAACCTGGAAAGTCAGATTTATGGGACTCTGCAATTAATATGATACTGCATGATTCTATTTTGATTATGTTATTGTTCCTGTGGGTAGCAGGCTGGATTTGAACAGTATTGGGGTTTTGGTTTAGTCGAGGGGGACTGAAGAAGGGGAGTCTCGCCTCTCCTGCTGTTTCACCACAGTCTATTGTTGGTCTTAACTTACTGGGGCTTGAACCGCTGTAGGAGTATCTGGACGGGAGAAGTGTGCTCGGCTAGTTGCCACCACAGTGTCTGTGTGTGCGCTTTAGTGGTGTGTGAGTGTTGGCAGTGAGTGAAAAGGGAACAGGATTTGGGTCAGATTGACAGAGAGCCCTAAACTGTGGAATTCTGTCAAAACAAAACTTGGCTTATTTAAATAAACCGCCATAAAGTTCTGGTCAGAGGTATGGGATCAGATAGGACATATAGGACACACACGCAGAGAGTCCCACAGCAGCCCGTAGAATTAAAGGATGTCTGAGGCTCTTGCGTTTCAGAGGGGTGAACATTTTTGGAAATTTTAGTTTTTTCCCTGCAGTGAGAGCCGGAGAGACGCATGATAGGAGGTAGGCCCAGGCTGGGCCTCTAATGTATTAACATTACATTTTAGTCAGGGGGTTAAGCATCTGATTTTGCTCTTAAAAAATGGCATTTCTGGTGTTCTTTTAAAACCTGGGCCTTATATTTACATGTTAAGGTGTGTAAATGATTCATACTTACCAAAAGGTTTGGACTCAGTCCACTATATCTCCTCAGCTGGACGGTTACAATGGCTGAAATGTAATCCTTTGGGGCAACTGCGACCGTCAAAGTTACGTCCACAAGTCTGTCCACTGACAGGCTGAGGTTGTTGGGTCTGACAATAATACGTAAATGAGTCCTATGGACATAGACATTTGATACATAATAAGATCCTTTTTGTAACCAGATACAAGTCTCACTCTGAACTCGCATGAGGTGAGTTGTATTGGTTGTTGCCTTACATGCATTGCATCAATGAAATCAGTTAAATAGTCAACCATGACATTGGAAATGAATTCTTGCTGCAATTCATCTTTATGAACTTCGAACTCCTCTCCCCAAAATCTCACTCACGTTTCCACTTCTCCTTGAGTAAATATGGTTTCTGGTTACAAAAAGGATCTTATTATTAACTACAAAGGTCTCTCCCCGGGAATTATTTCTGTTCTGTTGCCAGAAAACAACTTCAGGCTAAAACAAGCACTTATGTACCTTTGACGGTCTGAGTTGCCCCAAAGGATTACATTGCAGGCGTGTCATGGCTGTTGGTTGGGGAGATCTACTGGACCGATTCATAACTTTTGGTAAGTGTGAATCATTTCCACAACAAAACATGGAATTATTGGGCCCAGGTTTAAAAATATCAGAATATTCCTTTCAGTATTTCTGGCTCATTTTAAGCCTTTATAACAGATAGTGGGGTTGTGCGTCTTTTTCCTTATCCAGGCAAAGACAGTAGCCAGGAATTATATTTCTACTTGGTCCAATGGTTATGATTCTTTCCAAGATTGAATATTGTTACGGTTTGCGAATAGGTTCAACATATCTGATGATGATATGTCAGATTGTAGTCGTAGCTTGTTTATGCTGCCCCCAAGTGACTCAAAAATCAGTTACTGCAGGTTTAAATGTCTTGATCGGTTTTTCAGAGATTGCTAGAGCATTAGTTTTCCGCAACGTTTAGCTTCCTGACTCCAATGCAATGGTGATACATGACAAACTGGGGCTGGATGGAAGGATGAAGGAGTCGTGGAGAAGGAGGGATGACTACTTGATGACCAGCCTTGCATTTACAATCCTCACTCATTAAGCGGACCCGGGGGTTGAATGGGAGGGGATTTATGTGTGCATGTGTGCAGGAGGGGTCGACCAGCAGTGTGAAAGGAGGGTGGTGGGGCACAGATGCATTTTGGGGGAAATTACATACAGTAATGACTAACCGAGGCCGGAGCTGTTGTGAGTAAAATGTGGGTCATTTCCGCGCTACATACACTTAAGTTTGACGTACAGTGCTCATTAGAGTCACACTTGTGCGAACCCACCCAAAAACACACACATGCTTACATGCAACACTTATTAAAACACGCGTGCAACCAAATGGAGAGGTCTGCATGACTTAAGGGAGCAATTTTTTAAAATAGAAACCTGTATTTATCACACACCCATAAACTCACATCTGCATCACACACATGCAGAGCACGGGGGCGGGGGGGGAAACTAGCTCATCATCATTGTGTCATCTAATGGGGGATCCTAATTATTAACAAACACACACGCATCCCCAGCATCTGCTTTTT
This sequence comes from Diplodus puntazzo, assembly GCA_963678695.2. NCBI lineage: Eukaryota > Metazoa > Chordata > Actinopteri > Spariformes > Sparidae > Diplodus > Diplodus puntazzo. Next base: position 16,707,888 of record OZ023160.1, read on the forward strand.
GTATGTTGGGGTTTGTGAGCTGAAACCAAACAAACAATAATCACATGAAGTTGTTCGCCTCATGCCTCAAACTGCTGAGTCTTCAGTGGCCAATCAGGAGAGTTGCGCCTGTAAGCTCTCAACGATTAGTGGATATTAACAGTGCGGAGCTCCCTGTGTGGGAGTCACTTTCCTGTTCTTGATTAAAGAGGTGATAACACACACACACACAAATGAACTCACACATACACTCATACATACACAAACAGAGGAAATGCAGAAATGCTTCCCAGTCTCCCATGTCTGTGTGTCTAATTGAGGGGCTCACGGGGCCCTCAGCGGTGTTTCCCACTGCGACTGGAGTGCAGGAAGAAGGAAGTGGCTCTCATATGGGCAGTTTATTTAGTTAATCATACTGTCTAGTTCGTGTTTTGTGCTTCTAGCGTGCATACAAACATGACGAAGAGTGTGGTCGAAACACCTGCATGGAATGAATGAAATAATGATATTATGTGCAGTCATGATGTCATCCAAATAAGTCGCCGCTACGACCAGCGCTTAATATTTGTTGTAAATGTAGTTATCATCAGTTAAATGGCAAATAACATTGTAATAATACCAGGGTTGCAACATTAACTTAAAAGAAATCACCACAGCTGAAGACAGCATATTGGAAATGTCCGGTAGCGTCTGCTTATGTAAACACCATCAGTGACTACTGATGATGTATGATGTCCTATTTCATAGGGTGAGAGTTTCATCCACCACCCCTTGTGATTCTGTGTTTAATGTGTAAAATGACTTAAATGCATCACACAAACGGCTGTGTTCAAAAAAACAATCAAATAAAGTTGTACAAATAAAAGCAAGTAGCATCTTTCTTCCATGTCCCTCCAAAAAAAATACACATGCTAGTCGGATCACGATCTTTAAGACGTAAGGCAGTGGTGCTCATATCGGTATTTAATCATAATTAACACAGAATTAATTTATCTAAAAGATCTTTGTAGCTGCTTCAATGACAACAGTCACAATCACAACAAAGACCAATTTAATACTCGTTCTTGCCTTCTCGTCCAATCTTTTGAGAAAGCACTTTGTTCACGTAGCCATCCTTAAATTGCATGGCATATATTCTGTATGATTTATTGGTAGATTCGGTATCGAGAAAGGACTTTATGACCTTACGACTGGGTACATATTTTAGCACCTGTGTTATTTGTTCACTTTGTCATCGTGAATGTTTGTGAACAGACATTTAATGTGTTGGTCAGCAAAACACGCTGAAAGTTATCCCTTTCTTCTCTCTTGTCTTTCTCTTTATCTGCCCTAAATGTTCTTCCTCCAGTCTGAAGGTGGACGTTTGCGCAGCAGTGAGTGGAGTGGGGATCCCCAACTCTGTTGGTAAGCAGCTGTTCACACTGTACAAAGCACAGAGGGTGGGACAGTAGTCAGAGCCAGCTCCGTTGTACATCTCATTAGAGTCTCCTGCTGTGAAACTGCTGCTCAGCCACTCCAATCAGAATAGAAAACAAACGAGGGAGGGAGGGAGGGTGGAAACAAGAATAGGGTAGTCAGACAGACAGTGAAGGTGTCAAGTACATTGTTTCCACTGCCTAATGATGCTCCGTGGAGCAAAACGCCTACAAACGTCTCCTTACTTCATAAATAATGGAAAATCACACTCATAAAGGGACTGGACAGTTTGGATTCAGCGGTGAGGGAGTGGCTGATTGACTGGAATGTCTCACTCTCATTGTCATATTTTCCTCTCGCCTCTCCATCCACATCCACCTCTGCCTCGTCTCCTCCTGTCCAGACCTCAGAGCGGAGCTGCAGCTGGATTGGTTGAAAGGCACCAGAGGCGGCGTGAAGAGGGTTTCGTTCCTGGACACCCAGCAGCCTCAGCGAACAGGGATCCTGACCCTGGGTCACAACCGGCCACGTGCATGCCGGAGATACACCATTTACCTGAAAGTAAGCAAATCACACATGTGCAAACACAGATTCAAGAGCTTTGCCTAATGCTTTGCAATCCACCAACATCTACTATTTAAACTTTCTGTCACTCTATCAGGAGGATGATGAATTCAGGGATAAATTGACCCCTATCTCACTGGCACTGAACTACAGCTTGGCTCCACCCTCTCATGGCCAAGACCTCCCACCTGTCCTCAACCATTACAGCAGCACCTTCCTTCAAGAGCATGTGAGTATATGAATTGTATATACAATAAGCATAATACTGCACATCTAGTGCATGTTTGACCGTCCTGGGACTGGAATCCCTCCTCTGTTGCTTTTCCTGCAGTTTCTCCTCTGTTCTTCCAGGATAAAGGTTTTCTGTAGAGGAGTTTCTCTTTATCCACAGAGAGCTTAAGTTTGGGTGGTGTCATAGCTGGAGTTTCTCAAACCACTTGCGGGAAAAAAAAACTGTGAGATTTATTGGGCTGTATAAATAAAGCTGACTTGACTCAACTAGACTAAGCCAAACCCTAAGCACATACTGCCAAACTTGAGCCATGAATTAAACCTGATGTTATATTTCACTCATTATTTGATGGATCTGCTTACCTAGTAAAAAAAAAAAAAAAAGTAAGTAAAAAAATACAAAATAAAAAGATGATCTACATTACCTGGTCATACCTACCAAGCTCAATTTTGTCATTCCTCTGGACAGATCAGGAACATGTGGCTGGTAAACACAAACCTTCTCTCAGAGCAAACTTAGCTGGTCAAACAATTAGAACCAACATCTTAACATGAAGAAAATCTTGTGCACAGGAGCATAATTCAGGCGATTGCTGGTCAGTCATTGAAGGAAGTGCACACAAAAACTTTGGCTTTAGACCAACTAAAAGTGATTCGTCAAGCAAGCATGAGGAAGAATATGTGAAACACTTCATCCACGTTTTTAGGCTTTGGTCCCCTTTAGTTCAATCAAGCGCAATGAAATGTCAATCATGATAGCCCTGTAACACTCATAACTTTTTAACCATAATTTAAGCTCATCAGATCTACAATCTGCATCAGATTACACTTACTTATATATTCCAGCCACCTATATATGACTGATCCTTTCGAGCAAGATCCATGCATTATTTCCTGAGAAATGTAAAAACAAAAAAAAAAAAAAAAAAACACCTTGCAAAGAAAGTGATGAAAACTCTCCTCAGTCCCTTTATCGAAATCTGCACCCAGATGTTAACAGGGTCTATTCTGGGCTGAGACCCATCCTTCATTCCATCAGTACTTTTTGTGGAATCCTGCCTACAAACAAACAGACACGGGTAAAAAAAAATAGCCTTCTTGGCGGAGGTAAAAACCAAAACCAACCTCTGCCTGAAGCCTGCCACAACAAAACCCCAAACTGATTCTGCTGAACTCTAGCAGAACTCTAGTGTGCATGTTATGTGTCTATGTGTGTGTGCAACACCTGCATCCTGGTGTGTCCCCGGTGTGTTTACTTCTAATCTTGGTTTCATGATGATATCCAGTGTACCTGAAAACTCTCCTCATGACAGCCTCTCCCCCTCTTTGTGTACCCCTCTTCCTCTCAGGCCTACATTCTCCTGGATTGCGGCGACGACAACGTTTGCATCCCCGACCTCCAGCTCTCTGCCACCATGTAAGACTGACACGGCCGCGCCCTCTGACCTCAACCTGTAAACAGTCGACACTTCGCACACCAAACGCAGACACACACATTCACACAAACGCACATGCAGCTGAAACACAGAGAGTGTGCCTGTTAGTCCTCACACAATGAGCAAAGTTTACTCTTGAGCTGCTCACATTATAGTTCCATTCACCATGTTGTGTGTGTGTGAATTAGCCTCCTCTCTATAGTGTTTCCAGCTGTACCGTATCTCCATGGCAGCGTTGTACAAACATCCTGTCACCCTCCACTGGCTGACACACAAGCTTGGATACACATATTTTTGGGGTTATTCTTGGTGGTGGTGGTGGGGGGGTTGCATTCCATGAAGCAGAGCACATGAACCAATCCTAAAAATTATAAACTGAATTTCTCTTGTCGATTACGGCAGCAAAGTGCTATATTTCCTATGTCCTCTACATGACTGAATGATTTAGTTTCTCTGCTCTCGGTTCTCTTTTTTTGAATAAAACACACACACACACACACGCACACACACACACAGGGACCGCTCAGAGCTGGTGATTGGAGACGACAATCTGGTCTTGCTGACCATCACCGCGGCTAACCGAGGAGAGGGAGCCTATGAGACTGAGCTCCACACACTGATCCCACCAGAGGCCGACTATATTGGAGTGAAGCGCAGCACGGAGGTAAATACACACACACACACACACATTTGTCTAAAAATCAATGTGTCTGACGCTGAGGGTCAGTCGGATGGACACTGAAAATTGACATATAGTATTAAGGCCATTTCGAAATGAGGAAGTGAGCTATTTGAGGTTGCAGTTACAGTACGACATCACATCCTGTTGTGTCTTGTGTTTGTTTGGAGTGATTAAAAGCGAGGCTATCAGCAGGCTGTGCTTTACTGGCAACCGCCCAAAAGCCCCTACTATGATTTACAAGCTGCATTAGTGACCACGGAAATGGATAGGGTCAATCTGTGTGTGTATGTGTGTGTGTGTGTGTGTGTGTGTGTGCTTGTGTTTGTGTGTGTGCGCTAATGAGTGTGTAATGGGGCTATTTGATTGATGAGGTTGTTACTGTCAGAGCATTCATCACTCCTCCTCTCCAGCCTCCCTCCCTCCCTCCCTACCTCTCATTCTCACTCCTCACCCTCTTCACCCTTTGATGCTGTTAAACTTCCCTCCGTTGTTCTTTTCTTCCCCTTCTTGACTCTCAGTGCCCCACATTTGTCACTTTCATCCACTCTTGCCTCGTCATCTCATTCGTTGTACTCGTCTTTGTCTCTTTTTCTCCTCTCTAGTCCCAGTCTCAGCTAAACTGCGAGTACAAGATGGTCAATGAGTCCAGGATGGTGGTGTGTGACCTCGGGAACCCGATGGTGGCCGGGACAGAGGTGAGCTGTGACACACAAAAGCACAAACAAACTGGAGCTACAACAACCAATCGATGTGTTATCAACTATATCGGAGACCTATTGGGCTTTTTCACAGAGTCATACATTATGACTTGTGGCTAGTTTAGCACGTAAGAATTGATTTGGCACAGCTGGTTCGCTGGTTCAGGCATGTGTGTGCTGACCAATCAGAGGAGACTTTCAGGAAGGAGGGGAGGTTTAAAGTGACAGGAGCTAAAATAGAACATTTCAGACAGAGGGGGAATACAGAGCTGCAGCACTGGACAATATGAGGAAACTGATGTTTTTAGAGCATTACATGTAAACCTGTTCTAACAGTCACCTGAAATAAAGTTCAAGCCTAAAAAAGTTCACAATATGTTTCTTTCAAATTAAACAATTATTTTGATAATCGATTAACCAGTCGTATTATTTTACAGAAAAAGGAAACTAAAACCAAATTCCCTGATTCCAGCTTCTTTATTTTTTAGCGTATTTCCTCCTTTACGACATTAAACTGAATATCTTTGGGTTGTGGACAAAACAAGATTTGAGGACGTCTATGGCTTTGGGAAACAATAATCAACATTTTCTGACATGATTTTGACCGAACATATAATTGATTTATTGAGAAACTAATCAACAGATTAATTGACAATGAAAATAATCTGTAGCTGCACCCATAAAACACACGTACACACACACCATTCATTAAAACATCCCTCTCTAATGTGCATTCATGCGAAGAAGCTCCGACTGTCAATCCTTGGGTTTAATTCACGCTGATTGATGGTTTCCAGTGATTACTGATCATCACCTTGACCCCTCATTCCACACACTTTGACTCCCCCGACTCTGCTTCACACACAGTGTACGTGTGCGCCTGCCTAAGTGTGTATGCAGCGTGTGATAATAATCCATTTAGCTCTCGGATGGCTGACACATGCAGGAAGCCAAGGCTTTGTAGAGTAAAGAGTGGTCCCTTCCTACATGAAATCCGACCGTGCCTTTGTACGGACTGTGTGCGCCACGAAGCATGTCACATGCGCTTCAGTGCATGGATGTGATCAAGTGTGCGTGTTACTGCAAGTGTGGGGTTTTCTCCAAAGGTGTCAAGGCCGGCGCAGAGGTGCGTTTGAGCTCTGGAGGTGACACATGGCGTTCTGATAAATCAATTATGTGGTCATGTTTCACTGTTGGGGGAGGAGAGCAAAACAAGGCATGTGAAAGGGACAGAACGTGTGTGTGTGTGTGTGTGTGTGTGTGTGTGTGTGTGTGTGTGTGTGTGTGTGTGTGTGTGTGTGTGTGTGTGTGTCTGCTCCCCAGCCATCCAGATGTTTCCCATATTTAACTCTCCCCTTGCCCCGCTGGACGTCCAGGAATCCATGAGCTTATGCAGAACATTGCTCCACGCACCCCCATACTGACTCTGGTTATATTGAGCAACGGAAGAGTTCTCATCACTGGAGTTCATTCCTTGTGCCACATGACACAGCTGCAGTGCCTCACTGAGCAAGGTGATCAGTGTAGGAGGTACATGCCTGAAGGAGAGCTGGTTTTGGCCTATCTGGATGACTTTCAGTGTTTGTTTTTTTCTTTTTCTTTTTCTTTCTGACCTCATTTTAGTTCAGTAAGCCTGGGTGGCATTCACTAAAATTAAGCATATTTTGACAAAACTTTTGCTGCAATGAATAATGATTAATAATATTACGGTAAGGCCTCAAATAATCATCTGTCAGTTTGCAGTAGACACCTTCCGTGATGATTTGAGCATAGTGCATTGCTGTTTCACAAAATGTTAGCATTTAAAGATATAATATGCAATATCTTAGCATTAAAATGACTAAACATGACAAGACCATATGTATTTTGTTGAATCAGATCAGTCATTTTACTCAAGTTAAAGGTCATTACTTACAATTCTAAGAATCGGCCTCCTCTCCTCAGCAGCGTTCTCTTGGATGGATAAAACGATAAAGTAAAAACTGCTTAATGGGTCGGGTGTTAATGTATTTGGGTGGCCGGGCCAAGTAAAATGTATGCGAGGGAAACAGTTGACCAATTTAATCAAAATATTCGAAAACAAACTCTACTAAATGAAACTGGTTTGAGAGCCAAACAGCCCCTGTAGGCTTGTATGTGGCTGTTAAAAGTTTGTAGTTTCATTCTCCATCTAAACACAGCCTCAGCTGTCAGCTGAATTGTTGTTTGTTCGATGGTGAAAACTTTGTATGGCTGACAAAAAAAGGCTTACAATCCCTTCAGAAACTTCTCAAACCACGGCTTCAGCGTAAACCATGTCTCTCAGCATTCTTCCAAAGAATCACTGTTTTGCCAAAATATTGCGGCTAAAACACGTTGCTTGTGGCAAAAGCTTTGCAGCTTCAAGGACGGCAGTCGCCCAAAACAGAAGCAGCGTATTCAGCCGTAATGTGGCCAAATGATAATTATTTGGAATAAACTAAGCATACAGACGGACAGCGGAGAATTGGCCAGCATCACTTTGAGAAAGTTTCTGTGGATGTTTTGTTTATTTTCTCCGCCGTGAAAATGTATCCAACATAAATCCAAGCTGACCACAGCTGCTGGTCTCTCTAAAGGACGAAACTACAAACGTTTAACAGCCACCTTAAAGGCCGGGGCGTGATCCTCCAAAAGACAGACTTTAAGAGGCACAGTTGACCTCTCCAGACGTCTCCTCGTCTGTGACAGGGAGTATCATAGCTGATAGTGACGTCTTCTCTCTGAGCTACTCGTACTCGTTTGGTGTCTGTCTCTTCAGATCTCTCTGGCTCCTCTCCAGCTTCTCTCTGATGTGTCCCGTAAAGATGGCTCGACTTTGTAGTCCTGCACCCCCGCCCACATCCCGCAGGCCTGCCTTGTGAAGCACGGGCCTGCATGCTGTCAGGTCCCTCTCTGGACCATGTGTTTGACCTGTTGTTCAGGAGTCGCACATGCGCGCACAGATACACACACAGATACACACAGTTGTCGTACAGTGGATGATGAACTAAATCCGTCACATGGTTTGAGTTAGCCCGGAGGACATGGGATTCAAACTTGGGAGAGACAAGAGCCGTAACTGTGGCTTTTAAGTGTGTAGTCTGGATTTTCTCTGATTTAAGATTTCTGCAACACACACACAAACACACACACGCATGTGTGTGCGCGCACACACACACACACACACAGACATGATTGTCTGCCTACTTGTAACAGAAGAGGCTGTAGTTAGCAGGGATTTTACTGTCTATTACCAGACACTTTAAACACGATGTCCCCTTTCATGTACAGATGCATCTCATTTCTGTCCTCCGCTTTTCTACCGTCACATGTTTTTTTTGTTTTTTTTAACATTATCTCTCTCTCTCTTTTTTGTGTTTTGCCCAGCTGTCTGTTGGTTTGCGGTTTTCTGTCCAAAGGCTGGAAGACGCCGGACCGAAAATCAGCTTCGACCTCCAGATCCACAGGTGACACACCCACCAGCTCTCACGCATACTCCCCCCCTCCGTCCTTCCCTCCCTCCCACGTCCACACACACTCAAACACATACACACAAAGAGCTGTTTGTCTTTCCTCTGAGCCATGTAAATAAGTACTGTGTCTGTCCTGATCACGTCGCTGTCTGTGGTTTGATGAAACTAACCGCAGAGGCAAGAAGAAGACAGATGGCCCAGAGGAAACTCCGGAGCGGAGACGAGCACTACACAACATGTTCACTGTTTGCTCATTGTGCTGCTTTTCGATACGACACATCACTAGACACAGACAGTAAAATGCTGGCCAAGCCGTCTGCCAGAGAAATTCTTCGAGGAGTCAGCTGAACATAGACATAGTTTTGTTATGAGCATCTGTGTCCGCAGCCTCCTGTGAAGTGTTTCAACTCAGATACAGAACATAGAGTGCAGTCAGGGCATTGTGTGTTTCATTTTACGCCTCTAGATTGTATCTAAACTCATTGTGAATCTCTTCTCAGCTCCAACAAAGATAACTCCTACAGCAACCCAGTCAGCCTGAATCTGTCCATCGTTGCCGTGGCTCAACTCAATTTGCGCGGGTGAGTCAAGCATCTTTGCATGTGAGAGTGCGGCGTCCTCTCCAAGAATTGGCGACAAAAGTCTTTGTTGCCGTGTCGGCTTCACAAAGGCCCAATTGATCTGGTTTTAGCCCAAAAATCCGGGGTGTTTTGCTGGATATTACAGCCCCCTTTTGAGATGTTTAAATTTGTGGAGCCTGTTTACATACAGATGGAAAACAGCATGGAAACACAGTTCGAGAAATAAATTTGAACTAATCATGAGCACATGGGAGACTTGTGAGCCTTTGACATGTTCACGGATGCCCACTGATACCCACACAAACACACGCACACACTTCAAAGCTTGGGTCCCTGAATGACGTCCTTTTGGGTGTGGTCATTTGGACATACAAACAGAAGAAAGACCGGGGTTATGAGAGACGATTTCCTGTGAAGCTGTCTTGACTCAGCTGTGCCCATCCGGCATTCTGAATGGGGGCATAAACAAGTTTGCCCACGTATGTCAGACTACAATCAGGTCTTCACAATGGTGTCATCAACTCTGGCAGAATCAGCTTTTCAGCAGTTTCCGAAACCAGGGAAATTCCAAATGTTCCAAGTGTTTTTTGTGGAGGGTGACTGATTAATCGGTTCAGTCTTTTAATCAGCGCCGAAAGGATGCTTTACCAACTTTGCTTCAATAGCCACCGATGGCTGCACAGCTTCCACTGGTCACGTGTCACAACATAACCGATTTTTATATCAACCTCCGCCAAGGAGGTTCTGTTTTCACCTGCGTCCGTCTGTTGGCTGGTGGGTTTGTTACACAAAATCTACTGAACGGATTTCCATCAAAACTTGGATGGAGGACGGATAGACCCCAAAAACTTTCACTTTCTTTAGCATTGCGACACAAAGGTTTTTCCGGCATTTTGGTTAATTTCCCAGGGAATAATGTCTGGATCCTAATGAAAAAATCATGGTTGAGCATTCATGGGTACTTTAAAATTTAGAGTGATATGAAAGTAATCAATGATCCCTCGTGTACCCTCTGTACATTGAAAACCACTGGCACTTTCCTTCACATGATGTGGGAGTGCCCTCCCGTGGCGCAATTTTGGCAGGGTGTGGCCGCTGAACTGACGGCGCTCATCTCAGAGACAGTGCCTGTGACCATACCAGTGTTATTATTAAATGATCTTTCGACACTTCAGGTCCCTGTATGTCAGAAACGTGTAATGTTGGCAGGTCTAACAGCTGCTAAGAAAATGATCGCAGTACGTTGGAAGCCCCCTCACACTTTGTCCATCAGACAATGGGTTTTAACCTTTCTTGATGTTACGTACATGGAGCTGTCGACTGCCCGTATAAATGGGGCCAAAGAGGCGAATGTAAATATGTGGCTCACTACGGCTGAGGCACTGAAGGGCACACTCTGATGCTTGTGGTCCGTGGTGTGTCTGAACCACTCACTTCATGCATCTTGAATCACTCAATAGCTCTATATTAACTGTTCCACGAGTCCCTTTTCTGTCTGTCTGCTTTCTGTTTTTTCCTTTTGTTGTTTGCTTTAGCTGCTGTGTCCTGATTCTATTTTTATTTTATTTTATTTGTCTTTTTTCCTTTGCATTTGAATAGTGATTGTTTTTTTTGTTTTTTTTTCTATGTATATGGGGGGGTGATGTAACGGTATGTTCAGTGACTGTACATCTTCATTGCATTGTGTTTGAAGGGAAATAAATAAATATTTGATCAAAAAAAAAAAATTTAGAGTGATACAGGCCTATCAAGTTCAATATGGGAAAAGGCTTGAAGAGGGCTTGTTGGGATTTGGTAGAGGTATGCGCTCTACCGAGTGCCATTTGAGTTATTTTGGTATTTGATACTTTGAGTTTGATGTTCAGTGATCCACGTTTATTCATGTATTTATTAATTTATCCAATATTTAATGAAGTCAAAGATTGTTTATTCATCTCCGACAGGATGGGGATTGGGGTCTGGGTTTGGTTAATATCGGCAAATTAATCCTCCTCCAAACTACCTTTATCGTATCAGCTTTTAAGATTCGACTGTTGTCTGATCCTTAAAGATGCACTTACACTCAGTGGTCCCTTTATTAGATACACCTGTACAAACCAATGCAATCCAAGTTTTGGTTGGCACTCTCATAGAGGTGTTGATTCAATTATGTGTTTTAGCAATGAGGTCATAGTTACTGGACTGCATTATATCCAGAGGTGGTTCTCACATTCTGACCGCCTCACGTGTGTAAATATAAAGGACGATTTATTAGAAACAGCTCTCAGTACATGAAGTTGAGTACAACACCACCCGCAACTATGACCTCAGTAATAAACATGCAATTAAATTAACACATTTCCATAAATGTCAACAAAATCTGTAAAATGATGAAACATTGTAAAAGTAGTCCGAGCTGTCCTACTAAATAACTACAGATTGTACAGGTGTACCTAATAAAGCGTCCACTGAGTGTGTATCTGGCTGACATAGCATTGCAGACCCTCATATATGAGGCTTTAGTCATCTTTTATCCCTTTTCCACCAAATTAGCTCTGGTTCTTGAAGCGCCTCCGATCAAGAAACCTTTGTATCTAACCAACCAGACTGCATATCAGCTGGTTTTGAGTGGAATCAATGTAAACAAGGACGTGCCATCAACAGAGTACATTACATAATGACAATGATCCGTAGAATATTATATGCCCACTTTGGTACAAACCTTATGTCAGTGTTTTTCAATCCTGTTCCTGGGGGCCCCAACGCACCACCACACAGCAAGCTCTGCTGGAGCCTGATAATGACCCACTCATATGAATCAGGTGTGTTGGAGCAGGGACAGATCTGAAACATGCAGGCCCACAGAAACAGGACTGAAAAAGACTGCCTCAGGTCAAGGAAACCTGCAAGTTCTGGTTCCAGCTTTTTGTTGGAGTGGTTCAAAACTAAGTGTGAGGAACCAGAACGGCCATGTTGGTGGAAAAAGGCATCGAATTACCAAAATAAAATAGGTATGTTCCTAAGTTGTTGTACATTTAGAACAAAATTTGCAACCTGTGCTTGATGTCAAGCCATGAAGGATTGATGGTGTACAATAACAGTAACCCTCTGCCACAGCCAGACTAAATACTTAAGTGAATGACCAAAAGTCAACATGCATGTGGTCAGTGTGTATTACAATTAGATGGACCTCTGAACCCATCAATGTGTACAGGGATCAGTGTCACCGAGCTGTTTCTCCTCTCCTCAGGGTGTCACATCCCTCTCAGGTGGTGCTGCCATTCCCACGCTGGGAACCCAAAGAGAAGCCTGTCAAGGAGGACGACGTGGGGCCGCAAGTAACACACATCTACGAGGTAAGCGCGCGCCTTGAAGCGAAAACACAGAGGGACGAAAAAGTCTGGTTTGTTTTTGTTTTTGTTGTTGCTCTAGTCTTGGTCTCTAAAGATGAAAAGAACTGAAAAATAGGTGTGGGATGTTGTAAATTAGGCGCCAGCAAAGTGGAGGGAAACGGTAACACACACACACACACACAGTAAAAACAGTAGCTCTATAAAGAAGTGGTCTCTGGCTGATCAAAGGTCTGTAGCTCAGGAGTAATTACTGCTGTGAAGGCGGGAAAAAGAGAGGGGGGGACTGAGAAGGGAGCGAGGCAAAGAGGTTTAAGGATGCAGGGGGGGGGATTGTTCTCAGGTCTGGACACAGTGTAATGAGTTATAATCATCGAGAGGGAAAAACAAGGTCACACAGAGGTAGAGACAAACAGATAGAAGGAGGGAGGATGGCAGACAGACTGGCGACACTTTACAATAGGGGTGTATGCGCGTGTGTGTGCCTCCGTGCGCCGCACATGTGATTTTCTTTTTGTTTTAAAGGGACGACCGCTTCATTGAACCGGAGTGCAGCAGTGTCTGGCCTGTCCTGCAGCTGATAATGATTTTCATTTGCGGTACTTTTCCCAGTTGGCAGCTGCTTCTAGTTAGAGAGGACGGAGTTTCTTTTCTGTTTTTTCTTTTTTTCTTTCGCTCTTCCAGAATTCCTGCCCTGCAGCACCAGGATCATGTCCTGTTTGGATGACTTGCTTCAGCGTTAATGACTGTGTGTGTGAGAGAGTGAGAGAATACAGGTCAGGGTTAAAAAAAAAAAAAAAAAAGAGGATTTATTGAATTGATGGTTCATTTAAGCTCATAATTCATTTATCCTGATGAGCCAGGTGATGCTGCAGGTTTGACTCGTCTCGTATTTCAGTCCCCGCTGACTGAGGCTAGCAGTCTCACTGTTATCTTCACTGGACCGCAGGTGGTCTGTGTCATCATCCCACAGTTATGATAACCTGATTATAGCCTCAGTCACTTGAGACCCGCCAATAAGACAGAGGAGAGCGCAAAACTGACAACTTTCTGCCGTTTTTTTCTTCTTCTCTGTTCCCTGTCTTTGTCTCCAGCTCCATAACTCTGGCCCCAGCAGCATTCAGCAGGCGGAGCTCCAGGTCGGCTGGCCCGCCCGCTTCCGTGACGAGAACCTGCTGTATGCCATGGAGATTCAAACTGACGGACCAATTAGCTGCAGGACGAACACCAGCCTCAACCCACTCGGCCTTCAGGTACCACGACAGTACACTGCATAAACATATGCATGCAGATTCATATTCACTTTAGGACTCAAATATATAATTATGGACATTATAATAGTGGAAATGAATATGAGTGATAGTAATTCCAACTACCAATTTACCTTTCTCGGTTATTACCGTACAACCACCGGACCGACTGCAATTTCAGACATATTTATTATATTGCGTGCGGCTTATTCATCCGTCCACCTCTCTGTCATTTATACCCGCTTATTTCAAACATAATTGTGCCCGTTGTTCTTTGCCAGTTGGCTCGAGAACGAGGGGGGATTACGCTGATTAGCAGAAATTAGAGCTGAACTAGTTTCCTATATCTATGATGTCATCTGTGGAGCAATTCAAAAAGAAAACATTAAGTTATTTCAAAAAAGTACATAATTATGTCAAAGAGTGAAACGCTGCAAGCTGTAATCATATATGAAAACAGAACGAGTTGGACACACAGAGTTTGTGTGTTTTAAAAGTCTTTTTCCGCATTTTCTTCCTGATTTGGTCGTTCCTCCGGACCGACTGACACAACCCGGTCACTGTTATTTCAATTAGGAGAGACCTATCAAATGCTAACAAGTATTTATTGACACGTGCAGAATAAAAATGAGAAATGCGAATAGTCTTCCGCAATTGCACCCCAATTGTGATGTCATCGTATTTTATGGCTGTAATGAAGCCATGCCTGGCATCTGATACTCCCCCGATGGAGTCTAGATACTGGTGGTGGCGGTGATTGGGTGAAAGAGTGGATGAGATGTGAACGGATGTGAAAAGAGTGGGCAGTAGAGTAGGGTCGTGATGCTTTGCACTGAAATGATAACTGGCAGCAGCAGAGAGGAGAACAGGTTTAAAGTTTGGCACGATGGTGGTGATTGGTTTAAGAAGATCGTGGCGTAATCTGGTTGGTTAAAAAGGGTAAATGGAAGCGGATGAAGAGGGAGAGAGAGAAATGTGAATGATGATGATTTTACACCTTCCTTACAGGGTCAGAAAAATTACCTTTCTTTTTCCCTTAGTAACATTTACACACTGGATTTGGCCCCAGTAAGCCCCGCAACCCCTCAGGGGGATAAAAAGCGGCAACATCCCGCAACCCTCACGGAAAAAGCGGAAAAGAAAACGAACGAGGGGCGGCTGTAGCTCAGTGGGTAGAGCTAGTGGACCAGTGATCGGAAGGTCACTGGTTCGAATTTCCAGCTCCCTCGGGCGGGACTGAGCTACATGCCGAAGTATCCTTGAGCAAGATACTGAACCCCAGAATCGCTCCTGATGTGCAGTTGGCACCCTGTGGGGCAGCCACTGCCATCAGTAAGGGTCCTGCAATGAGCTGGCGACTCGTTCAGGGTGAACCCTGGCCTACGCCCATGAGTAGAACTGGATTTGGCCCCAGTAAGCCCCGCAACCCCTCAGGGGGATAAAAAGCGGCAACATCCCGCAACCCTCACGGAAAAAGCGGTAAAGAAAACGAACAAACGAACATTTACACACCTCCAACCACCGGCTGATTCCATTCTTGTAGTCTGTGGCCTGTTTCTGCACACCTGTCAAATCCTCCCTGCGCTTTCAAAATTAGTAGGGAGGAAGTGGAAGCCATGTGCTCCCCATCTGGTTAGACCAATTTTTTTTCACTCCTTTAAGTCCATCAAGTTGTTCCCCAGAGGAGAAACAATTAAATTATCTAGGTCTTGTCTTTCTGTTACCTGTGAGCTGTGAACTCGAGGGAGTTCAGGTTATTCAGTCTCGTTAGTTGTCTGTCTCTTGTTGCCGTCAGCTCGGCTGTGTGAGCCGCAGCGAGGTAATAAAATCACCTTCGGATCCGATCGCCAAACGTCACAATTGTTTTCACAGCTGGCGATTTTGTGTTATTTCATTACATCTCTTTAAAATCTCATTTTACAAGCTTTTTCTTCGGGCCTGTCTTCAATTTCAACATCTACTTTTTTTGCATTGGCCATCTGGGCTGAATCACAGCCCATGCGCGATGCAGACCAGCATCAATATGTGATAATCAGACCCAAATACGCGCTGTGGAAAGAATTTCTAAAGATAAAACTGAGAACCGAAACAAAAAAAAAGTCAAATAGCCATAATGTTGACAACTGTCTCTCTGTGTCTGCCTCAGATTTCCTCTCTCCAGGACACGCCTGAGTTATTGGGTTTCCTGAGAAACACCAGCGCTCCTCATCAGCGCCACAAACGAGCCGCCACTGCCGCTCAGAGTTACAGAGATAAAACCCTGGTGAGCCGCCGCATATTTGTACATGCACTCAAGAAAACGAACATGATTCTCAGGTGTGTGATGTCTGTTTCCGCTCCACATCTCTCGTTTCTCTGCAGAACTGCACCAACATCTCCTGTCTGAGGATCCTGTGTGTGGTTGGCCGCCTGGATCGCGGGCAGAGCGCGGTGGTCAAGGTCCGCTCGAGGCTGTGGGCGCGCACTTTCCTGCAGGTCGGCGTCTTCACCTGTCATCTTGACATTTTTCATGATCTTTCGGTCGATGCTTTACTTGATGATTTACTTCCTCCCCAAGTTTATTACCTTTTATCAAAGTTTTTAAATGTTTTTCTAGCCCTTTTCACTCTAAAACTAGATTTTGGATTCTTCATTTTAATCCAGAGACTCTTTTTCAGTGTAAAGCAAACTAACCTAAGGGTTAACATTTGTTCCCGTAGCAGTTTGGGAGTTTTAAAAGAAACTTGGCCTGAATGCATAACTTTCAAACCAACTTAACGCTGAAATAATAATGTTATATTTGTCTTACAGCGGCATAACGACCCCTACATTCTCAACTCTACCGTGTCTTTCATGGTCACGGCCATGCCTTACCGCCTCCAACCCTCCACCCTGCCTCAACACACCACCTCGGTAAGATCCAGGCAATAACAGTGTGTGAGTGTGTGTCAGGTGACGTTTACAGGACAAAAAAAAGGACGCGTATCAGCACTGACAAACACATAACTGTGTTTCTCCTTGTCCTGCAGATGGGGACCCTGGTGTTATGGGGGACACCTGATGTGTCGTTCGCCGTCCCGCTCTGGGTCATCATCCTGGCCATACTGCTGGGGCTCCTGGTGCTGGCCATGCTGACATTAGCCATGTGGAAGGTACACAAACACACATTCATCCACCGTACACAGCATTCCTTATGTTAATTTCATTATCCACTAGTCCACTAATGGGTAAATGTGATTCCCTCAGTGTGGTTTCTTTGACCGGGCGCGGCCACCAGCTGACGACAATGTCTCCGACCAGGAGCAACTGACGTCCGATCACACGGGAGACGCCTAAGACAACCCGTAGTCGCTCCTCATGGGAGGATTGTGGTTTGGGAGGGATGTTGCACCTTCTGAGTAACTTCAACCAGATCTGAGATCTGCATTTGTCGGACCCTGCATTCCTTGGCTGGAGCTCTTCTACCTGTTTGGTAATGAAACTGACTGAAAGGACAGACTGAAGACTGCAGCGCCACACAGACTGGGCCCGAAGACCGAGGTTCAGACCAGACACAGCGGGACCGAAACACACTTAACAGGCTCAATCACACACACATGTCCCTTGTTTATCCATTGTGATGAAGCACCAGAACTGAAGACAGAGCGGAATCTGTTGTGAAGACAATGCTTTCTGTTGCTGAATTTTTTTTTCGTGTGTCTGTGTAAGTGAGGCACAAAGAGACTTGAGATCTACGCACAAGTGCTTTTATGAGTGTGAGAGTGTGTTTGTGTAGGTACTGTACATACGTGTGTGGGTTTAATAGGTGGCTCCCGTGCCATCCGTTCTTTCGGTTCTGAACTTCTATCCCCACCTGATTTAACTTATCCTCATTTTCTTTCCGCTCCTTACAGACTCATCACACACCTACAGATGCAGCCATATGTATAAACACAAGGGCACAAAGAAGATGTGTATATTTATGAATGTATGTGCAATATTTGAGCGTTGCGAGATACTGAAGCTTGTTTACACTGGCATTATTTTATTAGAGCTTAAAGTTTCCATTGTTCATGTATATAAATGATTTAAATAGTGTATTAGATATTACTGTTGTGAGCAACAAAAGATTTACAGTGAAGCCCCGCCACCAAAGTCTGGAAACGGAGCAAAGTGAGTAGACCAATACCAAAAAAACTAACTTATTGCTGTGTTGAAAGAAGGACTTCAGGACTTTATCTTTGAAGAAACAGCCGAAGCCCTGCCAGTTCAAGGCTTGCGTGTGTCCGCTGTTTTGATTTTTCTATCTAAAGTGGCAGCTGATAAGACTTCAAAACTTGCCGCATAGATAAACAGTCCATATCAGAAAACACACTGCAGACAGTCTGCAGACTGTGTACTCTACAGCACGCACTCTGCGGCATTTAACAATATCATCTTTCGTTTATCTGATACTAGCGTATTATGCACACACAGGCGCAACAAAGCAGTCAGCAGCACCCCGAGTTTAACTGTCCATATGTCATGTTTGAGTCATATTTGGTTTTTGTATCAAGGGTGAAGTTTTGTCACAATAAAGTGTTGTTCCTTCTTCTATTAGGTCATTTTCCATTGTCCTGCTTTATATAGAGAAACTGTTTAACTAATATGTTAAAGTAGTAATGATCACATTTTTCTCTGTGCTGCAGATTTTCATACTTACAGGAGCAGTGTGCCCACACCTCATAAATAATCTCACATATCAACCCACAAACTCAACTGGCTTTGGCGATATTTTCTTAATACCAATATCACATTTTTTTGAAAAGTTAAATGATTTTACACACCAAAGTGTTAAAATTGTTTCAATCAAGGATAGAATCACATATTGTTGTAATATTCCCCCCTTTTCCAAGATCTTTTCAGTCGGTTCCGTCTCTGTGCAGCCTCCACCTCAGAGGAAGGACTCTTGCTCCCCCGGGTGGTTCACTGTAGAAATGCACAGGACTTCTATCTGGGAGAGCTGGAGCCTGAAATAGACGTGTGAGGCGGGACAGTGACCTCTTGTGGTGATGACATGATCAAAAACTATGGCGACCTGTCAAGTACTTGAGACCGTGGATCCTAAAAGAGAGGTCTTGTCTACTCACTGAGTTTTGCCTTGGTGCCAGACTGTGGTGTCCGCTGCATTGAAGTCTATGGGGGATGCACGGAAAAACGCAATAAACCCAACTTATCTATGTTGTCTGGCAAAATATTATCAGCCCTGTCAATCACTTGAGGGATGGAAAATCGGTCCTTAACCTACTCTGAAGTTTGTTCTTTCATTTCTTCATCAGAAGTCATAAAACGTAGATCTGTTGGTTTTTCCCACAGACTTCAACACAGCTGTCACCACATTCCAGCACCAAAGCAATATTCACTGACTTAATGACCCTTCCTTCTTTTTTAAGACAAGGAAAGATAACTGATCGGCTGTATGAAGATGAAGATGAAACGTTGCTAAGCAATAAGTCGTGGAGGTGCTTTGCCCTTTAGGCTTCAAATTGATGCAGTTAATTGCTGCAGTTTCAAGGCAGCTGAGTTTTTATCTGTAGTTATTCCAATGTGACAGTTACAAGTTCTTGCCTTATTTCTGGAGTTTTCAGGTTTTGTTTCAGCAACAGTTTGTTGAGATATTCACTCCTCGTCTGAATGTTCCTTAAAGGCATAGCATGCAGGCCGTTGTGGGTGGTCACAAGAGCTAGACAGTGAATGGAGAGAGAGAGAACAAAGCAGTGAATCAGAGAAATAAAACCCTCTGGAGCCGCTTCATGCTGTCTGCTGTTTGTCTCTCTGCACTGCTTGTGTGCGAGTGTAGCTCGGCCCTGACCTGCAGCTCTCCGTGACAGATGGAGAGCAGGGAAAGATGGAGAAAGTGATGCAACCTGATCGCTACATTTTTATACAGTCCTGACCTCTGGCTGTTATTAGCTGGGGGCTACACACCCACTGACGACCAGAAATGGCCCAACACAGCTAAAAATACCCCCAAAAATAAGAAAATACAGAGGTCTGTAGATAAACACACCACCACACACTTCCAGTGCATCACACTGAACGAATGTCACATTGAAAATGTGTACACAAATAGATGGTAGCAGAGGGTGAAATGGTGCAGGACATGGCAACATGGAGCTTTCTTGGGGCTTGAACAATAAGACCGTTGCAGATATTAGATTAGTCTTTAATATTTCCATAATTGCATGAATACAAACACCATTTGTCACTTATGAGTTATTAAGCCGCAAATTGTATTATTCCTCATTAGCAGTGCGGCCGGAGAAAACCGATCATTTTGAAACACAAAGCAAAGGGATTTACATGCAAGCGTAATCTATTCCGACCCTTCAGCTGGAGGCCTGTGTGCTGGTTCTCAACCTGATCTGAAGCACAATGGGCAGCAAAACTAAACACATGCAGACCCTGACCTTTTGTGTGACAAAAAATACTGCAACTGAGGCAGTTCAGCTGCTCATAGGAACTGTTTTTTTTCTGAACTGTTAACTTTTTCTCGTTCTGCAGGTTTTATCAAAGGAGATGTCTTGTTTAGAGGACCTGTGATCAGAATATAAAGGGACCATTTCTTCAAAACAATGCAGGGAACATTCAAAAATAAAAAATGAAAAAAAAGGATATTTGAAAAAAAAAGGATATTTCCTAGATAGCAAACACCAAATCAGCACTGGTTGTTTTGCCGCAAGAAATTCTGCAATCTCTTCCTCCCCTTTCAATCTCGTCGTTGCTGGTTTTCAGAACACGAAAGTGTTTCTTGTGGGAAATATGAAAGCCGGAGAGCGGAGGTGAAGATACCATCAGGCATATCTCAAGCGGAAACATTTATCACAGCTGACAAATACATATTCACATACAGAGAACTGCCCAGACACACTTTCTCCGTCTCCATCATTCTCACAGAAAGAGCCACGCTGCATTTTGTTGTTTTTTTTTCTTTAGACTCTTTATTTCTTTGAATATATTTGATCAAATGTAAAATCGAACATTTGAAGTAAAGATTTAACAGTTTCTGACTAGCAAACCTCAACACCATCAAAATAAGGGAACATTATTGATACATACTACATACTGTACGTAGGACATACTGTATCTTAGCTGAGATTTATTCAACAAACAGACCCAAATTACAAAATCATTTTTTTAAATGTCTTTTACTCCTGTAATTTCCTGGGTGTTTTTTTTTTTCTTTTTCCTTTTTTTTTCTGTAGCTGGTGCAAAATAAAACATCTTAGGTGAAGCGATATCCTTTATTTCTCTCAAATAAATGATGATGTTTTTTGGAAAAATTAAACTTCACTTCAAAGGTCTGTACATGGGGATCAGTGTTCATCCTTTCCACTGGCGACACGGTCATACCAACATTATAATGGAAGACTTTGGCTATTTACAAATCGCTGAGACGCTGTACTGTTATTGTACAAGTTCTCTCAGACATGCTGTACATTAGTTAGACTAAAACACCCCCCCACCCCATATGACAAAGTGCAATTCCACAGATCACCACAAAGTGGTGCTCTTACACCATATTCAACGTTATTTAGAAAAGCTCTGAAAATGACTGATTTTAAGGGGCCCAGCTCAAGCTTATTTTGTGAGCAAACACTGGAATATCGTCACTACTGCACCTTTGAATAAAAAGCCTGTGCATGCCTGCGGTCCACCCTCACAGGTTTCTGCACCACCTGATTAGACCTCTTCTCAGGACTGGGAGGATTTGTAGCTCCTCTCAGCTTTAACCTGACCTGAAGTCCAACAGCACGGATGCCCAGATAAAATGTTGGCAGCACAAGTTCCTGCAAAAACACTAATACATTCATGTTTGCATGTGTCATAGGTTACATACCCTACTGACATTTCTACAACATTTCTTTTCACACCGTGTTTCTTGTTTAGGAACTGACTTTTATATCTGGAGGTGAAGGTGATGGTGGAGTTAGAGGTGACAATTTCCAGCTGTGTTCGTGGCGACAAAAGCTGGATATCTCCACTTGTGGCACTCAAAACAGGTATTTTAAGCCAAATTTCCTGACCAAGTGGATTTTGGGACTAACCCTACCAAGGGTTGTGGATTTGCAGAAACATACACTGCCAACATGTTTTCTGATGATTGGATTTCGCCTAATTAGCCAGAATAGCTGTGTGGGTGTGCAGGGCCTTTAAAGGAATATTTCAACATTTTGGGCAATGCGCTTGTTCATTTGCTGAAAGGTTGATGAGAAGATCGATACCTCTCATGCTCTACATTAAATGTCTTGTTTTCTTAATCTGTTCGAAAACTGAAATGCATTGACAATACAATGTACAGTGTTTTTTTTTTGCAAGTGAAATATCCTAGCCTATTCCCTGGAGTCTCCACTGGTCACCTGACAAACTCACAATGTCAACAAGACTTAAGAGAAGTTACTCCATCTAGCCAAGGAACTGCCCAAGTCTGTTAACCCTCTTAGTGAAACCATCAAGTTTATCAATAGGGGTGCACAGTTCATGGAAATATTATCAAAACTATAATATACCACCTACAATATCCAAACCATAGGAAATACATTTTCTAGTCTAAAGGTAAAATGTGTGATAAACAGCATTTTTAGTGAAGTACTGTAGAGCTGCAGAGAGGAGCTGACCTACAAATCTTGCCCTGCAGATGTAAGTTTGTTTGGTACAGATGCCCAAAAAAAGTCACTTCATCAGGTTTGTAATAGTTTTTTCATCCCCCACTAAATGTGAATCACACTGCAGTTGTAATATCTGTCAAAATAAACCCAACATTACTTTATTTTACCATATCATGCAGCCCTCTTAGTTAGTGATCTTCAGAGGTGTTTGTAGGTGGATGTGGTTATCTCGGGACAGAGCCTGTTTCCAGTCTTTATGCTACCTGTAGCCTCATTTTCACCCTAAAGTACAATGTCAATCCTCACCCCCAACTCTCAGCGAGAAAGCAAACGAGAATATTTCCCAAAATGTCAAAATATTCCTTTAAGCATCAGTCCTACAATTCGTAGATTTGTCTGTGTTGTGATGTATATTCAGGTCTCTATTAATAAAAAAAAAATTACAAACACAGGCCAAGCTCACTGAGAGAGAAATGGCTACAAAGACAAACTGATGAAAGAGTACCTTCACTTTGTAACAGCGCGAAAAATAAGACCGCATCATTTTGGAGAACAACAGTCACTGGGCAGTGTTTAGCCTGAGCAGTCAAACACGAACAGAAAAAGAGAACAGTCTGGGTTTTACAATAAACACCTTTCAGGAGCTATAAAAAGGTTCATGGCTATTATGATCAACTGCGATTCATACTCACACATACTGTATGTTACAGTGTGCAAGTCAAATGAAATCTTCTTTGAGGCCAAATTATGTAGAAGTTCCCAAAGAACTGTAGCACATTCATGAACATTAGATCAATACCTGAATTGACGAGAACGATAGCAGGACCACTTGATATTGGTGAGCTGATGGAATGATTGAAGAAGGAGGCGCTGTGGCACATACAGTACATAGGCTACATAAGGATTAAAATATCTATACACACACTGTACACTCTCTAGGATACAATTTACTGTACATGATCAACACTAGCTGGCTAGTTAGCTCTACAACTCTCTCTCTCTCTCTCTCTCTCTCTCTCTCTCTCCCTCTGTATAGTAGCTCTATCTGTCATCAAAAATAAAGTTTGCCCGATGTGTGTTTACATTCCCTGCTCCGGTAAATAACGCGTACTCTCGATGATAAGCCTTGAGGACATGAAGCGATGAAAAAAACCCACCAGTCAGTTAATTATTCTCATTATGTCTAACAGCTGAGGAACAGGGACACCGCAGCCAACACGCTGCCACTGGATGCTTCATCAAAGTGCTGCTGCTCAGAACGCACACATACACATGTGACTGTGGACATGCACGTACTGTCTCAGGCCCACACACACACGCACGCACGCACACACACACACACACACACACACACACACACACACACACACACACACACACACATACACTCATACAGATACACACTGTTCCTGAGTATGAACTGTAGGATAGTTATTTTGGCTAGTTAAGAAATTAAATGGTTTAATGTTTTAAACCATCTTTGAGGAAAATAGGTTTCAATGGTAAAACCCGAAAAAACGATGTGCTGCTGTGAACTACGTGTAGATCTAAGGCCATAGTCTCTGTAACGAAAAGTAATGGGACAGGTCAGTGGAATAAGGATGGCACCATTTTCTCCCGTGATAGCTAAATATTAAGCTATTTTTTTAACTTGTGGTTATTTTGCATTTTAAGTTGCTATAATCAATATTTTTTATATTGACAAAGGGTCAGGGGTTTATGTTTAATGTGAAAGGCAGCAAATTATTACCCAGCTCATTGTTTTGGTTTTATGATCTGTAACTTTCTGCTCTCGATATCAGGCGAAGAAAAAGCTCCCATAAAGCCGTTATAAACTACCTGCCCAGCACCAAACAACAGACAGACAAAGTTAGCAACTACCTGGTAAACAGGATGGAGGATTAAGTAACTAAAGGGCCGAATGTTTTCCCTCAGGAGTCGGGAGAGACAGAAGCGGAGCTAAAGGAACGGGGCCTCATTTATAATAATGTTCTTAGATTTGTACTCAACTTTTTCTTTGCATCATTTCTGGAAGTGTGCTTGTGTTTGATCCACAAAAGACATTAAGCAGGTTCTAAGATTCCTATTTGTTACCTTCACACACGTGATCTATAAATCTCAATTCAGCTTAAAATGTCAGCTCGTGCCTTGTGATCTGCCCTCATACAATACAAACATGGATGAGGGTTTAGTCAAGAGTGTCCATGGACAAAAAGTGAAAGTCAAACTTTTTTAAAGACGAGATCACAGCGATGGTAGAAGATATTGAAGTCAGGCAACACATATTACTCAGTGAATTAAATAGTGGGTGAACAAACAAAAGCCAAACAGGCAGCTTGGGAGTGTGTCGCTGCTGCACATCGTTCAAAATACTTATGCAAAGTTCACCACAGAGATGGACGCATAGATCCCAAACACCAGCAGGAAAATCACTTAAGTCAAGTCTAGACTTTGCTTAGAGATAAGATCATCTCTGTGAAAAACAAAGGTTTTATAAATAACTATTTATATACGTGTTTTTCTACTTAAGTTATACTTAAGATAAAAACAGACTGTAAGACCTTTTTATAAATGAGGCCCCTGGACTTACACTCACAGAAACATGACTGCAAATTAATGTTACACAATGTCTGCTGTGTAATTATGCAACTATTTGCTTTTTCCCGCTCAACAGTTATTCACAGCTATCAGAAATAAATAACTTGTTCTTTCCCTTTTGTATGAATTTGAAATGCTGCACATGGTAACCAGGGTTTAAGACAGACAATAACTAGTGACACTGTGCTTGAAAGTATTTCTGAGACTCTGCAAATTAACTATAAATTGAGGGATGCTGTCACTCGCATAAAGAAATGGTCAGTGTAGCAAACAGCACACGGATGACTCCATGAGTCATTATTTAGGACAAATCAGTGATTTACATTCATGCCTTTTCAGTCTTGATATTTGCAGTTTGTACTGACAACTAAGCTCACAGCTACAGCCACACAAACAGATTAATCCTGTGCTCCGTCTGACAGCCACTCAGAAAGCACACACACATAAGCGCATACACCTGCGGGAGCATACACATCTCTAATGCTATGAAAATCAAAAGTAATGAAATAAAACTTAAAAACTTCATCAGATACACAAGGCTGCAGAGACCACAGCCACAATGATTGAAACACCAAACACTCATAAACCAAATGAACATAGTGAAAGTCAAAATATGGTCACCCGCTTTGTACACGCTGACATCGGGGTCTGTGCTTGTTCGTGTGATAAGAGGAATGGTTGACTCATCCGCATCCAACAGGTCTAAGCCACGCGACAAAGGAGATCCAGCTTATGATATGTGACACGCTCAAGTGTCTGACTGCCATTCATACTCAACATTCACGCTGCATTCATTTTTGCTTTCAGCATTGATTGCACTGATCTCGTGTGTGATACCACTTATGAAGGTGCTTGACTGTACTTCATCGTAGATATCAGACTTGTGTGAAAGAAAATAAAGAAAATGTAAATATGGTGTAAACTCAGCCTATATTACAGTAGTTTGGATGGAGAGAAAAGAGAGGGGATAAACACAAAGCAAACCACAGGTAATCAAAAATTCCTTAAAGTTCTCTCAACAGTCTACTCTTTTGTTCAAGCATCTTTCACTCCCAGCACTGGAGTGGCCCTCTATGCTGATTTTAACCTCCTGAGGGATGAAGGAGGGTTTGGGCAGAGTCAATGGAGGCTCTTCCTCCGCTCTCTCAGTCTGGTCTCGCTCTGGAGCTGACCAGCGTCTCTTGCGGACTGTGGGTCTCTCTGGATCACCACATTGTACTTTGGTAAGAGCAGGCATGTCCGTTTTCACCATTTCCTGTCTTACTTCTCCTGCCAGCATACTTCCAGCTCCGTAGATCCGCTCCGCTTGTCCTGGAACCAGTCCCAATCCTGGCAGTGGCTCCAGTCCCGGTCCTGGTCCGCTTACCTTCTCCCTTTCTAGCCTGTCTGCACTGGAAGCCTTCATGAGGAGGCCACTGTTACTGTGTGCAGTGTTTGGACTTGTACTGTTTCTGATATCCACATTGTGACAGGAGTCAGAGAGGTGACCCGTCTTCAGCTTGGTACCCAAAGGCTGACAGTCTGTTACCGAGCCGTTCCTCAAGCCGCGGAGGGTCAGCGACACACATACGTCACCCACACACAGCTTAGCACAGGACAGCTCGAACAGCTGGGTGGTCCGGTCCGGGCAGCAGGAAGACCAGCCCTGGCCAAACACAAAGAAGGGATACTCCACCAGCACCTCCACACACACCTGTAGATGAGCACATGAACAACAGAAACAGTTAGCATTTAGCGAGATACAGATGCAAATATGTGCAGAGGATTTATAAAAGAAGCCAAACCATTTAAAGTGTCAAATTAGTGCAAATTTGTATGAGATTTAGCATCTTGGAAATTAATTAGTTTGCTAGAGTTGCAACGAATAGTAGAAAAGACAGTCGACTGAAAGGGAATTCTTTTCTAACTATTCAGTTTTGTTTCAGACATTTTTCAAGCAGAAATGTAAAGAAAAATGCTGGTTCCAGCTTCTTTAAGGGCGGAATTGCTGCTTTTCTTTGTCATTTGTGATGGTAAATGGAGAGTCTTGTTTTTTGACTGCTGATCAAACAAAGGAGGCAATGTGAACACGTCACTTTGGCCTCTGGGAAAATGTGATGAGCATTTCACATTTTTGAGGCATTTTAAAGACTAAAATGGCTTCACCAATCAGCAGACTAATCAGTGAAAATAATGGTTATTTGCAGCCCTGCTGTTGGCATAAGATTACATTTATAGAAAAAAAAAAAAGCTTTCTGCCTTTTTACAGAAAGACATTTTGACATGTCACAAGAAAATCAATGACAGCTGAATTCCATTAAGCTGCTTCAGTATACAGGTCCTAGTACTGTGCATTATAGCTCATTGTCACACTACAGGGACACTTGTAGCCACTGTTTATGTTATTAACACTTTTATTAACGCCTTTTCAAACTGTCTGCTGACTATTGGTGCAGTCTATTTTATAGCTCAACCAATATAATGACACAGCTAATAACATTTTGATTTATCACATATATATCTATATCGGTGTATATGTCAAAATAAAATTAAAAAAGGGAAACAGTAGGGCAGCAATGCCAAACATGTGTTATGTCACATAATGTCATAATAAAGAACCTAAAAAATGTATTTTCTTTTTTTGAAATGTACTTACTTCTCTTATGTATTCATACTGAATGAAAACTTAAAATATCAATGTGGGTATCAGCTTCTTTAAGATAGTATCAGTTTCACTTGGGCTATGTAGCTGTTTGCAGACAGGGGGTCTGTTATATTGTTGGATTCATTTATCTGTGAAAGTAATAGCTTTTGGTCCCTTAAAGAGTCATGGTCTGCACAATTAAATGTTATTTTGTCCTCTGGTACACCAGAAGAAGCAGTGTTGGTACTGCCCGAGAACAGTAGAAGAGAGAACAAGGGTCAGTTAGAAAACTGCATTAAAGATGGATTTCATGTCTTACTTTGCAGCTGTGGGTTTAACTGATGACCATAATGAGTATGAGGGTAGCTTCACAGTGCCCATCACAAGTGCATCCCTTAAAAATCAATGTCATGACCTTTAGATAGAATACAGAAATCTGATGACTGTTTATCTAATTATGCATGGGTGTTACAGTATTTTTTTTATATTATCACATGGGAGGGCCAAAGACTTGAGGTTTCAAATTCTATACACAGCGGATTTAAAAATGAAACTCATGATTAATAATACAAGAATGATGAGCGAGGAGTAACTGACCTGAGCCTTGAGCTCTCCCACAGAAAACTGTATGACCACAGCATTAGGACTTTGCCCACTGTCAATACGCTCAACAGTACTGGAGTCAATCTTCAGCTCACTGCTAATCTCAGCGCTCTGGATGAAGTCCTCCGTCTTGAGATCCTCCACACGCTTCAGCTCCCCATCGGCCAGCTGGATGATGGATCCTCGCATGAAGAATGGAGGAAGCGCCACAGGTGAAGAGGAAGAGGAGATGGAGGGGGAGGCTTGGATGGAGACAGGGGCAGGAGAGGGGACACGAGCGGGAGTTGGGGAGGGAGCTGCCGCCACTGCAGGAGGCAGGTTTGAGGGCAGGACCGGCAGCACTGGTGCCTGTGCAACTGCAGGGGGTGGTTGATTTCCATCTGGTCCAAGCGCCTCACACTTGGACAGGGCCGTGGCGAGATAGGCATGTGGCATGGCGGTCGATATTTGAGGGGTAGTGGTGGCTGTCAGGGTGCTCACAGTACGAGTAACCTCGATTTCTGTGCCGTTGTTGGTGCCACTGACTGGGATGAGGAGGGACTGGCCACTCGGAATGACCAGGTGCTGAGGCAGTGCTGCATGGTAGCTGAGAGCATGCTGATTTCCACTGGTGATATATCCAATGATGGGAGGCTGTGTGGAGGAATAGAGACTGGCTGGGAGCTCCTCAGAGGGCAGAGTGGTCTGAATGACGGCATGGGGAGCAACAGACTTGACCATTTCTGAGGAGGAGAGAGAGGTGAAAGAGGATGATCTGGACACTGGTTTCCCCAAACAGATGCCCCCTTTCTCGGTCTGAACAAAGGAGATCTTATTTGAGGCAGCTTCACGTTCAGCTCCATGATTGGGCTGGGCAACCAGCATAAAGGAGGTCTGAAGTCCTGCAGGGTTCTGGCCGTAATCTGCAGGCAGGAGGATATGTCTGGCCTCATAACTCTGGACCTGCTGATGGTTCATTGGCTGACTGGGAGCTTTCGTCTGTTTAACAATCTCCAATTCCCCGTTCAGCACACCCTTAGCATGACCCTCTGGTTTCTTTCCAGCCGGACCATCTGCATACTGAACCACCAGCTGGGATGGAGCGAGGGTTAGCGTTTGAGGGAGGACGGCTGTGTGAGGGTGGAGCTGCAGGTGCGCTGTGGGTGAAGCGACTGGGTTTCCGCTGACAGTCAAAGGTGTTCTGCTGTCCAGATGAATGTACTGGCTGGTGACATGGGGGGAGCTGGGAAGCGACACAGGTGTCAGTTCTGTGGGTGAGAGGCCAATTTGAAACTGCTGATCCCCTTTGGTGTTGGGGGAGATGAGGGCGGTGGTGTAACCCTCCAGGTGGGACCGCTGTCCTATAGCAGAGCTGTTTGGTGCAGAGCTAGCGTTAGTGGAGATGATGTGGGAGGAGATGTAGCCAGCATAGGGCCCAGAGCTGATGAACTGAACATTGGGTCCAAGCTGAGCAAACTGGATAGTCCCAGCCTGCTGGGGAAGGGCTGCAGGGTAAACTGCAGGCAGGGAGGCCAGGGGCACTGCAGACAGAGGAGTGGTCGAGGAAGGGATAGAGGTGGAGGAAGGAGAGGACGAAGTGGAGGAGATGGGACACCTCGGGCTCTCCGCGTCCCTAGATTTGCAGCGTTCACTGGCCACACTTGCAAGCCATGCTAGGTTCTCTGTGTGGGGACTGTCTGCAACCACTGCAGCTGGAGGTGTTGCGGCCGCTACTGCCACTGGCCTCTGCTCCAGAGCGAGGATCTCCCGCTTTTTAGGAGGCAGGCATCCATTACTCCTCTCCTGGTTGGATTTCATTGTGCCAGTTCAGTTTAAATACCCCCTTCTAAGTTCTTCTGGGCCTGTCTTTCTCTCTTTCTCATCCAATGGTTATATGCAGGACCGTCCTCTCTGTGTGCTGTGTGGCTCAGGTTCTCTTTGTGTTCACTAGTAGACACCTCCAGATCTCAGACCAGAGAAGATGGAGTCACTCCAGCCCACAAAATGAGCTCCATAGACTTCATGAGGAATCATCTCTGACCGATCCACCCCTTCCACGATGTCGGCAGGAATCTGAGGGAAGAGAGAAACTCAAATCAGATACTCAAGTACTACATATTAAATTCAAATAAATTAAATTAAAATACAGATTTTGAATCCCTCTAAGATAGCCTCTGAATTTGAGCTACATCAATGAACTTGACTTTAGCTATTTTGAAATACAATTCAATCTCAGCAGTCTAATTGCAGAACTACCTCAGTAAGCTCAGCCTGTGATTTTAGCCGTATTCAAAAAATCTTCCTGCAGGGCTGCAAATGCAAAACAGCAAACACAAAAATACCTCACTCTTGAAAATGTCACTGCTTTCATGTCTGTGAAAGTGCTGTTCTTCATCTTTGCCACAAGGTGGTACCTGGTACTTTCTGATTTGTGTTTGCCTGATGCACTTAAACACAACATGTAGGCCATTCTGTGTTTCTCCAAGACCAGCCTCTGGAGATACCCCTTGAGTATCTACATGGACCAATCTGTCAACACTCAACCAGCCGTTCCAGGAGCACTGACGCATGACATGCAGGAAAGTGCAGTGCAATGTTGTGTTTCATCATTTACATAACATGAGAAAGGCTCTTTCATGTTTATGACACGGGGCTGGAGTTTCCTGAACTGCTGTGTTTGTGTGTGTGTGTGTGTGTGTGTGTGTGTGTGTGTGTGTGTGTGTGTGTGTGTGTGTGTGCATGTGCTGATGTGTCCAGGCCAGGGTGAATGTATATGCATTGCTGTTGGCTGTTATCTTGCTCCAGGCTTTCAGGTAAGAAAGCATAGCAGAGTGAAAGGATACCAGCAGCATGGAGTAACAGCCTCAGATGAGCGTATGCTTTTGTCTGTGTTTTAACACTCCCTAGCTGCATTGAGTCAGTGGGGCTACTGTAAAAATAACATCCACCTCCAGACAGGAACTCTGGGTCAGTGGGCGCATCAGTAAAAACAAATGAAGTGAAAACAATACGGCCTGAAACTTGATTATGGAACATTCTGCAAGAAGCCTAAACGGGCCTTTGTTGCTATCACTGAAGTGCTTCAAAATATTTTAACAATGGCCTTCCGCTGTTTGAGTGGTGTTTCAAAGTTCAATGGAATACAAAGTGGACAGCGAACAATGAATGAATGAGTGGGCCCTCTTAGAGTGAAGGCTGGGTTAAATGAGTACTGAAACAAGGGAGGTTACTGGAATTTATGATGCCTATGGAAGGTACCTAACTATGTCAACAAGCCACAGCAACAGCTAGACACTATTGAAGTTTGTCTGCAAGACTACCCCAACATACAGCCTTGTATACTTTAGATCCACATGTGTGCATGCTCATATAGCTTATGCACACACAAACAACATGGAGTGCATCCATTAATTTAACAACACTGACATGCAGCATGAGCTCATTTTTTCACAATTTCTTTGTCAGATTGACTGTTCTTTCCTGCAGGCTTATCTGTGGGTCAATGCACAGGACTCCGGGTTGTTCATTAGCCAGAGGCACCACAGAGATGGAGTGTATGACACACACTCACACATCCATCCATTCATTTTTCTCCCCCTGCATTCCACTCAGAGGAGCCAGGCGATTTGACAGTGCTAAATTGTATTTTCATATTACACAGAGGGGGGTTCACTATGGCAGGCAGTTACAGACATGTTACATAAAGACAGAAGAGGGTAATAAAAAAAACACAGAAGGCGACCTTGGTCAGCTCCTATTTAGATGCATCTACCTCTAACGCGGGCTCTGACAAGGTCACTGCATCCAAAAGCAGCGAAAACCTCCGTGCAATCCATTTAAGCATACAGCCTGGTAGATCCACCAGACGTAACAAAGGGGGAAGCAGCAGAGCTGGAAAGAAACAGAAGCAGAAAGAGGAGCGTGGGGGGGGGGGGAGGAAACGCAATGTAAAATGACAGATAGAACTGTGTAGAAGGAAGAAAGGGAGTAAGAGGGGGAAGTGAGAGGAGAAAGAAGATTAGGAATGAGAGAGGAAGAGAGAGAATGGGGAGAAGACAGAGTGCTGCCTCTCCTGACCCACATTGAGCAGCGCCTGCAGCATCAGAGCGCCATAGCCCCCGCCTCGCTGAGAGATCCCCGATCAGCAACACAGCCGCCGCTACAGCCTGAGCTACACTGTGCAGCATCGCTCAGTGGCAACAACCCCACCTCAGCAACACCGTGTCAACACTGTAATGACATCACATCTGAAGCACAAGTACCTCCTGTGACTATAGCAGCATTGCAAGACAAAGCCTGCACGCAAAAAATGGCACGCAAACACACCATACCGCACATACGGCAGGATGCTCTTAAAGGTGTTTTTCCTCTCCTCACATGACCTGTACACAATGCTATCTGCACATGGTCACACACACACACAGCTCAGCAGCTCTCTAGATTTTCCAGCGTCAGACTATTATTAGAACACTGACACCAACAAACATACGGCCTACGTGATACTATGGAAAACGAAGAAGAGCTTTCAAGACTGTCACACCGAGCCAGACAGCCCTAAGTCAGTGCCCTCGTCCAGGACTGTCACCTCTGAGACTTGTATGGAGGGATGACAACAGAGGGAGAGGGGGGGACAGGCCACTCTCTGTTCCCGCTCATCACACTGATGCTTTTCAGCTCAGACAGAGTGATAGAGCCAGCCTTGCATGTGATCCTCTTTCATACTCCCACGTAAAAAAGCTGCACAAACCAGAGCAGTAGGTTTGTGTAGCGAGTGTGATTCTGCCGTCACTGTACTGTGCGCCCAGATGAGATGTTTTCATTCAGCCTCCTCCCCTGTTGTCTCCAGGTGAGAGGCCCCCCAGCGGAGTTACATCCCCACTCTTACGCAGCAGTCGCCAGCTCCACTCCTTCCGCCTGAGCCCTGATTCTTCTCTCTCTTGCTCCCAGTCCCACTATTTACTCCTCGAATCAATCCACAGCTTCATAGCAATAACATTTCTCTGCAGCAGGGTGATGCAGGGAGGCGATAGAAAGGCAACAAAATTATTAAGTAACAGTGTCCTGAGATGTAGCTTCTGTGCAAAAAAAATCATGCAAAAAAGCTAATGCCATGACCCATGGGGGATAAACCTGTTGTCAACACTGCTATACATCATGTTTCACCTGCTAGACCAGTCATAGATACACAGTGAAAATCCTGTACAGCAAATGGCTATATATAGAAAACAAAAACATCATTATCAATCTGAGCTCTGGCATGAAACAGAGGGGGGAGGTACTGTGGAGGACAATATGTACGTGCGTGTATGTGTGATTCGCTGCATATAAACAGGACCCCCCCTCTACCCAGTTACACAGCTGCTTTAACCACAGAGCAGATCAATACCGTGTACCGCTTTTTCCTAATACCAAAAAGAGCCATTTTACTGCCCCTTCTCCGTACGACAGTGGCGCCTGTGCCTTTAAGAGGCGGACCTACCGTGTGGCAGACTAAAGCAGACAGTAAGAACAGGCAGTGGGTTCAGGCTGTTTGTCTTCACAATGACTCCAGAGTTCTGCATCACTACTCGACACACACCGATCACACAGAATACGAGCCGAGATGTGTACGCAGGCAGGCGTCCCTCTCAGCGAGCACCTCTCCCACCAAACAGGGTCAATGCTGTTGAATCGTAGAGCTCTGGACAAACGCTGTGACTGTCGCCTCTGGGGGCTTTAGAATGACAGTGAGAGCGCATGAGTGTAGTAACAGGGCAGAAAATACTACTGTGCCACAAATCAAGAAGAAAAGAGACAACCCCCCCACCATCTCCTCTTCCTCCTCCTCCTCCTCCTCCTCCCCTCCGCTGGTTAGAGTACTAAGAATAGCTCACCAGTCTCTCCACAGCCACTGCTTGCACAGCATGTCCAAGGATTCTTCCTGCCTCTCAGTGTGTGTGTGTGTATGTGTGTATGTATGTGTGTTAGAGACGTGTTTCCTAGGACTCCTCTTCCTGAATCTCTCCTTTGTGCCGCTCTCCTCTCCTGGAGCCTGTGCTGTAGCCGCTCCAGCTCTGCCCTTCCCCTTCTCTGGACTCTCCGGTTTTGGAGGCTACGCTCCCCCTGCAACGGGCTGACGGTGAAGGAAGTTCCCCACTGCTGAAGCTAACACCAAGTCCTGCGTTCAAGGCTGCTCCAACGTGTGTTATGCAAGGCCACCAGACCGCCAGCTCCCTCTCTGCCTGGCTGCTTCTCTCTCTCTTCCTCTCTCTGTTTCTGCCTCTCTCCCTTTCCCTCTCTACCTCCCTCCTCTTTCTCTTTCTCTCTCAGTACTCCACTGACACAGCTCCTCCCCCCAGCCAGCCTCATCAGCCGCATCAGGTATTCATTCAAAAAAACACACTCTACTTGGCTTAGCGCCCAGACTACGCTCACACAGAGTGGGAAGGAGGGGGAGGGAGCAACAGACGGAGGGTGAGGGAGGGAGAGAGAGAGAGGGAGAGAGGGAGAGAGAGAGCTGGAGATTCAGAAAGGCTTTGCTCAGACAGACATACTGCATGAATGTGAATAACTGTGGGATATTCACATTGGCACATGCATGCAGAGACACTAACACATATGCACAAACACAATCTGACAGAGGATTAAATTGTTCAGTGTGTTAGCAGCACGTCAAAGCTGTTTTAATGCAAGGCTTCGTTCTTCTCCATTTTTCATATGCATTTTCACTGTAGAGACAAATCTCTTCCTAATCTGCCCTGTTGAGCTGCCCCACAATTAGAGTCTCTATTCAGCTGCAAAGTGACTCGGAGTAACCTGCCACCCCACAAGGTCTCCCCAGGCCTCCCCCATCTCTTCCCCAGAGATATTTCCCTCAGCGCATGCAGGCAGCGCTGATAAACACCCCGCCGCCCAGCCACTTGGCACCAGAGCCCTCCTCACCCAAGGGCCTCCTCCTTATCCTGTGCAGCATACAGCAGAGAGAGTCATGCTGAAGACAAGCACGTCACCACCAGGCCAGCTAGCTATCTGCTCCTCTGCAGACAGGACAAGCAGGGGGTCCCCTCCACCTGGACTGTAAACTGGGGAAAACACAGAAAATGCAACAAATCATGCATTGCTGCTATTACAAGGAGCCTAGTGAATGGTATTAAACTCAGAAGAGTTCCTATAGATTCTCAGGGCTGCATCCTACATCAAGAGGTCTAAGACATTTTGTTGTCAATTGTTCTTTTCATCATAAACACTCAAACACCTCAATAAAGTATTATTACACACACGCTGAACCACTGATGTAACAACATGCTTCCCCAGCTGCTGAACTTGATGAGAAAAAAAAAAAACATGAGCTGTATTTCTTCTTTGCCAGGGAGTTCCGGCCTCATCTTCCAACTGTGACTCAAATACTTTCAAAGAAGCTGCCACACCAATGTAAACCTCAGGATCTGCACATTCCCCATGGCGACGTAATGGAAAGAAAGCTGACAGGACCCCATCGTGAAGCACTACAGGCATCTACAAGAGATTGTGGTTTTCTTTCCTCAAAATGGCTCACTGTACATTGAAGGTCAAAATTAATGTCAGCCAAGTGAGCTGAAATAAGCTCTCCTGTGAGAATTTGCAAATCCAGCTGTAGCTGTGTGGAGCAAATGTTCCCTGTGCTGAGTAGCTCAAGAGTGAGAAAGCACCAGGACACAACTGTCAAATCTGTTCCTTGATCAAAGACGTCTCCTGCATTTCTGTTTGAAAAAAGTCGCTAACACTTTAGATCATAGCCTACGGCATACAGTGTAATTCCTCCAGATTTCAGACCGGTAAAGTACATACTGATATATATATGTAGCTACATGGCTATAATGTGAAGTTATTAGTGTGAAGAATATTACAAGGTGACCTTCTCAGCAACAATCTGGTGTTTGGGGAGACAAGAGAAATAACACACTTAAACACATTTTAACCATTAATGGCAGCTTCAACATATGGAAAATAGGGACACCAAAGAGATAACATGCAACCCATAATAAAAACATTTATATATATATATATATATATATATATATATATATATATATATATATATATATATATATATATATATATATATATATATATGTTTGTTGCATTAGTGATACTTAATATAGCTGTTACGGTTGGAACCGGAACCAGACAACATTACATGCATATTGGTGCATTTACTTGCGTGTGCACAGGGTTTTGTTTTTAGACACAATGGCAAAGCAACCAGTGACTCGTTGGATTCGAAGGATCTGTGAAGGACATGACAACAGCTGCACGACTGGATTACCGGGCAACTGCTTTTTCTGGTGCTATATAAGTATATAAGTAGTTTTCTATTCATGTGACTGTGACAGCAGATACAATCAATCATCTCCTACTTCTGCCTTGGCTGTTAAATGAAAAGTCCTGTTTTTCATTTCTGCTCTGTTTACTAACAAAACTCATTATTACTGTACTCCTTGACAACGGACTGTGACCTGTGTAACAGTCAACATAAGCTTGTACCACCTCAAGCTGCTGTAAACCCCTTAAAGGACAATGTTGTACCCCATAAGTAGGACTACTTTACGACAACAGACAGCAGTACACGTAGGTTATGCTGTAGGTCTAAGGCATGTTCTCGATGATACTATTTTTGATGGACATTTGTGCACAAATGTTCCACGTAATTATTAAATCATACTATCTACAGTAGATGTTATTTTAACCATCCGTTATTATTGGCTCCTTGTTCCCTAACCTCAAATCGTGTTCCCGTGTGAATTGGCCAGTACTTGCTCTACTGTGACACAGCACAAAAAAACTGAACTGTAAATTGGGAGGAATTTCACTGAACATTGCAGGCTGTTATCTAAAGCATTCACGTACAGTCTTAAACACAGATTAGGAGTACTTACATCTTTGTTGATAGTTACAGCTAGTGAGATGTTATTGAAAACTACCAGATGCTTATTGTTGTGGTTCAAACGGACAGAGGGATTTTGCCAGCCTAGTTTGCCTGTGCTCTTTCCCTTTGAGCACACAACTACAGGATATGCAATAAGTGTAACATTCCTCAGTGTGGTGCACCCATAATGAGAGGGAGTGGCCCAAACCATAACATGTTATATGTCATTTTTCAAGCAATATCCATTGAAAGCTTTGGCCCTCTGAGTAAGATTAGTACTAGCATAGATGGCCGTAATATTCATAAAGTAATAAAAGCACTTGCAGCAGCACTCTCCCTCACTACCAAATCACCACTGGATTGTGCTTACATTCCTCCATTTTCAAACACACAGTAGTCCCTACACACAGCCTCTCAGCGGTCTGTCTTACTCATACAGTAGCCTTCAGCAGAAAACACAATGAAAACTCAAGTGGGCTCCAGTTGCTGCAGGTTCTAACATTGCATGACCTTTACCGCAAAGCAAAACACAAGTTCCAATTTAAGTTCTGGGAGAACTTTGTCAACCACAGCCTCCTCACAAATCTGACGAGATGAATCATATTACCTTGAAAATGTTCAATGTCCGGTGAATAATTATCCAAGCATCATTACCCACACTCTGCTCTGCATCCACACCATACACTCGCTGAGACTAAGTGAGCCTTCCCTCATGCGTCAGACATGTCCAGGCATGTAACAGTGATTCTCATACACACAAGATGGGGAAGCATGTATGATGCAAACAGTCACACATGGGAAATAGCAGCCGTTTACCGTGGGGTGATGTTGTTTGCATTAATGAGCTCATTCATAATGTCGCAAAACATTTCAGGGAACTCCCGTTCAGAGCAATTAGCAAAAATGTCACACAGTTTGGGTCAGACTTTAGAAAGGATGATTCTCTAAAGTAAAGGAAACCCTGCCACACAGTGAAAACACTACAATATAACAATTGGATGTCCTACATCCACAAAATTATACTTGAGTAAAAGTACAATTAAATAAAATAAAGTGACAAAAGTGATTCATTACATAATAGCTGCATACATATATCTGAGCATACAGTGTATTAAATCTGTAATAATGCATCATACTTAAAAAGTTGAAAAATATATATTTTGTTTAAAAAAAAAGGGAAAATAAATTGGTAAATAGATGGAACAGAGTTTCAAGTACAATATTTACCTCTTCAATGAGTATAATGTTAAAGGTGCAAAAAAATGTAAACTCAAACTGCTAATAATTTTACCTTAAACTGGAAATACTTACTCTGGTCCCACCAATTGTATGGGCCTTTTTGAAATAATTTATTGAACTACATTACACACTTAATTACTAAATGAATCAATTCATGAAACAAATAATTCGCATATTTATCTGTAATAAAAATAATGCGACCAAACCTTACCCACTCTGAGGCTGCTGCTACAAGTAGAGCTATTTTTTGCTTAATTCATCAGTTAGCTAAGTTAGCTTAATATTTGCTTGCTAACCAAGTTACTTACCAACATTAAACCATTGAGAAACACTGCTAGCAAGTTGTGCTAAGGCTCGCCTTCTGATTATTTTCTTTCTTTCTCTCTTTAAACTTTTCTTAGCCTTATTTACTTTTTAAATAACATAAATTCGTCCAAAGCTCACTTGAAATCTCGCTTAGGGGCGGTTAATGACGATGTACAGGGTGGACTAAACCATGTGCACGTGTCATCTCTGTTTGGCTCTAATACGGTTTATAAACTTGAAATATTCTAACAAAATATTTAGTCAGCCAACAGTAGATGGATGGTTTATGATGTTAATTACGTAAAATTTCATAATGGCCGAAGAAAAAAAACACTTTTAATTGCATGCATTTTCAGGGCCCTACCCAAGGAAGTTGCCTTTAGCCATTCCCCATTACCCCTCACTAGTTTAAAGAATTCCAAGTGCTGTATGGTAGGGAAGTGGACATACATCAGTTTCCTTGAAGACGTTTCACCTCTCACGTCTCATCTGTCTGGGGACAGCTTAACAACCATTCACACCTTGGCTCACCTAGTCCTAGCAACCAACATGAAGGCCGCTCAAATCAACGACCTACAAGGGGCCCTAAGAATTCTGAAACTTGGAGCTCACACATGTCCTTAACAATTCTGTAAGGACACTCCCACACAGAGTTTAATAGCCGGAAACTCCCCTCTGGTTAGTGAGAAGTGAAGAGGCCTCTTGGATGAGAGGTGAAATGTCTTCAACTGAAACAAGTCCAGTTGCCTACGACACCGCACTTAGAATTACCATCCTGGACCTGGATGACTGAGAACCTGCATCTACATATAGTTT
Organism: Diplodus puntazzo; assembly: GCA_963678695.2. Classification (NCBI taxonomy): domain Eukaryota; kingdom Metazoa; phylum Chordata; class Actinopteri; order Spariformes; family Sparidae; genus Diplodus; species Diplodus puntazzo. Next base: position 16,747,181 of record OZ023160.1, read on the forward strand.
GAAGAAATAGAAAGAAGCGAGCTTTGGATCAAAGTTCAGGTTGTGAGAGCAGCCATTGGGAAACGCTATGCATTAGTAATAAAGAGAACAGAAAGTGGAGTGTGGGTGGTTGGATTAAGAGGGCATCTGGTATCAGAGCGGGAGGTAAATAACCCTGGCTCGGTCCTGTCTGAGAGCAGACCTGTCTCTGCTGTGGCGCGCTCTAGTTTGTTGGGGTGGGTGGGGGGGGACATGCACACTGCACGCTATGTGGGGAGAATGTGAAAGCACTTGCTGCCATGGCAACAAGGCAGCTCCACAGTCTCCAGTCCCCATTAAGAAAGATGGGTGGCAACGTGGCTGTAGCTCAATGGTGGTGTAGCATGACACGCTGAAAGAGCCTATTGAAAGCCAGTGAATTCAGCAGTTAATGAAAAGAGCAAAGGGACAGCAAATCCACCAGGCAGGTGATACTGACCCTACCTCTCTATTTGGGTGCATGCACTCGTGAAAGGTGTGTGAATATTACATCAACTCGGTTGCACTATTTTGATCAGCGTGCATACCACACTGTGGGCTTAAAATCTGTGAGAGACTTTCGTTTGAATTCCAGCTTTAATTACAATAGAGCGGTTGTTGAGTGCTGGCCGGAGTTGAAAGTGACCTTGAACTGAGTCCTTGGATAAAATGTCTGAAGATGAAATGAACGAAGCAAGGGGTTAAAGCTATGAAACCCAACAAATGTTGTCCTGGGACTTTTAGGAATGAGCTTCGGAGGACAGTTTCTTATTTAAGGTTATTATAAGGTCAATATCCTTCGTTCCCAGGGTCCCAGAAAAATTTGCCTGTTTCTTACTAGCTATATGACTGTGTGTCTGTCATTTTACATCAGAAAGAGAAAGTTTGGAAATGTTTTGTTGATTCAGGGTTGGATTTTTTTGTTGCTGTTGTTGCACAAAACAAGTGCAGTGTGATTCATAGATGAGGCAGAGGCTGCTCAATGTGAGGTAGTGCATCCACCCTAATCAACCTGTTACATCAAAAAAATGATCACTATTACCACTGTTACATGAATATCTTACAAACAAATGTGCTCCATCATCCCCCTAAAAAAGCACAATGTTCTGTCCTCAGAGGGCTTTCTTTTAAATGTGTTACTAAGGATAATATTCTTTTCACATGACCACAAACAGATCATTCAAACATCACTCTTGTGAGTCAAATGGTGGTGGTTTTACTGCAGGACATCATTAAACTGCAGTCCTGTGCTCTGTTACATGTAGATACTGTGCATGCGGTGAGAGCCAAATTCAGCAGAACAAAACAGATTTCATCCTGAGTCCAAGTGCCAAGACTCTTTTCATTCAGCTGAAAATAGCAAGCCACTGCTTACGCACATCTCCAGAACATAGTTTAGGCAACTAAAGGATTGGGTGGGGGTGATTTGAGGAGGAGGAGTACAGCCACTGAAGGAACTCGGTAGAGTTTGTTCAAACACATGAGCCGAATTAATCGGAAAGACACCAAATAATGTATACACAATTGAGCACCACGTACGGTCATATAGAAGAGTTACTGTTTTTTGTTTTTTTTGTGTCTTAGTTGAGGCTTTTTGGCTGTTTCAACAGGCTAAACAATTAATCTGAGAAAACCCCTTTATTAATATCTGTCACATTTAATAACATACTGTGTCTCATCATAGAGTTCAAGTTACAAGCGATTAACATGGGTCAATGCTGTTTCCTTCCCAAGTGCCTGATTTGAATATTCAAGTGAGGAACCTGACCATCATTGAAATAACCTCAGTGACCTCAGTGAAAGCCTTCCCACTCCTCCCACTGTGCAGTAGGTGCAACACACCATTCACACGGCAGAGGGCACTACACAGACTACTTTGATGTCGTACATTGATCCTTACTGTGCTTATCTCAACATTATGTTAATCATGAAAGGAAATTAATACTTGCTGATGAGAGCATGTTAGGAGTTTATATTTCTTCTCTCTTTTTTCTACATGTCATGCTTTATTTCCAACCCATTCTTCCAATTCATCTTTCCAAAGGTATCATAACAAAACGACATACAGAGATAAAAAGAGACACAACAAATGAGATCAACAGTGTTGTCCAGCCTTGATTCGGCGTCATATTACAATATTCAAACAAACATCTCATCTTCATATGCTTCCAACCGGTCCCAACCTGAGTAAATGTAAAATATTAAAAGAAGTTTGGAAATTAAGTATTTTGTTGCTGTAGTATTAAATTGAGTGTGTAAAAACATGGCTCTTACAGACAACCAAAGAGTCAAAACACTGTGCCTGCCAACACTGCCTCATAGAGAGGCAGAGAGCAGTGAGAAACTGTGAGAAACTGAAGTGGTGTGGAGTTTGAATGCTTTTAACCAACTGTATAACAAATATCTAAGTTATAAAATCTGTATTCAACAACTCTTTAAAATGTAACACCATCAATTTTACACAATAAAGTGTGTTTACAGGTCTTGGGAGTGCTGGTCTTCTCAAGAGTTGAGAAAACAGTAGTATAAACGCTCTTTGTGGCTCCAGATGAATCTGCAAGTGACCTGATGAATTATCTCCAGTGATGTCACTCAGTTCCAAAGCAGCATTGTGAGTAATGTAGGCACCAGGTTTTGAAAAGGAAGCAGAATACAGAAAAAAAAAAGGTGATATCTCTGTTTCTGCTGTACTGATTGTGATCACTTTTAAAAAAAAAAAAAAAAGAATCTTTATTCAATAATGAGTTCAACAGGCTTAAGGTGCAATGTTACAGTGGGCTGCTTTTCAAAACCTGTTGCCTACATTAACCACAATGCAACGTAGCCACTGAGTGACATCATTGGTGGCAATTTATCAGATTGCATGCAGCTTCCTCTGGAGCCACAACAGGCTCAATACTACTGTTCTCATATGTACATTAGTACTCCCCAAGACCTATAAACATACTTTAATGTGAGAAACTGGAGGTGCAACCCTTTAAATGTTGATATTTTCTGCTTTCCAGGCAAAACATGAAATTTGAGGACATCATTTTGGGCTTTGGGTTAATCTGGTGTAAAAAAAAAAATCAATAACTTAGATATTCACCGCATCACAACAAATTTAAATCACAGAAAATAGGGAAAAAATGTTTCAAAATTGGCCAATTAGCCAAAAATTAACCAACCTAAGTGCAGTTACTGCAGTTAATTTGGGTTTTTTAATACATATATATATATATATATATATATATATATATAATATATATATATATATATATATATACGTTTTCAAGTTCTTGATATGCAGATTTTCCCCCAAAATGTATACATTTATTTGCCACAATATTTTTCATATAGTATAACAAACATTAACATGTATCAACAGTAACATTTGGGTTTTAACTCTAATTTGACCAAATATTTAGCCCTGCTGTGTTTTGACTTTGCGGGGCAGTAGCCTGCAGTCTGAGTGTGAGTGATCAAGACATCTTTTTTACATCACTATGTCGGCAGTGCTGAGACAGACATCTTCACTCCTTTGCTGTCTCTTTGCTTGTTTCTCTGTCTTCTGTAAAGGTAGACTACTGAGTGAGTTGTGTGGATTTTTTTGGAAATAATGCAGCTGTTGCCAGGCAAATGTGTTTGGCACCTCCTTAGTCGGAATCAGTGGTGAAGTGGAAACACGACACAGTCTCTCGTGACATTAGAGAGTCTGCAGGGGCTAAGTTGAAAGTGGTCAACTCACTTTTGAGATGATACTGGGAGGCAAAAGCATTTCAAGCTCATTTCTACCGTTCGGTTTCTCTTCAAACACATATGTGCAGCAAATGTACATCAGGTATCGTGTTGCCCCGAAGCAACATTTTCTAAGAAAGATGGAAAAAGCTGAATTTCTCCGCAGTAGCCAATGCAGCCTCCATGGTTGTCTTGACAACAGTATTGGGAAAACACAAACATGCAGAAACCTAATGTTATGTCATAGGAACTGGTATGAATGCTGTGCTGCTCCCCCTCAACACACATACACACTCACTGTCTCTCTTTATGATTCCACATCACTCATCCCGAGCTTGTACTCGCCTCTTATTCACGTCTATTTTTATAGCAGCAAAATGAACCCTAGCACAGGCAGCGTACTATTCAGGAAAATGAGTTTATTCATATCACACTCACTCTTGTTTTTTCACTTCCCCATAAATGATATCATTCATAATTCATTGGCTTTGTAAACGGCAGTGCCCCCAAATGATGCATTGTCGATATGATTCCCACATTCAGCGTAAATAAGCTTAGGGACTGTGTGAAAATGAAAAATGTAAAAATGGATCCTTCCCTTGACAAAGATCAGGGCTACAACATCCTGCTCACTAATATCTCTTTGTCATAATAATTTCAAGAATAATTTTCACAACATCCACTGGATTTTTCATTAAAAGTCAGGGCAAATATAGAATAGCATATCATTCCATCTATCCTGAGACAAAACAAAAGCAAATAATTTAACAACACATGTGCAGCATTTAAAAAACAAAAAACAAACAAACACTGCAAATGGAGAGATGCTGCAAATAGCACAGACGACAACGGAAACTGTTTCCAGGGGACAATAGTGATGTGCACGGCTCGGACGCTTGTTGCCACACACAAAAAAAGCTTCAGCTCGTTTTCCAACAACACTTCCAGATAGCTGACTTCAGTAACTTCATGAGTCACAGACCATGGCACCAACAAGCATGTCCAGTCCGTGTGCATCACTTTTTAGTGTTCCCTGGAAACTATTTCTCTTGTCATCAGTGCTCTTTGCAGAGTTTTTATACTTGGTTGGGTTATGTGTAACTGCAGAGTGTTTCTGTATTTGGTTGCGTTGCCACGCTTAACAGCTTTTTTCTAAATGGTCTCTTGGGTTACTTATGTTTTGTGCATTTTCATGTGTTAAGTTCATCCAAAAAGGTAAATTAAGTCATTGTCTACTCATCCCCACAGGAAAGGAATGTCGGGCGAGGTTTCATAAACCACAAATCATCTCTGGAGTTTTTAAGTGAAACAGAAATGCAAAACAACGGAAGTAGCTTGTGAAATTCTTTTGAAACTTAAAAGATAAAAAAAAAAACAGAACATCCAAATTGATTTCAAAAGACATTTATTTACACCACTGATGCATGGTTTAGCTTCTGCACCTACTTTAGATGCTAACGCTTTTAGCTTAGAAACTAAACCCCCCCAAAAAATGTGTCTAAATAACATCTGCGGTACGATGAGCATTCAGGGCCACCATTCTGGACAGTTATTACTGCTGTCCAAAGGGACTAAATGAGCCGGGTACAGCTGGCAAATATGTACAGCTCATGCAAGGGTATAAAAATAAATCTCCGGTGGGCAAAAAAAGGTTAAAAGACCTTCCCCTTCTCTTGGAAATATTTCTATATGACTGTGCTCCTTTCATCAAAAAGACAAAATACACAACCCTACCTTCCTTTTTTGACCCACTATCCCTAATAACCGTAATTTTCATACAGTCCCTTATGAGTAAAAATGTACCCTAAATGAATCCATATGCAACATGGGTCTTACAGCCATACATGTAAATTGTCCTCAAAAGAAATAACAAATGTTGTATACATTTATACGTGAGCCTGTGTTACCCTCATCCCCCTGTGACATCTCTCGTGTGAGAGCAGGCATTTGTATCCCTCCCCAGTCAACAGGTTTCCGCCTCATCAACAGCCCTCTCCACTCTGGCAGAACCCAGGCAGCCTGTAATTACTGACTCCACTTGAGAGGAATACCAACAGGCACAGACACACAACAACAACACTTAGCAGCGTTTCAGTTCACGGCACCTTTTCACGACTTCCGAACACCTGGAGCCTGCTGCTGTGTGTGAGTGTGTGTGTGTGTGTGTGCCAGATGCCATTTTGGCAACACTTGTTCATTTCTTGAACTAATGCAGATATAAAGACTTTGAAGGACATCAAGTGTGTCATCCATGGAGAGCATTATAAATCCAGTTGAGCCCAGACTGTTTGCCTCATCCCTCTGGCCTGTAACGTGGCTCTGTCCACACACGGACACATGGCTGTCAGAGAAAGCTGCGAGCCCTCCATGCTGCCTGTAGATGACTCCCTGTTAGAAGAGCCAGAGAGGGTGGCAGGAACTCAGGCTGGACACCTCACCAACTCGATACCGTATGGCGTGCCATGTGGCCGAAAGGAACTAGATTTGTCGAGCGTGGCATCAAACAACAGGCGTAGAGCACAGGGAAAGAGGATGCAGTTTCAGCTCAATCCCTCTTACTCCTTTACGTCTGAGTTCCCCTCTTACTCTAAGGTAATATATAATTTAATAAAGTAGGCCATTTGATGTTTAAATCGTAGGGAAAAAAATGTGCCTCTATTTTGCAGTCAGTGGCAATAGAGGGAATAAATTCTACTGCAGCCACCATGAGCGCCACATTCCTATTTATAGTCACAAGGATGATCATTATTGTCATTAACATAAATTATTTGTGCTTTTTTTTTCATAATAACCGATTGCTATTTTACTGCAAATGCTGTGAGGGTTTTTTGCAACGTGCCGTGGTTTCACACAATCGTCTCTCATAAATTATAGTAGTAAGTGTTCCCTTGAGCTCTCCTAAAATCCTTCCTCCTGCACGTTCTCTGTGGATGCGAGCCAGAGCCTGTCGATACAAAAATAGATTACAAACATGCCTCTACTCCAAATACAGCCACACTCGCTCATCAGTATACGGGGCAGTAATGGAGGTGGTGGGTAGTGTCTGCCCACACTTTTTCTGGTCCTCATACAGCCCTTCACGCCTAAGAGTTATATTATTCCGATGCCTACAATAATGGCATGGTGCATGGCAGCAGCATGTGGGGGGTGGAGGGGTTGCTCTGTAATCTGGGAGTACCATCTGTGGCTGTCAGCTGAAGATGCCATTTAGTGGGCCTAACACAATCACCGCGTCAACACTCGCCAACAATTGGGGCTTCAGCGGCGACCTCAAAGTGTATGTGACATGCCTGGCAACCTTAAAGAATGGAAGAAAAATGCCATGAAGTTGATTCAGACGTCCCCCTGGGTTTTGCACAGAATGCTTTGATTTCTGGGCAGACACAATCTTTCTGTGATGATAAACGAGGATCACACACACAGAAAGATTTTTGTTGGAAAAAAGCTTGCATGCGGGTAACAGTGCTGTGGGCTTCTACTCCATTGTGCATCAGCTCAGGCAATGTGATGTCTGACCAACAAGCCCACACTAGATGGAGCCAAACTCCTACAACTAAGAACATGATCACTCTGAGGTCAGTAATCTGCCATATGTAGGGTTCACCACACCTTCTTCTTCATCAAATTCAAGGACTTTTCAAGGACTTTCCTGACAGGATTCCCTCAGTCCAAGGACAAGCCTTGGTTTGAGACATAGACCCTAGTTAATTAGTCTTACAACAATAAGAATTTCTAGAGAGACCAATAGCGCTTTCGAGAAGCTTACAGGCGACAAGTAAAAAGAGACGGGCTTGACTGTGTGGGAGACGCATGCAGACAGCAGAGTTCAGCTTATTTAGTAACCTAAAGTAAAAAAATATATATGAATATATATAAATTCGATCACTTAATTACCCATCTCTAGTTGATAGTTTTTACTTTTCTGATTCATTCTCCTTATAAAGCATTCACACTTTAAAGGATTTCAAGGACACATGAGAACAGAGAAAATAATAAATTAGAAATTAGTAAAATAACGGACTGCAATGACAATATTGCAGGGCCTATTGATTATATCATAAATGTTATTATACTGTATTCAACTGGGGAAAAAACATCAACAAAGAAATCAGAGTGGAATATATTCACAAGTCTTTGCTGTGGAAGTTGAGGACATTACCTAGTGGGAGTTACTGTGTCTTGCATGATCTCTCGTACTTCTAGTGGTAAAGTGTGAGACGTCAATTAAATGAAGAGTGCATAATAAATATAACCAATTAGGAGAGCAATTTGGCCAACATCTTTAACTTAATGTCCCACAATGTAGTCACTGAGTGCCAGATATTTGGGACATAGCACAATGAAAACATACAAATTGTTGATAACACGGAAAAACCCTTATAGTGACCACAAGCTCCCAGAGCAGCTGTAATGCACCTGTGTATGAATTCTACATGATCAGGTGGAGACTGTTTAAAAATGTATTTGCTATGTTATATTTTGCTTCAATAATAATAATAATAATAATAATAATAATAATAATAATAATAATACTCAATACAACAATAAAAACTTTATTAGATAGCACTTTTTAAAAGCAGGTTACAAAGTGCTTAACAAAGACAAGAGGAGGAAATAAAATTAAATCGTTAACAGATGGTGATAAGTTCAAGTAAAATTGATGGAGTAATGGAGTAATAATGACAAGCGAGCTATTGATCACTAAAAAAAAGTAAAAATGGAGAACATAATTGTGAAAAAGTATGTTTTTGAGTGATTTAAAGAAGAAACAGAGCTAGCTTTTGGTTGAGATTTAGTGAGTGAAAGGAACAGAATATGATTTACATCTTTTTTTTTTTTACTGTGGAAGCTGCATTTATTGTGTTCCTCCACTCACTTATTCAGGTTTGTCCTTTGTTGCCAATCTGTCCCTGTCTAGTATACTTTTAGCGTGCGAATGTGAATTTTTGTCCTAACTTAGCCCTGTCATACAACATAAACTGATACATGCACCCATTCCATGAGGTAAATGTAATGGAACATTAATTAGTTGATGCTGAAATTCACAAAAACATAATGAGGCAATTCAATTAGTATCAAACTGCTGTGGAAATGATTAATCAGCAGACAAACTGCTAAAAGACAGACATCTCAAACGTGGAGGGAATTAGTGGTTTCATTTAATCTCCTTCAACACAAAAAAAAAGAAACAGTTATTCACATAAAAGGTGTCATACATTAACTTCGCCGTCACACACATGCCGAGTTCAGAGCAGAGGGAGAGCAATCGGAGTCAGGTTTACATTTCCCTTCAATACATTTAAATGTGCCTTTAAACCAAAGTACTTCAGCAGCTTAGAGGGCTGAGCGTGGTGCATCACTGCTGCAGAGATTAAGGTCAACAACCCTAAAATTAAAAGTCTGAGCGTACAACTCTTAAGACATTTTTTTTTTACATACAAAGAGATACTAAAGGTATAATCTCATAAATGATTAGCGACTTAAATACTGAGTGATACAAGACATTTGCCCTTGATCTGAAAGGAGTATTACTGGAAAGGTAGCATGTACCGTCATTTTTCCTGTCTTCAGGAAGAAGACATCAATTTGGCACAGGGACAGATTCTGAAAGCAGCATGTAGACATACATGCAGAAATACAGTACGTGTCTGAGACGAACCAAACACAAGTTGTAGGGAACTGAAACAGTTCATACTGATGCGTATCAAACTCTGCAAACATCTAAACGCTCCTGCGTGTTCTGACGGTACCTGGAAAGGACCATGTCTAAGTTCTGCAGGCATTTTTAACAAAAACATCATACAGTGCCTGCTGAGCGTTACAGTTGGATTCTCTTCTGTGCTCTTCTCTGCGTCATCTGACTCTGGAGCGCTTGACAACAATTGTACCAGCTACCATGTCATACACAGTCCTGTTGTGCTGGAAGAACAGAAGTGTGATGAAAGCCGGGAAAAAGAAGGCGATGGAAAAGTTCTTGTTCAAGGCTCGTACAGTTGATCTGTAGAGGGGGACAGACACAGCGATTACGATAGAAAATAGCAGAGACAAAGTGAGCTGCATTCGTTATGAAACTGTTGCGAGGTAACTTTTAAATTTGACTACTCACGCAGACAGAGAGACATTAGTTGCCGGCACAACAAGCACCCTGTTAGGCTGAACCAGAACCGATGAGTCACATGTGACAACTCTGAGTCCAATGAGAAACTTCCCTGGAGTGGCTCCCCCTGCGCCCCAAATGCACACAATCTGTAGGGAGAATGGTACAGGAGCTGTAACTGCATGGATGAGTTTTCAACCTTTACAGAGAAACAGCTAACAGTTAAGGAAGAGACCACTGTTTTTGTTTCACGTGACCTGGATTATAATCTGGATAATGTACGCAGAAAACTCACCTCATAAAAACACACTAATATCCGGTACACAAGTGCAACAAGCATCATTTTCTGTAGCTCCTCCATCGATGTGTCCTCATCTATTTCCTCCACTATGAAATGCATGGCGAACTTGGAAACATCTCTGAAAAGCAAAGGAAATTATTTCTGTGATATGAATCCAAAGCGTGTCTCTATGTTTCTCAAAAAAGTGTCTCCATGTTTCCAAAAAGATGTCCATTTGTTTCTCCAAAGAGTGTTTCCATGTTTCTATTGAGTTACTCCATGTTTTTCTTTCCAGTGTATCTATGATTCTTCAATAAGAGTTCAATTTTCTTAAGAGATGGAAAAAAACTGACCCTGACCACCATTATGTATAGAAATTAAATACTTCTAAGTACTATATCGTAGGCAAAATAGACTCGTTTCAGTTTCTTGAAGAGAACAGAGAGGAGAGCTCTTGAAAGAGAGGTCTTGGAATCACCATGACCTGGATGACTTATAATCTTCATCAACGAAAATGAAATAAACTCACTTGATTCCACTCAGGTGCATAATACTGATGATTATGGTTGCTTTGATGAAAAACAATATGAAGAAATCCACCATCTCAGCCATGAGTCTTTGGAGAGGTGAAGGAATACTATACTCCCGACCTGGTGAAAAATATCGAAAAGGCAACAACAGTAAGCACATTAAACGACAGGCTAGCCAACGTTATAGCCATGTGTGATGGATGACCATGTCGTCCGTAATTAATAAGAATCTATGCTTCAAAGGAGGTTTAGATTTTGGAGCCAGGCTACATACAGTAAGCCATTCTAACATTTAATAGCTAAACTGGATATATATTGCAGATATCCACAAGGTCATTCTCCCTAGACTGTAAATTCTGAATGTCAACAACCACTTGTACTTTTTAAGGATATTTAGATATGAATATCGAAAGTTGTTGAATGGAGCATCAAATAGAAGCTATCCATGTCAATTGTCTACTACAGAAAAATGACCCAGGATCTGCTCCTAATGATCCAATAATGTGTCTGCTGGAAAATTGTGAGACAGCCATGGTTGCCACTTGGGCTGCACAATACAATGCATTCAGAAAGTGTTCAGTACTCTTCACGTTTTTTGACATTCTGTCATGTTGCAGCCTTATGCTCAAATCGGTTATATTCATTTTCCCTTCATCAATCTACATTCAATACACCATGAAAAGTGACAGAGAATTTCATATTTTTTTGCACATGCATTCAAAAGGAAAAACTGAAATATCACACTGAGTATTCAGACCCTTTGCTATGACACTTGAAATGTAGCCCGGGTGCCTCCCATTTCTCTTGATAATATCTGAGATGTTTCTCCACCTTGACTGCAGTCCACCTGTCGACTGGACATGATCTGGAGAGGCACACACTGTCTATACAAGGTCTCACAGCTGACAATTTATATCAGAGCAAAAACCAAGCCGTGAGGTTGAAGGAACTGCCTGCATAGCTCAGAGACAGGATTGTGTTGTGGCACAGATCTAATGAAGGCTACAAAAGACTCTGTGAACATCCCTGAGTGGCCCAGCCAGAGCCGTGACTTGAACCCAATTGAACATCTCTGGCAAGACCTGACAATGGTTCTCCACCGACAATCCCCATCCAACCCGACAGAGCCTGAGAGGATCTGCAGAGAAGAATGGCACAATATCCCCAAATACAGGTTGCAAAGCTTGTCGTGTAATACCCAAGAAGTCTCTATGCTGTAATCGCTGCAAAAGGTGCTGCAACTAGGTGCTGCAACTAGGTGAAGGTACTGAATACTGTCAACGTGATATTCAGTTTTTCCTTTTTAATTCATTTGCAAAAACATCTAAAATACTGTTTCCACTTTGTCATTATGGTGTATTGGGTGTAGACTGATGAGGGGAAATAATAATTTAAATTATTTCAGCATAGGGCTGCAACATAATAAAAAATGTATGTAAAGAACATGACGGCCTGAATACTTTCTGAATGCACTGTATATCCTTTCGGCATCACAATGTGTGTGATATTCACATTTCAGAACATGTACTGTCAAGAAAGGCACATTTTAGATGGTTTAGTGATTTTAGTGTGTGTGTGTGTGTGTGTGTGTGTGTGTGTGTGTGTGTGTGTGTGTGTGTGTGTGTGTGTGTGTATCACAGTGTCATTGCTGAGCACTAGTTGCCACTTCTTTTAAAGTCTATTACTGTTTTGAGTCTGAGGTGAAATCATCAGCTTGTAAATAATGATCAGTAATGTAAAGTCAAAATGAAGCCTTTTAAAACAGGAAAAGACAACATTTGCACCATAACGATACAGTCTCTTACAACGATATCCTTGTCGTTATAAAGCAGATATTAAGGTTATAATCTATCGATGTGTGGCCCAGCCCTATTAGGGATGACTGCAAGACTTTCAGGCACCACTCCCTACGATTTATACCCGTTAAAAAGAAAAATCTTGATTGTCCACAAAACGACATTTGAACAACCTGGAGAGTAAAATGTCATCGTAAATCCAGCAGCCTTCACCTGGTCTCTGTGCGTTCCCATTCTCCTGCGGCAGCTGCTGCGGCTGAGCGGTCACTGCAGCCCCGCCAACCGCTTCACCTGCACGGCTGCTCGTGGAGGTGACGGCAGGTAGATACGACGACAACGGAGGACCAAACGGGCCGTTATACCAGCTGTGGGAGTTAATATCAAGCGGAACAGTCGACGTGCTCCCCGCTGGGTGTAAGTAATAAGGGCAGGGCATGGCTGACGCTGCCATCCAGCTTTGCCAGTTAACATATCCAGTGTAATACTGCCACATCCACGCCTGCAGCTGCTCGCAGTATTCCGCTGTGGCGCGGCTTTCACCGGCGCCTTTCTTGCCTTCGACATCGTTATGGTTGTCTATTCGTTGGGTCACCTCGTCAACGAGTGACTCAACTTTGTTAGCGAAGGGTTTATTCTTTTCCTGGTCGGCTTCCATGTTTGTGTTTTCTTTGTCAGCCATGTTTGATGATGGCGTCACGTAAGACGTCGTTCCGGATGATTTCATCTGGCAATCGAAGACAAGATGCATGTAAGGGCGAACATTTTGGTCCAGAAAACATTATTGTTGGGAAGTAGTTCTATTTTAAGATAAGTAAAAAGTGTTTTTTAAAAGACAGACAAATTCTCACCAAATTGCTGCCCACGGCAAAATATGACCGCAGCACCCCTATTTTAGAATACAGTGGTACTGTCCAAGCTTTGCCTGTTGTTACAAGATTCAGTCGCGAGGTGGCAGCATTTCTGCGAGAAAGAAGCTGCAATGAGATGTACATCAGGGGTCTTCAAGTTCATGTTATGTAACCTTTCACGCTGCAAAAGGCTCCAGAATGGGTCTTGTTTGGAAGAAGCCAGCTCCAACTATGATTACAAAAAACTAGCCAATGATTTGAAAATTATTGTTGGTTAGTTTTTGAAAAGAAGAAGAAGAAGAAGAAGAAGAAGAAGAAGAAGAAGAAGAAGAAGAAGAAGAAGAAGAAGAAGAAGAATTGATTGCAGCTTCACGTTGTCGGCTACCAGTCAGACTCAAGCAGTTTAGGACATCACTTTAGGTCCTTGCCATGTTTGATGCAGTTTGTTAACTGTTAATCGATTACTATTAATTAGAACCAAACGATAAATGTTGTTCTCAATTACAACAAAGCTGAAATTAATTAGGCAGTCTCTGTTGGGGCTACTGGGTCCTTCCAACAAAGCAGCTAAGACTTACCAGAACGATTTCTCAGAAACTCACCAGCTCATGGTGCGCTTGTGTTAAAAGGGGTAAAGCCATTTCAAAGGATGTCTGCTCCGTAAAGCCTGCGCTCACACCACCCCAAGTAAGCTTAATCCTTAACAATAGGTTATTCAGTAACCTAAAATGAGTTTGGTGGAGCTGAAGGTCCTCCAAGGTTCTCTCTGGAGACTTATTTTCCATGAAAAAAAAAATTCTCATTCCATATGTGCAACATCTAAAACGTTTGTGTGTTCACGTGGCATGGAGTGATACAATGTGGCACTCAAGACAACAAATCAGCTTTTCATTAGTCAGCACTCATTGTCGCCTGAGCACCACCTGGGGTTCACAATCACTCGCTAAAGCCTGGAAATCTTTTAGAGAATTTGGGCCTCAACCTACTGCCCCAAAGAAGCCTAATTAAAACAAATTATGTGCACTTGCTTGATCTCCACGTCTGTGCATCCAAGACAAGAGGCCTGGTGCAAATGAGGGGTCACTGCTCTGACCCCAAGCAGGGATTTGGCCTTTCCACCCCCCATTAACCCACATCCCTGTCACAAGAGGGCTGCTCCGATATCAGGACATGCGGCTTTCTCTTGGAACAAAAGGCTTCAGTAGAGCCACATGTCCAACAGCTTATAAAGATCAGAAGAATGACTTGCTTAGATTTGTAAACTGGCTTCTTGCCATTGTATTTAAATGTTGTCCCGACCTTATCGTGCATGCTAAAGAGGCATTGTGTTCAAATTGAACAAACCAAATATTGAGCAGAATATGGCTGTGTTTGGTAGTCAGCGTTTTTTCCTGTTGTGACTAAAGTTCTTGTCCATTTCAGGCAAATAGTTTGGCTTGTGTGGGTTTAGCATTAACTCTGCAATTTTTGAATGAAGCATTGTTTTAGGAAAGCTTTGTATCTGCTGCAAATGTGAAAGCAATATAAAAATAAAAAAAAGTGGGTTCATTCAAGAAATCGGTTAAGTTAGACGACACAATGTATGCACCTTAATTATACTCATGCAACACAGTTTAGTATCACAGTTCAGACTTTATTGACAAGTTTGGCAATAGCCCAGTGCATTTAGCGTGTTTTTAAATCGAACAGTGGGTCCAGGCTGAACAACTTTTTACAAAAAAAAAAAAACGGAATTAAGCAGCCTTCTCATAGGTCCTCACTGCCACGACGTCATCCATGATACATTTCTGTTGAGACAAAGATCAAAATGTTAGAAATCTTTGCAGTTCTTCAATGCAAACATTAAAAAGAATTTCAAAAACGACTTTATTACTCACAGCTGATAGTTTCCCATCCTGAATCTCTCGCTCTAGTGTTGTCTTCTTTCCATCCCACGTCTGCAGCTGCACGAGTTTGCCATTGTCCAGAGTGAAGATGGTCTTAAAAGAAAAGAGAAAAAGTATATATGCAAGAAGCACTGCAGAAAACAACGTGTTTATGAAAAAGGCCAAAATGTGATAACCCCCACCTTGGTTTTTCGGCCGTCTGCGGTGGTCTCGTCGAATTCTTCGTTAAGCTTGAACTTGATCTCTGTAGTCTTGAAAGTAGTCTCGGACTTCATGGAGATGAGCCCAGCATCCTCCACGCTGATCACCAGGTTGGGTTTGGCCATGTTGCCCATTTGCCGAGTGGCGAAGCCCACACCTGCAACACAAAGAGGAGGAAAATCAAGTAGGATGATGTTACTGCACGTTGCAACTGAACTTATTCTGAAGGTGTCCCCTTTAAATCAACCTGTAGCATCATAATAACAATCTTACCGATTGCCTTCATGTATTCATCAAAGTTCTCGCTGGAAGTCAGAGTCCAGTTTCCAACAAACTGCTCGGCCATGATGAAGAAGATGAAGCTCGGGTCTGCAGCACCAACACAAAGATGTCTCACAGTCTCCTGTCTCGGCGTGTGAAGCGTGGTGGGGCCGACGCTCGGACCGCACTACATATTTGAAGGCTGCTCGGACACGTGCTCGACGCGGCGACGCCAATCAGGAGCCGGTGCTGGCGTTGCCACGGAAACGAGCGGATTAGTGGGGGCGGGTCTTTAAATCAGATTTTATTATATGTTTGATCGCTGCAGTCTGCTGACCTCAGCGTTCAGTGTGGAGGAGGATGGAGTTCCGCAGTCATTTGCCGTGATGGGATTTAGTGTGTGGCTGCATGTCGCGCCTACAGAGGGAAAGATTCAATAAGATTCAGACCTATTTCATGATTTATTCCCTTAATTGTAACATCAACAGACATCTTCAGCAGCCAGGTTCATTATGCTTTGTTGTGCAAATTAACATTGTGTATGTTTATATAAGATAACAAATAGAAAATATATAAAAAAAAAAAAATGAAATGGATCCGATGCGTTGTTGTTGTGTGTCATTCTCCTCTATATTTAAGGGTCTAAATTTAAGTTAAATGTAGAAAAACAACAAAATAAACACATTTAGATCATGTACACTTTCATCCTCCTAGTGAAATGTACCCTCTATGTCATATAATGTATCTGTAAAGATCAGTTCAGTGAACGACATCCTCTGTCCTTTTAACAGGGAAAGAAGATGGAAGAAACCTCAGGAAGAGACACTGAGGACGCATCCCTCTGCCAGGACAGACAGACAGACATGCAATATATGCCGCAAGTACTGAACAGAACAACAAAATCCCAGCCTACGAGTAGTATTGACAGAATATCTGATACAAGTAAATTATATAAGAAGTGAACGGTGTGTGGATCCAGAGGGACGACTGCATCAGGGCATCGCCAAGTGGTGCCACACGACCTCCACACCGTGGTGACCTGGAAGAGGGCAGGCCACACAAGATGATTAGCAGTAAAAAAAAAAAAAATGTAAAAAAAAGAAGAAGACATCATGATTAAGAGACATCACATTTCACAGAAGTACATGAATGAACCTAAATGTATTCAGTTAAATTGTTAGTTAATTTTTACTTATTTACAGTTACAATAACCTGTTGAAGGTGCCTCCCTCATTTTCTCACAATTACCCTCGTCCAAGTCCTGGGAGCTGGGAAGTGTGGCTGTGAAGCTGCTCATGGAGAATATTGAAAGCACTGAAGTTATCCGTCTCCATCCTGCTGTCTCTTTCTACAAGGAGTAGTCCAGTCACCACCGGCGAACCCTCACGTTACAACAAGAGGTCCACACACTGCACAGGCTTACAAGACACTGCAAACATAACAAAGAGCAATAATGTAATGATATAATGAAAGTTAAAGAACAGATATAGTACACCTCCGTACATGTCAGACAGTGTCAAACCAGATATGAGCGTAGTCCTGCCACTATCACTACAGTTTATGCACATCAAAGGCACAGACTGTGCCTTCATCACATCCAGCATTAAGTGTCTTCCTACATTGATGGTAAGCATCTAAAGGATACGTTTGTATAAAAATGAAAGTTCAGTCATGATCTCCTCAGCGTCACACCGATGGAAAGTAAAGTGAAGTTTCCCAGTCCACAAAACAACTCCGGAGCTTTTCAGCATTACAGAGTTGCAGCATTCTCCTAAACTACTGAAGTAGACGGGGACTAAAGAAAAATTCATTGGGTCCACACATTGTGGTAATTCAAGTCTCTGGAAGGCCCAAGATCCTAAATTGATTTGAAAAGATATTATTGACATCCTTTTTTAAGCCAAACTGTGTCACTGTAGCTGCTTAACCAAAAGCAGTAATGCACATCAAGCTGTATGGAGCCGTTTTATGTATTTTCAGTTGTATGTTTACATTTTAAAACAAGTCCCCATCTACTTGTGTAACGCTGAAATGCTGTTTTACTGCAAAGCTCCAGAAATCATTGACTACAAAACTTCATCTGACTTTCTTTTGGTGTGGCGGTGAGTAGATAATGACAACATATGATTTTTTGGGTGAATATCTCTTTATCCACTAACTGAGATAAATGAAACATTTTGTCTTTAAACAAGAACTAAAGTTAACTTTCGTCCGACATAGAAAACCAATCCAAATACTCTGCAGACTAGGAAAATCCTCAATCTAGGATGACATAGTGGATAGTAGAACAAAAGAAGAAGACATTCAGAGTTATTATCACATTCAGATGGAGCTCTAATATCTTTCCAATTTACGACAGAATGCAAACTTTAATTGGAAATTAATTCTCGTGTAGTTATTTGTCTAAAACCTACTAAACTTTGACATTTCTCTTCACCATGTGCCACCAAGCAGCATCCCTCCTATTCTCAGTGAATGTAGCACTGGTTTTGACCAGTAGATGTCGCCTGTGAAGAGCAAATAAAATAGTTCTGTCAGGTTCTGTTGATCGCTTCAGAGTATTTTCTAAACATAAAAAAAAAACAGTGCTGAAGCAAATCTCCATATAAAATCAAAGCGTTCATCATTGTTGTACTTATATCCATTCCACATGTATATTTCTCAACTTTCTGACAGTGTGTACAATCCATTCTGAATTGAATTGCTTGACATTTAATAAGAATTGCAAAAAGTAAAGTGTGGAAATGTTCTTAGATTTGCAGTGTAGACTAAAAAACCTGTATTATAACACTCAGATATGGGTGGATTTATGTCCAAATGTCTGTTTTTAACTCCCTTCCAATGGTCTTGTTAATACATTACAGCAGGTCTTACATAAAAGTTTATCTTCTTGATCTGCTACTTAAGTCGCTCCCCTGATCTAATTAAAGGTTTTTCGTATAATAAGACAACACAGGGTCAACAAGTACAGACTCACCACTTCATAATAGATGAGATTTCATCTATTTCACACACTCTATATGAAACCCAGCGCAGCACAAAATGCAGATGGTGATATTAGTTAGTTCATCAACATTCAACAATCAAAAGAAAAAAACAGCCATAAATCTTGTAGCCTTTTTCTCACATGGCTTGTCTGTTGAGTTGATGTAAGAGCTCCCGGGTGCTAGCGCTGAATGTCTCAAAGAGATCAAAGTGAAAGAGAGTCTTCAGACAGAAATGATTGGAGATGCTCAGAGCAAATCAGATTTAGATCAGATGAGTGCCCTGTGACGAACTGTATCTCCTCGGCGGATAAAAATGGAGTGAGCTGTTACATCTCCCTCTGATTGCCTCCAACCGCACAATTCTGTCACATCTGAGTCGAGAAAGTCTGTCAGACTTTTGGGATCAAAGTGTTGGTCTATAAAATCACTTGAAAGTGATTTCTCACTGCCTGGGGGTTATGAAAAGGTTGGTGAAGGCCTCCAAACAAAAGAAAATAGTAAGGTTTTATGGTGTTAACGGTGCAAGAGTGTTTTTGTTTTCTTAAACTGTGCATTCTCTACCTTAATGAAGTCGATGAGTGATATGCAGGGGACCGGAGCCTCGAGCCTTGAGCATGCAACTCTGTTCTGTGATTAAACGCTGCCATTAAAAAAAGCATTTGAGTCGTTTAGCTCCTTGTAAGAACTTATTTATGCCACCATAAGCTGAAAATAGTTCAGACAAAAATAGAAAACCTTTTCCAGTTGTAATAAATGAACAAATAATAGAGCTGCTGACAGTGAATATGGCTGCAGTGAAATGTGCCCCTTTTTTTAAATCCACCCTTCAATGCACAAGAAAACATTTTGCCTGGCACCAGGTTCTGCATGCCACCATACATTCAGTCCCAGTGTCTCTAGTGTTTTAAGAGACCTGCTCGTTTTTTATAAGAATGGGTATAACTTTAACCCCTTTTGAGGTGCATCCACCCTTTTATCGGGGGCAGATGTGCACTTGATGTATTATGCAAAATCAGTCGTCAATATGAAACTGGAATCAATGTATGTCATGCAGAAAGTCCTTAATGAGACTGTCACATGGCTGCGACGTTTGATTTCATGGTGCCGAAAACGCATTAATTATTCATTTGCTCCAGTGATAGCCGGTAACGATGTGATAGACACAGAAGGAGGGGTGGGCTGTGATATATCATGGAATGTTGTTTACCCATCCAATAAGCCGATTACTTGTTGTTCTGTCACCCGGGGTTGCTCTGCGTACATACAGGTGCCGTCCAGCAGGCGCAGAGCCCATCTAATGAACATGAACTCTCGCTGGCAGCCACAGAGAAGGCCTTCCCTCCTGGTTTTCATCAACACTTCAGACCCCATTGATGGGAGAACAGTGGCCGTGGACAAAAGCTGTATATACTGTACAAACACAGCTCTGAGCGGCAGCACACTGACTCATTCTTCAGCTTGTGTGAGAACGGAGGGGGACCCCTTTCAGCTCCTTTGTGTTGGTGTCTGTCAACAGTGTAGTTGGAGGCAGAGCCCATTGTGGCGGCCAGTGTTTCGTATTGACACAGGGCCTCGCTCAGCTTGTTCCCAGGGTCCAACCTGAGGACTCATGAATAATGGAGAGAGGATCCTCAGGGCCAAGGGGGAGTTCGCAAGTCTGACTGGGCTCGTTATGAGCCTAAACTACGTCTTTATGTGGCGGCAGGTAAAACTGCGGTCAAGCATCCACTGTGGAACTTTGCTGCAAACTCTCTGCAGCCGGTGAGAATCAGATGATTGAGGCAGATGATTCGGTGCCTCACGATTAACACAAAATAAAAATGGAGCTACACATTTAATCACACCTAGTCTCAGGTCTTGTTTGAATGTATTTCATTGTATTCCCTTATTCTAAAGTTAAGCTTTCTTTTCTGGGTAATGCTAACATATTCTCCATGTAGATGATTTAATCAATTTCAGGAATCCACTTGCTGGCTTGTCCAGAAACCCAAAAATGTGTTTGATTGATGCATTTGAGTCATGATTTTTCCTCTATTTAAGTTTTTTTAATGCCATTTCTTGGACTGCATCAGATTTTTACAATAAAAAAGTGCCTTCCGATTACCAATAAACAGCCACGCAGTCTCAGGTCCAGTGCGTAGGATTGAGTGGCATGTAAAGGTGAGGTTGCAGATTGCAACCAACTGAACACCCCTCATCTCACCCTCCCACTAAAAACACAAACGTTTTTGGTTTGTCCTTGCTGGGCTACTGCAGAAACATGGCAGGACAAAATAGTGGGCTCTGTAGAAGAGGACTTGCTTTCTCTGCCGATATAAAAGGCTAATTTTTAAGGTAACAAAGGGAAAAATTCTCAGTTTCAGGAACTTATAAACTAATAAAAGCATAATTATGATTTTTTTTCCCATTTCTACCCTTAAATTCCACACAATGGCCCTTTAAAAACATTCATTTTAAAATCTTAAGAAAAACAAAAAGGTAACAATGTAAAAGAAAAAAGAATGACATGGAGACATGTTCAAGTTTGTTGTAAGGACAGATAAACTAGATTTGTGTGTGTGCGCCACAGGCGTCACTTCAGGTCTGGTTCCCAGCAGGTCCCAACCATCTGCTGAGAGGCTCACACGACCTGAGCGATGTGCCCTCTCCTCTTTGCCTTTTTGCATGGCTGCTGGATGAGGGGGAACCAGAGGCCAGAGTGGGCGCCAATCGTTCTGCTTAGCCAGGAGGAAGACTCTGTGTGTGTGTGTGTGTGTGTGTGTGTGTGTGTGTGTGTGTGTGTGTGTGTGTGTGTGTGTGTGTGTGTGTGTGTGTGTGTGTGTGGCGGAGGTCAGAGAGGTGCCTCTTGCTTGTGTGCTTTGAGCTTTTTCATGCTTCCTGCTTTGATCTTCTCTCTCATCCCTTCATCCCACACGCTCCCTGCGCCTCAGGCTTCTGGTTTGCAGCACACCGACGGTGGGGCTGGAGAGGGATGAGAGAGGGATGGGGGGTGACTGCCTCTCACAGAGACACTGCTTGTTCTGTCAATACAGGGAGAGGTGCGGGGAGAGCGGCCTGTGGGGGCGCAGCCACTGGGCGCAGAGGGCAGTGGGCGGAGGGTTCACCAGGAGCTAAAGCGATGCGTACTGTACGATTCTCCGCTCCCCTTTTATGCTCTCTTAGATCCCCCCCAACAGTGGGCTGGAATTCTTGTGTGAAAAGCGACTGCCACAGTGCTCAGAGAGTGGCCTCCTGACCCCTTACAACATGGGAAAGTGCATCCCTCAGCTGGTAGTTACATAAAGCCTGCCAGAGTCACGAGAATCCCTGATAAATCACTCAACTAGAGGCCTGCCGTGTCCCTCTGCATCTCACATGGAACGATTTCTTTCTAAGGGTCAACATAATGTGCTCCTTTCTTCTAAAGCTTTTATATTGGCTGTGTTCAAAGTGTTGCCATGTAATCAATGTGACAGGAAGTGATAGTCGCGAGATAGCATGACAGTCGTCATGTGAATATGTGTCAGAAAGCATCCTGTTATCACTGTCCTGTTTCCCCTCAGAGCCTGATAATCCTCATATAACCCCTCACACACACACACACACACACACACACACACACACACACACACACACACACACAAACACAAACACGCACACGAACCAGTTACACCCCACCTGCTGAGCTGAGACTGCCAGACACAAAAGCAGAGGCACAGAGCAGAACCCCTAATTGAAGATTAATTGGGAGGGGGAGAGCACTTACCTTTATTTAGACATGTGGTAAGTGTTAGGCTGTGACAATTAAGTCGACTGTCTCAGCAGATGACTGCACTTAATATTTCATGACGAACTTTGAGGGAAGGGGTTCAGAGGGGGGCTCTGCCACACGGCTGTGCAGCCAAACACCCAACACATCCATCTCTTTCAAGACGATGACAGAGATCATTAATATCTGTGACGTCTCCCAGGTAAACTGGCAAGTGCTCTCTAGCCTTTCCTGTCAGCTCAAATCATCTTTAACTCACAAGGACATAGCCTACAACTGATAGATGGTAGCAGATACATGTAATAAGTGTTTCATTTTTGTACAAAGGCATCTATGACTTACCTGTCAGATTAAAACCCTAAAGGTCATATACAAAAATTTAACGTAAACTATTAACAATATATATAAAACAAACTGTGAAAAGGGAAGTATTTTAAACCCAATTGTGGATGAAAAGCTCCAAGATAACTACAGAGAGATAACTGTTAGTGATGGTAGCTAACCACCCGCTAACATCGATACGGCTCGTTTTCCCAATCGGTGATTGGAAATGCTGCCAAAAATGTTAAAAGCAAGCAGTAAAGCTCCAACTTCATTGCTGGATAAGGGATTTCAATCAGGGAGAAGGTGGCTGCTTCTACTATCATGTGTATATGCAGAGCTTTTTAAGAAGCCAGCTAGGCTAACTGACGAGCTTACCCAGCTAGTTCAAAACACCTATGAAGTGATCAAAGATGCTAAAAGACTATGCACAAAAGTGAACGGTAAATATGAACAATATATACAAAGGAAACTGTGAAAGTATTTTAACTAAGTTACAGATGAAAAAGCACAGAGAAAACTTTAGATGTATATACTGAAAATTGTATCTACAGTCATTTATTACCTTTTTATGAAGTCGTGTTCATTGTAAGTGGCGGGGTACACCGTCAGCAACTGGACTAGTACAGCATCTTTTTGCATTTTTCATCAGCAGATCATTTTGAAATGTTACAGATACTATAGTGTGACATATCATATCTATATTTCCTCAGAGATTTAGGTAAAACATTTTTGTTTGTTTAAGGCTTCACTATTACATGAAATTAGAAATTCCAGATATTTTTGCATCATTTGTGCAAATGTATCAATCATTCAGCATTGTTCTTTGGTATCCTTTATATCTGGGCAATAGTTCAAAAATAAATGTCAGTGAATTTGAGATAAAAAAAAAAAAACGTTATTGTTGTCAGCACTTCAAAGATTTTAATGACCTCTATCACAGGGTCGTAATAACTTGATAAGGAAGTATGATAAGTGAATGAAGGGTGAGAAGTTGTACAGTGCATGTGGATTGTAGAGTAAAAATAATGTATAGAGACAGACAGGAGTAAAGATGGAATTAACAGTAGGACTTGGTGGGATTCTGATGCATGTTTGTGCGGGTGGGAGAGAGAGAGGAAGAAAGAGTAAATGGGCTGTGCTAACAGGCTTTCTGCAGATCACTGGCAGTTTGACTGCAGTGGAGAGTAATGGGGCTGGCAGGGCGGAATCAATTACTGGCCACAACAGATTTTCCCACAGGTCGGAGCTTGGGAAAGCAGTACTTTACTGCAGCGCAGACAGCTGGCACAGAGCATCCACTGGGAAAGGAGCCGGCTCGCAAAAAAAAAAAAGGAAAAAAGCAGCATTTCTTTTTGATAAACTTGTGACACACTATAAAGTGACTCTTTTGCTTTTTGTTTCTCTGTTCTGTGTAAAAATATAAGTTGCCATACTCGCTGCTAATCAGATTTTATTCCAAATTGAATCATGCAAATGTAAAAGTTCACACGAGTTTCACCCCTCAAAAAAAAAACAACAACCTTGGCCTCAGTGTTTGAGGTGACTCACTCACAACATAGTTGACCTTCAGAGACAGACTTCTCAAAAGCATAGATTTCCCCTGGCTGCGACCAATCATGTGCATGTGCACACACACACACACACACACACACACACACACACACACACACACACACACACATACACACACACACACTCACACACACACACACATACACACACAAAGCAGGGAGAATTCATTATGAATTCCTACAGCTTGACTCGAATAATTATTCATATGGCCAGTGCTTGTGAGGTTCCCTTTGCGTGATGTAAACCAGGAGATACATTTCAATTAGAGCTCCAAACACCTCCCACCTTACCTCATACACACACAGACACACAGACACACTCACCAACACACACACTACCACCATTGATATGCAAACAATGTCTTTCCTGTGGCAACACAATGTGTGGCCTTAAAAAGTGGCTCGCTGCGTGGTCCTCCTTTCTCTTTGTGGACATCACGTGCCGTCCCCTGTTGCGCTTCTTTGGAAACCAGTCTTGTGATCTGCCTTCCCTCCATTGTGGACTCCCACAAGTTAACTGGTAATGGGCCACGCACTGGTAAACCATATGAACAATGTTATCATCAGAGGCCATTGTAAAGGAGTGTGTGCCACTGTTGAAAAGCTAATGAAATAGATCTTTATGACTCATCCATATTTTTCTCAAGGTAGTCCACGTCAAAGAGTTCAAAGTATCGGTCCAATCGCTCCATTCACGGCCTGTAATTGACTCTAAGCCCTGTAATTGGCAGCTGGTGCAGAGATTGGCTGTCCTGGTGTCAGTTATAACCTGAGGAGCTGTCTTCAGGAAAGAAAAAATAAAAAGATCCTGCTAAACAAAGAAACAAGGAAGTCAACATATCCTACCTATCCAAAAAGCACAAGGAGAATGGATGCCAACAAAGGCAGGAAAGTAAAGAATGAGAAGGCGGGTGGTCAAACAGTGGGAATGAGTCTAAGACTTGGTCTGGTCCCTGCCCAATATAGCGCCTGGGTGCTGGAACCAGGGGGGACAGGCAGGAAGCTGTGGCCCATAGGATAACATTGTTGTATGGAGGCAGTCTGGGAGACATTTCCCTCAGTCAGACGAGCTATTTAAGGGCAGCATGGGTGGCATTTTCTCTGTCTTACATAATGTGTCATAGCTCATGCATAAATGCGGCAAAGTTGCCTTTTCACATGCGCTTCCACTCTATTAGAATAAACTAAAGCACGGGCAAGGCATGATCTCACAGACACACGCACACACACACACACACACACACACACACACACACACACACACACACACTTATACAGAAATGGCCCCTCCTTCTCTACACACACACATGCACACACACAAACCCCACTGTAGCAGTTGTTGAATGACAGGTATAAGATGTCAGGATGGTGTGCACACAGGATGCAGGCACGGCTGCGAACGTCGCTGCTGCCGACAGCCCCAACGGTTGACATAGTAAATCAATCCTGATGGGAGGGTAGGGAGGACGGAGGCTAAGGGGGACGAGGAGGAGGAGGAGGGCAGGGAGGAGGGGGGGGGGGGGGGGGGTCCAATGGGACTGAGCCGGCCTCTGTCAGACACACTCAGCCACTCAACCAGCCAGAGAGAGACTGTCGACGGGTGGGAGAACACTCGCCGGGAAGCGCTCACACGGAGATTGAGTTACCACGGAATTAGATCAGGGCTGTGGGAAACAGCACCTCCTAAACACACTCGCACACTCTCAGTCACACACACATAAACACATGCAGACACACCGGCACACACTTGGGCCGCACTCTCGCACACAAAGAGTCACCAAGGGAAACCTGAGGGAAGATTGAGGAAGGCAGCTGGGCACACGCCAGTTTCAAACAAATGCTTGCTTATACCTCTTTGCTTCCTGGCACCGGTTTGACAGTAAGTTCCTTCAAATCGGTGCCGAGTTAGGCCCACGGTCGACAGGCAGACTGGCATGCTCTCCGGGGTTATTAAATGTAAAGATCATTTAGAGAAACATGGCAATGGGTTCAAACCAAACACGCTCAAAAAATGGATGGGAAACTTCACAGAACTCACATCCAAAACCATCGCAAGTGGACTGGAGCCGAGGCTGAGAAATGAAGCTACAGGTGAAAAGTCAAGGGAAAATCATAATTATGTTTAATGGATGACAGGAATGTGAGAGCTAATGCGAAGGACCTTGAGAGTCAGGTGTGAGGAGGGTGGTTTGTGTCCGCTTAATGGAGACCACATGAACCCGCCTGTCTTGGAGCTGGTGTCACTGTAGAGCCCGATTACCATAATGGCATCATAAACAATAGTGAAGTGATCCTAAATATACTCAAGCTGCCCATCAGGGGAGAGTCATGGAAAGGCCATGTATGGCTTAGCCTTGTCCTGAACCAGTTGTGGATACAAATCTGTCCCGCGACAAGTACTTTAGAGCGATTTAGATGCCTGCATGAGAAACACTGTCTAGAAAAAAGGGGGAGTACGCAGTCAATGCACATGTTCAGGGCAATAAATCCACTGAACGCAAGTACGGCAGTGTGGAAATGCGTGAAATGGGTGAAAGTCCGCATGTTTTTTTTTAAGTGAAAGTGTGTGCTGATAGCGAGGGGAGAGGAGGTGCATGTGTGTCAGGGATAGTGCTCGTCCACACTCACTGCATCAACCAGAGTGACTGAAGCTCGCACATTGTATCTGTCACCACCCAAAACCCCTGTGACATTCTGGGAACAGCGTGTTGGCCCGCAGTTGCTCCCTGGAATCGAGCTCTCATCCGCACTTGTCGAGCTCCCAACGCACCGAGTTAACAACTGACCTGATGGACTGAGCAGAGAAACAGCTGCTGCTCTACAAGGTACTGGAATGGAAGACAGCGGGAGGAGGGTGAGGGGAGGGGGGCGGGTCGCGCTCCCACTGATGGCCTTCCCAGACGTGTCTTGATGCAGGAGTTATGCCAGCCTCGAGTGCTGCCATTTCCTTCAAACCAAAGACTGACATTTGACTGCTGCTTTTATTTTAAGAGTGTCATTTTAAGTGTGTTTTATCTCTTCTCGTATGATTGCTGTGATGATTCACTTAGACGTAGCGCAAGTGGTTTTTAACTGGTCTTGAATTAACTCTATATTTCTATATATCCATTTGAGTTATTCTTCATGCAAGTCACCAGGTTGGTTTGAGATGTATCCGGGTTGGATAAGTCATGAAATTAAAACAATTTTTTACGACTGGGTGCTGAAGATGAATTGAGGATTCTCCCCTCCTGAGGAAAGAAGCTGCTCTGGATTCTGGTTTTACAGCACTCAAGCAACGGTGTCTTTGTTTTACCATTGTCACATTACAGTTATTAGTCTTACACAGCCACACATAGATACATCACCTCACCGCAGTGGCACTCCAGGATGTTTCAGGGGCAGGGGCGAAAAAATTAAGAACGGCACCAGCTGCATGCGGTGGGGCACCAGGGCGCAGAGAAAGGGCACCCCAGAGGGCACTTCATCATGTTTTAGTTACCAGTAGGGCACTTTCACTGCGATTTTTTTTTTTTTTTGTTTCAAACACAGGGGTGCCGCTGGGGCAATCGCCCGGAGTCCACCAGTGTCTCGTTGCCAAGCATTCACCTGTTACATAAATTAAACAAAATGGAAAAACTACGTCAGACTGGGTCCGTGGAACTTCTGTGTTGTGGTGGAAGCAGGTCCTGACGTAGAAGCTCTAACCTGAGTCCTTCACAAAGAAATCCACAGTCCAGCAGCTATGAATGACATTAAAATAAATCATACATAGGCTTCTGTCGGCAACCAAGAGAGAGACGGAGAAGGTCTCATTTTACTTGTGATGTTACAATTCACTCCAATATGGCCAGAAAAAAAGTGGTAAATATGTTGTTACACAGAACCCTTTAGAACCCCTAATTTATAACTAAATGTACTAATGTTACTCCCAACCACTGAAGGACTGTGGCATTAGTATGCATACAACATAACATGAACACTTGCCTTGTATTTATACAAATATATGTAAATGTAGGCAGAAATATTTGCATCTCGCGTCTCTCTCTCCTTAAATGCTAGAAAAACAGCCAGAGGGGATCTGTTACACGGTGGAACACAAACACGGACAGCTCCCGTGTTTTATATAGTTTGTCCTCTGACCCAAGCACATTAGTGAGGTCAAAACTTTCACACCTCCAGAAGACCACCCCTGCTCTCCGAACAGCGCGAGGCACTTATGTTGTGCCGCTTATGCCGAAGTATGTTTGTAGGTTCAACGTTTATTTTTGTTTCATGTAGCTTGAGCTTCTTCACACATTTCTGCTTTTTTCTGCCTCACTGTTTTCATCCGTGCACAGTGGAGGATTGATTCCCTGGGAAGGTCTCTCCGCGCCAGTCAGTTGACCTGTTTGCAGTGACTGGGGAGGAGGTGGAGGAGGAGGAGGGGGGCGGTGTTTCCTAGGAGAACCTGGCAACGCCGACTGACTAATGTTGGGCCTCCCGGCTGATCAATGTTGTTGTGGAACCACACAGCTGACAGCAGACAATGAACAACACACTCTGCTAATAGGCCGTGTGTCCTCCACAACACCAAAGAAGAAGAGGGCTCCCGCTATAATGGGGCCTGTTGCTCGTGAACTGGGGTCTCAGCAGGGTAACAGGGGGAGCTGAGGCCAGGAGTTTAGCGGTCAGCCTGAGCTGTCAAGCACAGGAAAAAGGACTTAATACTCTCTGCGAAACATCAACTAAAGAAAAACTTTGTACGGAAACACCGACCAAGCCGACCGACTGTGCCAGCTAACTTGAATAGAGATATTATTATTATTCAATCTTGCAGCTTTTCTAGACTTTACAACTTAGACAAATTCCGACAAATTCCGGTCTTTTACAATAATAGCTTCGGGAAAAAACAGCGTTTTGAGTCCCAGTGCATCACGTGCTGTTGTAATTACACAGTTTGGCCACTACAAAAGTTTGCTTCAAAGCCTGGCATACTTCCTCAGGCATGGAACCAGGGTGGTGCTAACTTCCAGGCTGACATATGAGTCGCTGTTTGTCATTATGATACTAAAATATTTATCTAGTTTTGTGTTAAACCGCTCAGTGAACTACATTGTCTCGCTTAATATACGTCACTAACACCAACATGGTCGCCACTGGCACAGAAAAGGTACTCAAAAAAGATGAACTCCACAACAAAACTGGACATATTGACAACAGCAGGTATGTGAAAAGGTAGTTGGTAACTCATGCGAGCAAGCTAATATACACAACCAGCTCTACAATGTTTATATTATGGGTATTGGTGTCAGACAACATATTTTCTAATTCTGTACTTTTCACGGTCTTATATTGAATTCGTTTTATGACATACTGTGACTTTCTCAAGTGGAAAAATGACCTTTTAAATTGACAAACATCATACATGTGATTAATGTCACAATTCAAATAGGATCCGAAAGTGATTCTATTAACATTAAACTTCAATCTTGACAAAAAACATTGCACAGATGAGTTTCAACATATTCATTGAAGCCTGACTCAGACCTCATTCATTGATGTGTTTTTTGTTTTTTTTAAAGCACATGTCACTCAAATGTCAGCTCGATTTTTAACAGGCTCAAGTCTTTTTCAAGCACCGCCCACATCAGTCCGGTGACCCCGCCCCCCTCTCCGCGGTGTGAAAGTCAGGCCAGCAGAGCAGGTCTACTGTCAGTGCAGCAGCAGATCTCTGTAGTCAGGACCAGAGTGTCGATCACTGTGGAGGAGAAAAATGAAGCGAAGCCACAATTACAGCTCATCGGAGAGCGACCTGGACGACAATGTTGAGGTGGAGAAGGACAGTGGAGACGAAAATGGGTAAGTTCTTGTTTTTATATGATCATTTTACGTTATAGCGCAGAACTGCTTGTTTTGGTGCAACTTTATCTTGTGCGTTTTTTTAATTATTTTCCTCGCTTTTGCCAATAAACTCATAACTACATGTTTTATTTTAATAAATATTAATTCATTGCTGTCTTACCTTCAGTCAACTTGATTCCCATGGCTCGATGTCACCCTCCACCACCACCCAGGTTCAAGCCAGAAAAAGGCGCAGAGGGGTGAGTGGACTCATTATCTGCGGTGGTGTGACTGACCCAACAGTCTCGTCTCCACCTGTGACCCAAATCACACTTTTAATTTTTGTGCCCATTTGCAGATAATTGAGAAACGGAGACGTGACCGGATCAATAATAGTCTGTCGGAGTTGAGAAGATTGGTGCCAAGTGCTTTTGAGAAACAGGTAAGTTTTTCATCCTTCCATCTCTCTCAGACACATTTTTGCATACATGCACGTGGAATGAAGTCTCAATATCATTAACATGACAGTGATTTCGATCATTATTTATTTATTTACAGGGATCAGCTAAATTGGAAAAAGCAGAAATTTTGCAAATGACTGTGGACCATTTGAAGATGCTTCATGCCTCCGGTGGCAAAGGTAACAGACCCTTTCTTTCGCTTTGACAGAAAGAAAGAAAGAAAGAAAGAAAGAAAGAAAGAAAGAAAGAAAGAAAGAAAGAAATGGCTAATAGATGAATAATTCATGCTGTAATTATTTTATTCTGAATGACACAACATGAATCTCTGACCTCCTGACTCTGCTCCCTTCCCTGACAGGTTTCTTTGAGGCTCATGCTCTTGCTAAGGATTACCGCAGCCTGGGATTCAGAGAGTGTCTGGCAGAGACAGCTCGCTTCCTGAGCATCGTAGAGGGTCGGGAGAGCACAGACCCCCTCCGTATACGTTTGGTGTCCCACCTCAGCAACTACGCCTCCCAGAGGGAGGTGCACACGGGACTGGAACACTTAGCCTGGGGCTCTGCCTACGGGACGGCGCCTGCCCATCTCGCCCACCCCCTCCTCCTGCAGCACCCCCAGGGCAGGACACCTGCATCCAGAAGCAACAGTAGCCCACCCTCATCCTCCTCTTCTTCCTCCACGTCTTCCTCTTCCTCCACTGAGGCATCTGGGACTACCAGACTCAGCGGCATGCCCCCCACAGAGTCCCTCAGGGTGCCTCCCAGCAGCTCGTTGCCCCTCAGTCTGCCTCTGCCAACATCCAAGCTATCGCCACCGCTCCTTTCATCCCTCTCCTCGTTGTCGGCCTTCCCCCTCTCCTTCGGCGCCTTCCCTCTGGTCTCCCCATCGGCCCTCAGCACAGTGAGCCCCTCCTCCACCCTGTCAAAGCCTTACAGGCCTTGGGGCACGGAGATTGGGGCCTTCTGAAGCTAACAACTGGACTGAAGGCAACAGCTGAGCTGTGCCCGCCACCACAGACAGGGCAGGATGACCTGCCTCATCTGTTTTTATCGCAATAAACACAGGGGAACAAAGCAAACTGATTTTATTTTAAGTATACAGAAGGAGTGGGAGAGGTTCTTAAAGGCTTTCCTCTCAGTATGTCATTACTCTCATAAAGAAAATGAATTCTAAATGACTTTATGTTATCCGTTGAAAATGATGACTAATTTAGATTATGCACTGTCTCCAGAATGATATACAGGCCATGAATAGATTTACTGTAAGTACAAATGTAGAGGTAATATTATGTAGGCCACATAGTGAAACTTCTACATTTGTCCAGCATGGATGTCTGTATTTAACATAATGTAGGGTCACTTAATTTGGTCTGCTCCTTTAGTGGCACCAGAACTTGTGGAGATGCATATTACATGTGAGGTCGTTGGAAAGCTAACCACTGGAGAATCAGAAACTTGCATTGCTGTATCTATTTGTAATATTTTTGTACCAATAAATTGAGTTAAAAGTATCAAATATAAACCAAAGTATTTGTTTCTGTTGCATTTGCTCCTTTGACTCTCTAGAATATATTTTCATGTAATAGTTATCATGCATCACAGTCAGATCAATTTCACTCCAAGTGTGTAAGACCATATCTTCCCAGATGACATATAATATGCAGGTGCATTTTTGTCCCAAGAAGTTAATCATAAGCTAATAAGGTCCCAGTTATTGACTGAAAGGCAATGCCTTCGCTGTGTGCCAGGTAAGTAACTTAATCTGAGCGCATTGTTGCCCTTATGAATACCCAGGAAATCATTAAGAGCCAGAGGAAATCCTTTACAATGTTGCCCTGACCTCACCAGGCTGGGCTCGTCTGAAATGGAGACAATAGTGTGAACAGGATGGGGACATTGGAGGAAAAGCGGTTAAAAAGTTAACAACAACACACAGACAGCTGGAGCAATAAATCACTGTTCTGACTCACAGTGTTGTTTCTGCACCGGTCTGAGTGACATAGTTATTCAGGACTTTGCTCATTTTTATCCTGCAGCACCCGAGGCTGCCATGAGGGGCAGTCTGTGATGTGTTCCTTGAGGGCTTTGAACCACATGGTATTAATAATAGATTAGGTATATTGTTTTCCTATGAGATATTAAATCAGTTAATTTAGAGCACAATATATAAACGTGTCTGCATGTGATGTGCTCGGACGCGAATCTTCAAATGAGGCTGATATTTCAATTCTGAATCCTTGTGATTAACCATCAATTATCTAGATTCAGCATTCTATCAGTGTTTTTTTCTATATTTGCATTTAGCATACTGTGAACATTTGCCCTACTTTTGGGATCGGTTTGGGCTCCAGCTTGGTTTCTTGGTTTCTAAAAAAATCTGACACTGCCATCTAGTGGAGGAACTTTGTCTCATGCCTGTCTGACGGATGATCCTGGAATCATCTTATATGTTTATCATTGTGTGTTAGAAGTGTTGAAAAAGGAACCCAGAAATCACACTTACAGATATTCTGTCACAATATTTCTTCGGTAAAAGTGAAAGTGACATATACGAATAGTATTAGAGTGAAAGTCTTAAAGCGCTATGTAGAGACTCATCAGGGCGCTTTGTAGTTTTGGAGAAGAAATTCAAAACCAGGATTTTCAATATTTTCAATCTAAATGAGATAAGAATACAAACTCAGAAATAACTGTTTTCCATAACTGAATAAACAAGCTGTTCTCAGAGGAAAATAAGGTCCCCAGAATACTCTTTGAAACTAGAAAGGTGGTGGGGGTCCACCACATATAAACAAAGTAAAACAGTATGAAATTGTGTTGTCAGTTTGTTTATTCGGTCATGAAAACAGAGTTTGTTTATTTAGAGTGATCAGTGAAGATCTTTTTCTTCTGATCAAAATCCCTTCCACAAAACTACGTAATGCACCTTTAAAGTGTGAGCTTTGTGATTAATGATTATCGGCCTCGTCAATTATTGGATCCATTATTCAGCTCTTCGTGATTATTGGAATCAGTGTTTTGTTTTGTTTTTTAATCAGGTTGCAGATACAGTACATTTAAAAATATGTCACTTTGGCTCTGATGCAGCATGTAATCTGCAACTAGTAACTAAAGTCATCAAATAACAATAATAATATTCTCCTCCAAAATGTAGTGAAGTGGAAGTGTAGAGTAGCATAAAATGTAAATACTCAAGTAAAGTACAAGAATTGTACATCAGTAAAGGACTTGCATAAGTACTAAGTTACATCCCATCAATAATTATATATTAGTTGTAAATTATGTCAGAAAGTTGATACAAGACCCCAAATGAATGAACATTAAGACTGAAACGTGAATGAAAACTCAACCGGCTGAAGACTGTGATTCTCAGGATGTGTAGATAACTGGTTCTTTTATTTGGCAGTTTACATTTTCCCTCCTCTTTTTAGCACAGAAAAGTATTAGATGGTGCATGCCATGTTCACAGAACCCCAAACCTTTATTCAGCAAAGCTTTTTCACAGAGAAATATATGAAGGGAGAAACACAAGCAGCAGAGGATGCAGGCAGATATCGGTGGGACTGGATATTTTAAAAAGAGACTCATTCGGTTCAGTGTGCTGAACGTAAAGCATCCTGCGTCCATTCTCCATCTAGTTCCCTACAGAGAGCAGAGTCTAAGTGATGCTTCGTGGTAAGTTCGCATTCACACACACCCACGCAGACATATGTTATGTTCACACCGTCAATATCAAGGTGGGGGCAGGGGGGGGATAAAACAGCACATTCCACTGTCCAAGACAATATGCATGGTACCAGTAAGTTGTCATCACATTCAAGAGATTAATCCCCAAATACTGTGTAGCTATTGTTTCGGCCGGAGATGGATTCATTAAGAAGTAAAGCTGTCGGGGTAAGTGGGAATCTGCGAGTGTAGAAACAGTTGCTCTCACTGGGCAAAGACATTCTCAGTAACAATAAAGCACCTATCGAGTTCGTTATCAAGCTCATTTCAGAGGAAGTGGACACTTTTATGGATCTGTGGGTTTTGGCGTATTAAGTTCCGAGCGTGCGCGTTGAGAATGAGTATGTGTGCGTGAGAAAGATACAGATGGGATATCTTGAGGGAGTCTGTAGCCTAGGTACACCAACCGTCATTCTTCACAAAGACACAGAAACGTTATCATCATCATCATCATCATCATCATTATGACATCATCAGGAAACACCGCAAAAGGTCAGTCTACAGCCAAACTCACAACACCGACGGCTTTCACAAGAAAAATGGTTGCAGAGTCAAGAAATTCCAAGAACTGAAACATGAATTAATCACAAACAAAATGTTTGAAATTGCACAGTGAAGCACAGTACAGTAGTTTGTATGTACTACACCCACCAAAGATAGATAGATAGATAGATAGATAGATAGATAGATAGATAGATAGATAGATAGATAGATAGATAGATAGATAGATAGATAGATAGATAGACTTTAAGAAAAAAGTATTTACAAAATAAAAGCCATTTTCTCACATTTTCCCCCTAAAATCAAGAAATCCATTCTCAAGATGAGTGTTATTGACTTTTGTATCCACTGATAATACTGATAGTGGTGAGTACTGGTGGTGTGGAGTGGTGTGATGTGGTGGTGAGGTCCTCGAACCTCTCGGCCTCCAGGGTTGGGTGTCCGATCTGAGGAGGGTGAGGGTGAGGGCGGGGGCGATGAAGGGGGCGGGACTGGATGGAGGGATGTTGATGGACCATGGAAGTCAGAACTTGAGTGAGGCTCATGCTGTCAGCTCTTCCCTCAGCTCTTTGTTCTTGCGCACCAAAGCTGCATGTTTCTCCTGAAAAGAGAATTAACAGTCATCATGATGAGCGTCCACAATTTGGAAAGGCGGACACTTGGACTTTTTGTGCTTTCTTTGCAAAAACTGAGATCTCTGCGTCTCTCACCTTCTCCTGTAGACGCTCCAGCATGGCTGCCAGATGGGCGTCACGGTTCTCCTTGATCTGCTCCATCTTCATCTGGAGCTTCTCCTCAGCCATCTTGCTGAAGTTGCTGTTCTCCTCCATGGCCTTTAGCAAAACATCCCTCTCGTGCTCTCGCTTCTCTGCCAAAGCCCTCAGCACCTGGGCCTCCTGATACTTAAAACAAAAAACAATAAACCAACCGATTAACATTGAATTGTTTAAATTACAAAATTGCATGTTATTATGTTTTCTTTTATTTTCATTAAATGGGCAATATGCAGTTTTGGAGAAGAAATTCAACCTCAGAATTTTTAATATTCATAATTTTAATGGGGCAATAATAAAACTTGTAACTATTTATTTTTCAAAATTGACTAAACACGCTGTTCTCAGAAGAAAATGAGGTCCACAGATCACTGTTTGAAGCTAGAAAGGTGGCGGGGTCCGCAAAATATAGACAAACAAATTGTCCTTCAGGTCGGTTTGTTGATTCAGTTTATTCGGTCATGAAAACAAAGAGAGTTTGTTTATTTAGTTTGTTTAAGTATGAAAAATCTCTTCTGATTACAATTTCCTCCGAAAACTACATAGTGCACCTTTAAAATACTCACCTTCCTCCGATCTTCAGCGGCCTCCAGTTTCTTCTCGATGTCGTCCAGGGAGATGTCCCTCTTGGGAGGTGAGGGGAAGTTGTGTGTTAAATCTGACACTGGAGACGGAGGCTTGAGGATCACCTCGAATGCCTGGCCTGAGGCGCGCTTGTTTATCGGTTTCACCTGCATGTCTGTAAATCAGACAATTACAATAAGAACACCAGCAAAATCAATGTCCTACAACACAGCGTATCAGTCCAATAATTATTACTGATGGGTGTATTTACGGGGCAGACAAAACATCCACAGGGGGACAATTTGTATGATCCCAAAAGGCAATCGATGTTTGAGCTGATCCGTACCTTCAAACTCCTGCTTGAGCTTGTTGCGTGGCTCGGAGTAGAAGCAGGAGCAGATGAGGGAGAGGACGGACAGCTCCTTCATCTTCTCTTTGTAAGCTGCGGGAACACAAACAAAGCGTCCTGATGAGTCTCTCTATGTTATTCATGAAAGCATCAAAGCAGGGAAATAAATGCTCAGGTAAGGTTTACTCACGAAATAAATAACCCTGCACAGACACTGTCACAGATTAATTCATACGTGAGTTAGGGAAGGACAAAATGCTAAATAAAACAGCCTCAGGTGACCGGTGCTAGGGCTGCAACGAATTATTATATTGTTAATTAATCGCTCAGTTGTTTGGCACATAAAATGTCAGAAAGCAGTGAAAAATGTCTGTCACTGTTTCCCAAAGCCCAAGGTGATGTCCTTGTTTTGTCCACAAGCCAAAGATATTCAGTTCACAGTCGTAGAGGAATAAGGAAAGCAGAAAATATTAACATTTAAAGGGTTGCTCTACCAATTATACACATTAAAGTGTGTTTACATGTCTCGGGGAGTTCTACTGTATGTGTGAAAAAAGTGGTATAACGCCTTTTGTGGCTCCAGAGGAAGCTGCGTGTAATCTCATAAACTGCCTCCACTGATGTCACTCGGTGGTTGCATTGTGGGTAATGTAGGCGTCAGGTTTTGTAAAGGAAGCAGAATGTGACATTTAAAAAAGACGATATCTTTGCTTCTGCTGTATTGATCTTTAGTGCAATAGAGCAGTGGACTGCTCATCAAAACTTAACCACTGAGTGACGTCACTGAAGGAAATTCACCAGATTGCACGCAGCCTCCTCTGCAGCTACAACCGGCTGTATTCTGCTGTTTCAAGACTTGCGAATACACTTTAATGATTACAATTGCTGAAGTGAAGCTTTAAAAAGTTGGAATAAGAGAATCATGACTTTCAATGATCAAAACAGTTGGCAAATCAATCTAATAGTTTTCAACTAATCAATCCTTTGCAGCTCTCAGCAGCTCATTAAAGCTCGACAGAAGGTACATAAGTGCCCAGTTGCTTAATAATTCATTGGGTTAATGTATGCTGTAAGGGTGATCAAACTAAGATTCCTTCGTAGGATGCTGTAGAAAGATGTGAATTCAATCGAGAAATCAGAGTGCCTTCCTCCCTCTGACATCCCTTTGCAATCTGCATGAGATGAGTGATGAGAGTAGACCGGCCAGTGTTTTTTTTTCTACAATTTCCTGTTTAACCCTCAACTGTTTTGTTCACAATATCAAGATGACTTATATCTATCTGTGACTTCGCCCACTTCGTTGCAGAGTGTCGCTGTCGTGGCTGATTTACGATCTTGACTCCCATACTACATCTGAGGCGTGTTTTTTTTTTTTTTCACCAGCTCCTTTACCGACTATTTTTAATCTCATCTACAAAAAATCTGTCACTTTCTATTCCACTCTCATCTTGTCCGTGACGAAGTGCCCACCTGGGTGCTCAGAGAGGACTACATATCGTCGCTGCTGCTGAGCCTTCTGCTGCAAAGGCCAGCGTGTGAAGTGGCCCCTTGCTGCAGGGCTGGCCTGCCTCCCACCCTGCCATGCACCTGTCTCCTCTACTACATCTCCACCGCCACAATGAAGCACAGTCACAGATTTCAGAAGGGGGTTTAAATGGGCTGCTTATGTCTAGGCCATCATTAATGTTTCACATATGACCATGAAAACAAAGATGCCACAACAATAGCTGTCCATCAGAGGAGATGACCAATGCGGGTTACAGTCAATCTGTGAGGTTAATACAACAATCAGGCGAATGGAGCCTTTTCATTTGGTCTGAGGATGTTTTTTTGTTTTTTTGTTGATTCAAATGGCAGCAGATCTGTCACAGCTGGTGATGCATCCTTGGCGTGGAAGAAATCAGAAAAAAAGCTACAGGCGTGAATTTAAAAAAGAGCAAAACCTGATCAAACAATCCCCTTCATGAGGCGTTTAAGGTACCGAAACAGGTTTTTTTTTTAAATAAGGAGTGACAGCTGGGAAGGTTTAATTATAGCGAGGTGAGGCTGGTGAAGCTCTCACTGTCGGCAGCCCAGCATCTTGGGTGGGGTCCGTCTGCATTATGCTGCATGTTGGGGCCGCTGTAGCATGAAGCGCAGGTGCGGCGTTGTAAATAAAGCTGTCCAGGGCCGATCCTCGATGTCTGATTACCAAATGTTACACAGCATAAAATCAGAGCAAATGAGTGCTGAGACAAAATGTACGAATGAAAGGGGGGGGGGGGTGGAAAAATGAAGGAGACATTTTGAACCGAGGATGCTCGGCTTGTGAGCTCAGATTCCTGCTGTCATTAAAGGCCTCTCAGCTAGAGACAAAGGGGGCCCACACCTTAAAACATGAAATATATCATTTCTCTTGACTCTAACCATTCAAGAGGGAGCATTTCTGAGCGGGAGCCATTACAGAAACACGACCACCAAAGCTGGGCAGACAATACCCGGGGCCGACGTGTGAGGAAAAAAGGATGAATCCATCCACCCATGAATCCACGCATGCAATCAGATTCAAACTCGACCAGTCTTAAACACGCTTACCGGTTGCTGTTTTAGCCATGGCTGATGTATTTTTTTTTCTCTCCGCAGAGGATGCTGTAGCTCTCTTCAGGTGAACGGCGATGCTGCTTAAGGCACTGAGTCAGCGAATAGACCGGGCTAGGAGCGGATGGCAGACAGGAGGAGGAGGAGGAGGAGGAGGGTGTTGGGGGGGGGCACGCGTGCACGGGAGCGCGCAGGCGGACCCTCCCCTCTCTCCTCCGACGATCATCCAGCATCCACAGTTTGGACCATAAAGCCTGCTTAAAGCCGGACATTGAAGCAGAAGCGCACGAGAAAATTGAGAAATTCGTTAATTATACAGATGGTGGTTTGTGTTTGGATCTAAATGTATAAAATGATCAAATCAATTTAAAATAATAATGATAGATAAACAGCAATCCAGTCCAGTCCAGTCCAGCAGTAGTCAGAGCCAGTGCGGATTTTCCTGAAAATCCTGACCAGAAGATGTAGCCGATTTGCCAGGTACGAAGAACCCTTTTTTTTTTTTTTAGGTCATTTCAGGATTCCAAAGTAAACGATGATTTAATTGATAATAAGAACACAGAGAAAACCAAACTGCTGAGAACTGTGACTATTTTGCCCCCCTGGTCAAAACATAAGAAATGACGCCTGCTATTAGTCACACTGTCCAGTTGATCGTAACATTTGGGATGCGTCATCTGTTGGCCCACAAGGACCGAAAGCGTGGAGTGCACACAGGATGTCCAGTGAGATGTTTGTGGGAATTCGAGTTGAACTCAGTGACATCGGTCCAAATTCCATTAAAAGCAACATTATGTAACTTTTCTACCTCATCATAACAGCTTCAGGTTCGTGTTGTAGCGTCTTGAAACAGGGTGAATGGGGTTTCTGTGGATGGGAGCCAAATCGCGCACATGCCAATTTCTACATGGTAAATCAGCCTATAGGCCCATTGATCTCAAGAGCACCCTTTACTTTTATTTTTAATGAGTTGTCAGCAGTGGTCAGGATGTTGGTCTGGGCTCACAGGAGCACAATCCTCCCGCTTCACACGTGTGCCAGATTGCTACTTGCCCTTAATAAAGAGAATGGTATGGATCTTGTGTAACTCTCAGGATGCAACATAAATAAAACAACTTCAGACAGCACAAGGCTTTATTAGTGATATCTTGAGTTTACGTTCTTAATAAAACATTTCAGAAGCCAAATCTAAAAAAACAAATACAAAAAAGACACAACATTCATTCTGCTCAAAACAAAAAACTCCAGGTGATGGATATTTGTAGAGAGTTTTATGGAGAGGGATCACAGTAGCCGCCTTAAATAACACATATTTGATCTCAAGAGACACAATTGCATAATGTTTGCCACTCAGTTAAACAGTATTTAAAGACATGGCTTCATTTAGTAGTCATTACAGTTAAGATCTCTTCAGGAGTAACATGAGAACAAGAAACATTCACAGTAACAGCAGAACAAGGAAATAATTTAAAAACAACAACAAGAACATAAAAAAAACATCAGACAATGAGGCTCGGAGATCTTTCATGTGCACTGACATATTAGCACGATAACTGTTGATAGCACTTAGCTACGTCCTGCTTTGGCCCTCAGCTGCTTCTTAATGTAGGAGCCGACCAGTACCTGAGGACGCTGTTGGTAATCTTGAAGGACTTCATGAGAGCTGCTCAGCTGATCCCCCTTCAGCCGATCCAGTAGCGTCACACAAACCACGGCCGCTTCACGTGACAAGAAATGGATGTTAGAATCTCAAATATCTGTGTTTCGTGTTAGAAAACATTTTCTCAGTTTTGTTGTACTTTCCTACCTCGCAGACCACTCTGCTTGCACATGGCAGCAAGAACAGTTGACTCCATTTCTATATTGCAGACTCCTGCTTCATTGGCTTTCATGAGGTAGTCCTGTTTATCCTTCTCAGTGTAGGAGCAGAAAGCACCATCCAGACGGGCCTGTCCTGACAGATAGAGAGATGGAAAAAGATGCATGTTACAACTGAATGTGCAGTATGATTAATGCATCAATCCATTAGAGCGCAAACCTTCATAGAAATCCAGTGTGCACATGGTGTTGCCTATCACTGTCTCAAACTGGTTCAGCTCTTTGCTGCACTGCAACAGCTCCTCAGCCAGGCTTTGGTCCAGATCGGTCTTACGCACC
The DNA here is from genome assembly GCA_963678695.2 of Diplodus puntazzo. NCBI lineage: Eukaryota > Metazoa > Chordata > Actinopteri > Spariformes > Sparidae > Diplodus > Diplodus puntazzo. The sequence goes on from OZ023160.1 coordinate 16,788,333, forward strand.
ACCGTCTTCCCCAGGATCACCTGCTCAAACTTGGGCTGGAAGGTGGCGTCCACAGACTGCTTGGTGATAACAACGGTGCCAGGCCCAAGCCCTGAAAACCAAAAAAAGGCAAAGGAGATAAACAATCAGGAGAATATTAACAGAAGTGTCCACAAGCCATAAAAACTCTCTTTGATCATGAAGCCTTCTGTGCAGGATCTATACTGCAGACTGGAGGCAGGCAGATCCACATTATATTCACTCGTCACTTGTCTTCTTCAAAGACAGAAATAAGTTGTAAAACATATGCCGAATTTACAAGAAGGAACAAATAATTGAGAATTTGCCACGGGTGGGCTTTCACAAAGTTTATATAGTTTCTCGTAGTTGAACAGCTTTCAAAATTGAGCAATTTAATAAGGGGGTCTGGTGAATTTCTCTCCATTTCCTTTCCGTTGTTGACTGCAGTCTATGTGACTGCTTTGACGTACAGCACGTTGGTGTTTAAGTTTGCCGTCTGCGGTTGTGAAAAAAGGTTCTCAAATTGTTGTAAATTGTTGTTATTCCTCAATGTGTCAAGGAGAAAACAGGCCGTTCTTGTAGAGGAATCAACTCTCTTCAAGAAAAGGAAGAAATACAGGTCAAATAACTTACCTATTCCACCTGATGTCCCAATGCGTATAATTGTCACATCTGTGCACCGTGCATGATGGAGGAGCTTTATCAGCTCATTCAACATGATGCCAATAGATGGGATGCCCATCCCATGCTGCAAGATAAAGCACAGACTTGTCAAACACAAGGCAATTTTCTTTTTCTTTTTAATCGTTGGACCCTAAGCACACAGATTATTATGATTAATACTATTTGTTAGTTAGCATTTGTGCACAAATTCAACAATATTATGATAGAACTTTGTTCCTACATACACTGACAGAGAGTACAGGGCCAGTTTTGTACATAGCAAAGCGATCCGTCCCGGCACAGATATTTGGATACTCTGATTTGGGGTCCTCCATATTGAGCTCGGCAGCGATGTACTCGATGAATGACTTCATTCTCCTCGGACTGCCCCCGACACACACAAACTGGAAGAAAAGCACACACAAATGAAGAGAACTAACTGCTGAATAGAGATAGTTGTGGAGGTCACTTTTCTACACAGATGATTATCATAAAAGTGGTTACCTTGACATCACCAAACATAGCTGGTAGGTCGTGAGTTGCGGTTCCTAAACTGAAGTGGTACAGGACGTCATCTTTCGTCCCATCCAGATATGGGTTGGTCACACAAACGGTGCTTGATGAGAAAGGGAAACAGATTTTAAAGAGTCAGGCACTCCTAAAGAAGTCAATGTCTGTTCTGTATATGTAACATGTAACATCTATTGCATGTCTGTTCATCCTGGGAGATGGATCCCTCCTCTGTGTCTCTTCCTGAGGTTTCTTCCATCTTTTTTCCCCCCTGTTAAAGTTTTTCCGCCCTCGAATCGAAGGTCTAAGGACAGAGGATGTTGTTCACTGTAAAGATTGTGAAGCCCACGGAGGCAATGTGATTGTGATTTTGGGCTATATAAATGAAATTGATTTGATTTGATTGAATTGATGCGGCCAGAACTGGAGAGTATTTTTCTATTGAAAGAAGAGTTTAAAAAAAACACCGAAGGCTTTCCTCAATGGAAAATATGTTTTTTTACACTCTTCTCCCTGTCTGGCTTAAGCTCTTATACTAAGGCATATGGTCCAATGATCTGATTGGTTGAAGATAGCCTCGGATAAACGGTAATAGACAGATGGCTCATCCAATCACCTGCTTAGTATTTTTTAATGTGCCTACCCTTTTCCAAACAGTTTCCAAGGATGACATCTCGAGTTATTCTGTGTAGCCAGAAATAATAATTTAGGTGGGCTTGAACCAAAGCAAAAAGTGAGAGGAACTTGTATGTATTTTTTACTCTTAAAGATAAAAAGATCTCATTAAAACATAAATCTAATTATTTAGAGTATTTACCAGCTGTGAGTTTTATACATAGCGTTTGTTTGCTGTTGCTTGGCAACATGTGAAGGAATAAGGAGGCGGAGGTGAGCTGCAACTTTATTTCTTCATTTACTACCGCAATAACTTGCCTAATAACATTAGAGCAGAACCGCTGACTAAACCTTGAGGTGCGGCAACTGTAATGGTCCACTCACTTAACATCTGCAGCACTGGACATGCAACATGACATCAGATGTTGTAATAGTAAGGCAAACCACACGACCACAAGTATTGAGCCATTTGCAGATGATAATGACAAACAGACTGACAGTGTGCCACTCCCATTGACTAATCAGTCGTCATGTATCTAGGTGTGAGATTAACAATTGTTCAGTTTGATTTACAAGCTTTGTATCATTCACATTCACAATCGCTCAGCCAGGAACACAGTAGGTCCCATTTTTAAACTGCTACCATCAAAAAGCACAGTTGAAACAAAAAGCCTGTTAGTATGACTAACAGCAAACTATAAATGAGTAATGTGAGCTTCATAAGCAATCTACGCTCTTAAGAGAGAGATTTAGCTCACCTGCCTCCTTTACACCGTTGATTGTGTCATTCTAAGTGACGTGAAATCTTTATGTCTCTTTTTCTCAATTAATTTCAAAGTAAGGATTAATAATGCATGATATTAAGACTTTTTTTTTATTTGCAGCTACAGTTACTCATATTTCTTATGAGTATGCTGGTTGTACCAACTTTACATATGGACGTCACAGGCACGTCTGTGGCTACGCGGCTAGGCTGCAACATCCAGACAATCTGGCAAGTCAGGTTGAACTGGATAGGGTGTAATAAGTAATTCATCCCTTTCCTATATTTTAAAGTGATTTATAACTGTAAATGAAAGTAACTAGTGATATGTAATACATTGCATTTTGAAAGTAACTTGCCCAACACTGATCTCTGCAACACCACATAATGTCAAATCTATTCTTTCTTCGCATTCTGTTGGTATTTTTGGATCATTTTTGAATGTTTTAAACTAAAACTCTTACATATAGCACCTTTAAAGTCCTCTCTCCACGAGAGAAATGTTGACAGAAACATTATGAGTGAAAACCAGTGTTACTGAAAAACATTTAAATAAAAAAAAAGAGATGAAAACAAAAATGTTGATGATAAAAAAAAACATGAGAACGCAAAATGATAACAATAATATTAATAAGAATTATTATTATTTCCAAAATATTTAATGTCGGTGTTTTTCACCAGCAATATAATTATTTCATGCTAATGTTTCGTTTTTTAGTACAGGTTTTATTTTTGGTGCCACAGAAATGCTGACATACCCTCCTCAGTACAACTTCACACTTACAGCACCTACAGTCAACCGCGATAAACGTAATGTGTGTGTGTCCGTGTGTGTGTGTGTGTGTAACCACCACACATTTTTTCAACAAATAGCCTGTTAACAAACACAGACAGTTCTCACCTGCATGATGCGCTCTGCCTGGCGTCCTTTGGTTCCATCGTCCTGTTAACAAATGTGCCATGAGTCAGTGTCAGAGGACAAACCCGACCTGTAACAACGCCCCGTAGGTTATGATTATAAACTTGGTGTCTCTGTGTTGATTCATGAGCCTCGATCGTCCTGTCACAGACACTCTGTATTCCTGCTGGAAAAACACGCAAATAACCCACATTTTATGCTAGTGAGTTTAGCTAATTGGTTTTGTAAAGGTTTCCTGCAATGGCAAAACAAAACGACTTCATACTATGATATAAATTGTAAGGTCATTTAATGGACTACAATTTGATAAGACTATCTTTTGGAATTATTTTCCATGTTATCATCATCATCATCATCATCATCATCATCATCATCATCATCATCACTGGCTACACCAGTGGACGACAGGTCATTGAGAGGTGGGAGCAGGATCGGTGCACAAAACAGATATAAAAGCCTCTAAATAACAATAAAACAGCTTTTTTTTTCCTCCTTTGACTGTCAAAAACCAACTCACCCAGTTTGGAGCAAACACAGTCCAACAATGCAGGTGTCCTCCTGTCTCTAGATATAAAGCATAAACCTAAAAAGCTCAGGAATACCTGCAGGTTTAAGGCAGTAACAGAGTCTAGAAACCTCTCTGATGCTGCATCTGATGGTCAGAAACACCCAGGCACTGGATGAGATTCTTTTTTTAATTTCACTTTTATTTTACCAGGAACTCCCCTTTAGGTAAAGCTCTTTTACAAGAGAGTCAAAGTTGCAACATAATAAAATGCATCATATAAAATCATTTTACACCATCATCCTCCATTTATAATTAACACAGCAGCTGAAGGATCTTGTCAGGTAAACGTAAATGTGGGTCACCTTTAGCATTTGAACAAAACAAAAAAATTCAGTCTTTTTAACTTGCGTTCACAACTGAAGCCTCCGTCAGAATGGTTCACATCCAACACAACGCAGACATACGGTGGCCCTGAAGGTCCAAACGCAACATTTCACAAAACAACTAACCTGACAGATCAACCAGCTTCACGTCAGCTGCTTGATCCAAAGGCCAAACACTCAGCTGCAAATAAAAACAGCTGACACTGAAACAAACGTTGTGTTGCTCCTTGCACCAAAAGCAACTCTGCTGAGTCAAAACATATCATAAAACAAACAACTTCAGATTTCATGAGGCTTTATTAGTGGCAAGACATCCAGTGGGATTTTTTACTCTCAAAATGTACATTTTGCGGCAGGTTTTAGGTCCAACATGATATACATTGTGTATAAAAAAATACTCCAGGTGATAAATATTATAGCTGCTCTACAATTAAAGGACACACGTTTATCAATAACAGTGGAATTTTTTGGTTTTCATGAAACAAGTAGTGACAGATGAGGTGATTTTCTTACAGCACCATTGTAAGTAACCAAAAGTCATGAAAAGGTTCAAGTTTTATACTTTTTAATAGATAAGGAACTTAACATGATGTCTAAAACAGAGGCAGCCTTAAGTAAGACATAATTGATGGCTGTAGGCTGCTACGCAACACATCAGACTCAAGAGGAAGCATAAGAGAAATAGTGCATGCTGGTATAATGTGACGGTGAAATAAATAGGAGGCAGCGCATGATTTCAAAAATTCTGCGATTATTCTGGACATATTTTAAATGTATGGCTACTGTTGAGCAAAATTAATGGATACATAAAAATGTTTAAAGCTGAGTTATTGCATTGCAACATTTTCATTGTTTTATAAGATTTGCAGATTTGCAGCGCAACAACTGCTGCACTTAGCTACGTCCTGCTTTGGCCCTCAGCTGCTTCTTAATGTAGGAGCCGACCAGTAACTGAGGACGCTGTTGGTAATCTTGAAGGACTTCATGAGAGCTGCTCAGCTGATCCCCCTTCAGCCGATCCAGTAGCGTCACACAAACCACGGCCGCTTCGCATGACAAGAAATGAATGTTAGAATCTCAAACATCTGTGTTTTGCGACAGAGAAAATTGTGTCAGCTACGATTAGCATCTTACCTCGCAGACCACTCAGCTTGCACATGGCGGCAAAAACTGATGACTCCATTTCAATATTGCAGACTCCTGCTTCATTGGCTTTCGTGAGGTAGTCCTGTTTATCCTTCTCAGTGTAGGAGCAGAAAGCACCATCCAGACGGGCCTGTCCTGACAGACAGGAAGATGGAAAAAGATGCATGTTACAACTGAATGTGCAGTATGATTAATGCATCAATCCATTAGAACTCAAACCTTCATAGAAATCCAGTGTGCACATGGTGTTGCCTATCACGGTCTCAAACTGGTTCAGCTCTTCACTGCACTGCAACAGCTCCTCAGCCAGGCTTTGGTCCAGATCGGTATTACGCACCACTATCTTCCCCAGGATCACCTGCTCAAACTTGGGCAGGAAGGTGGCGTCCACAGACTGCTTGGTGACAACAACGGTGCCAGGCCCAAGCCCTGAAAACCAAAAGTGGCAAATGAGATCGTCCAAAAGAGGAGAAAGCTTTGATTTTCAAAAGGCATTGTCCATATATGAAAAGACACGGAAAAAAACTAAAACACCCAAGGAAGTTCTTGAACCTACTATTTACAATTATTGCAAGTAACATATATTTTAAATTCAATCTGTAATTCAGTGGTTCAATCTACTACAATGTAGTCCTAGTTTTTATACATGTGGACTGTATATTCAAAGATATGCAACAACACCCATTGACTTATGCCACATTTAGAATAACAACCGTTGGTATATATCAGAAATAATCTCAATAACTTGCTTTAACATATTAAAAACTCTTATTTGGAAAAAAAAAACAATCATTGCATAGCAACTATACACAAAAACCATACTAAATGACACTGCTAAAACAAAATATATGGAGTTTGGAATCCCTCTTGTGGTGACACTAAGAAAAGACATCTTTGTGGACACTGAGTACTCACTTAATTGGACCACACAGCAAGTTTATTGGCCCAGTCACGTAATTTCCTCTTACATCATCTCACAACAGATTAATTATTACAATGAGTGTTATCAGCCAAAATACAGGTCAAATAACTTACCTATTCCACCTGATGTCCCAATGCGTATAATTGTAACATCTGTGCAACGTGCATGATGGAGGAGCTTTATCAGCTCATGCAACATTATGGCAATAGAGGGGATGCCCATCCCATGCTGCAAGATAAAGCACAGACATGCTAAACATAACTTTCACTTCTATCTGGTTTGGAGGAGGAGGCTAAGCACACAAATGATTATGTTAGCATTTGTTTACAAAATACAAAAACACTGTGATAGAACTTTGTTCCTACATACACTGACAGAGAGTACAGGGCCAATTTTGTACATAGCATAGCGATCCGTTCCAGCACAGATATTTGGATACTCTGATTTGGGGTCCTCCATACTGAGCTCAGCAGCGATGTACTCGATGAATGACTTCATTCTCCAGGGACTACCCCCGACACACACAAACTGGAAGAAAACACACACAGAATAAGAGAAATAACTTCTAAATGAAGATAATCGTGGTGTTGATTTTTTCCACATGTGAATGTTGTAAAAATCTTTACTTTGACATCACCAAACATCGCTGGCAGGTCGTGGGTTCTGGTTCCTAAACTGAAGTGGTAGAGGATGTCATCTTTCATCGCATCCAGGTGTGGGTTGTTCACACAAACAGGGCTTGAGGAGAGAGGGAAACAGGTTTTAAGACCAAATTTAAAATTTTTCTCCACTCATCCAGTTGAAAACAGATCTGAGAGGTGGGCAGAGGTTTGTTGTTTAGCGTACCCGCACTGATATAAATGCTACAGTGGTCAATCAACACCTCACTAAAGCAATTTCAACAAAAGCTTTCACAAAGGTAGGATTTATGGCAGGAATGTTGTACTGGACTGAGCAAGGGATAATAATGATATGTCCATTATCAGGAACAGATGTACACCATGAAGATCAGGCAACGGTTCACACCGGTCATTTATATGATATATCTTTTACGATCAAAATGCAACGTCTTCACGCAATAACTTTAAATGGCAACACCTGTGGGATTGACTAATAGCTTGAACAACCATTACAATCCTATAAAAGGTCTTTATGCGATGGAAATGCTGTTAACTAGTCCAGTAAATAGGATGAGCCTCAGATCAGACGTGGTACCAGGAGATAAACTCATCCTTGGCAAGGCCACCCTGCAGCCAATCAGAATTGTTTTTTTCAACCAGGCCATGGATAAAATAGTTGTAAGCTGGCACCTGAGTCAAGATGTATATACTACACATTTATCAGAAAATTAAGATGTATAAAGTGGGATAATGTGTGGTTTCCCTTTAAGGAGAAGCAACAGTGTTTGGATGCTTATCAGTTCAGTTAGTATAGAGTAGAAACATTCAGGGCTACATGCACACTAACGAGTCACTATGTCAATCCCTTATACAGAGCCAACACTGTCTGCATGCTATGTAGCTCACCAGATAGTGTTCCTGAAAAGTGAAAAAGGTAAATTTCCCCACTGAGGGATCAATAAAGTTTTATCTTATTTTATTTAGTATAGTAAGCCTCTCCTCACCACAAGCCACAAGGGACAAAAATGAAACTGAAACCCAGTGACACTGAAAAAGCAAAGTCAGGAATACACATCAAAATAAAAAAGATTTCAAAATAAAATGAAATATAATGTGCCATTTGTTTCATTTTTTTAAAGTTGAACTCTTTTTTTTCTTTTCCAGTAAGCCTTATTGTGTCAACGCCGATCCAACTTCAACAATACAAGTGCCGTGTTTCCTATTTTTCAGTTGCGGTTTGGTTTTATGCCAGCGATGCCGTATCCTGTCACACCCGGTAGTTTCCTCATTACAAACGACATTACAGATACCTTAAAACACAGCCTGTATCGAGCGTGACACAACCTTGCCTATGTAAGCTGTGTTTAACAAAAACACTCGTTTTTTAAAAGACATAATACAAAAACATTAAGTTTGACACTGGACGTGAACTCCTCACCCGCTGCATGACGCGGTTCGCTTGCCGTCCTTTGGGTCCATCTTCCTGAAGTCAAGCAACCTCTACCAGCACCTGGAGGTTACACACTGGGCTGTAGTCTTCACCTAACATGTGAACATGTGGTGGGACACTGTAGTCAGTTTTCAAACTGAGAACACGACCCCCAGCGTAGATTCTCATCATACATCGCAGCACGCAACACTTTATCTTTATCTCCGCGGGGGAGATAACAGGGGGAAAAAAGAGATAATTAACTCTATATTTACCTTCAAGATGAGATAATACAGTCAAACAAGCGACCAGACAAGCACCGGACAGGTTTCACCTCTGGAATGTACTGTTTGACCGCCGTTTCCTCCGTTTCTGACTAATTAATTTCGCTCTCTGAACATCTGACGTCGACACCGTAACGTAAGGGTCCAGCCCACAGAGGACGTGCCGTCCAGCACGTAACAAGCGCCGTAACCATGGCCACAACAAGCGCAGTGACCGTGTTGGCCCGTCGCTGCGGTACGTTGGCGCGTCCGCCATATTGGATGTGGGAAGGTCTTGCCCGGTAAACACGTCCGACAAGTACACGTGAAAACCATGGGTTTCCTGATTGAAAAGCACTAACGATCACATTTACCTGATGTTGATGAATCATTTTTGATTTATATTTATTTAAGTACGAACAATGACAATCAGTGAGACAGCACTGGAACCAGCAGTAAGCCTGTCTTCTTGTCTTTCAGCAGTGAAGTGATGTATGTCTTGTTATTGAAAGGTTGCCGGTTCGATTCCCCTGGTTTGCATGTCAAAGTGTCCTTGGGCAAGATACTGAACTCCAAAAACTGCTCCTGATGTGCTGGTCGGCACCTTGCATGGCAGCCACCACCATGAATATATAAATGTATGTATGAATTACTGAAAGTCGCTTTGGACAAAAGCGTATGCTAAATGCCCTAAATGTAAATGTAAATCACTGGCCAGAGCTGAAAATACTCCTGAAGGATTTTGATAGATATTTGCAGATGGCGGCCAACCTGACCTTCAGTCCCAAAGTTTCAGTATTTGAAGAGTTTAAAACCCAATGTGCCAGGATTACTATCTTACCAAGAGGAGCTTTAAGTAGAGTACTTGAGTAAATGTACTTTAGTTTTATTACACCCTGTGTAAATATGTGAGGAAACAATGGTCCATTTATACATCCAACAGACACGCAGCAACATTATGATTTATTCGTATTCAAGTCATTATCCAGTCCAATATTCACTCTTAAGTACTGTTTTGGTCTCCACAAACACCTGAGGAGACATTTGGCTCTTCAGTCGCCAAGCACTCCACTATTATCAGCAGCTACTTGAATTCTTTGATCTGCTGTTTGCTTCTGGGTAGGTAGCATTCAATGGGTTTACTGGAGGTGTTTCTAACCAGCAAAGCTGTCAGATGAGGATGATAATAGTTGTGGCCCAAAAAAACAAATATAGTTAGCTAAAATACTCCAAAGCGCTGAGGGGTACTGCACAGTTGGGTGACCCTTCTCTGTATGTTTATCACTACAAGCGAGATCTAGTATAAAAAGACTCATTGTTGCAGCTTTAAGTTTTAATAACACTCCAGAAAGAAAATGTTCACACACCAAACTGTTGAGCCAGACTGTCCTTTATGAGAGAAGTCATCATGTTTAGTAACACAAGTTAAATCACAATGCTTATGTAACCCCAGGTGATACAGCAGATGACTTCAGGTAGGGTTTCTTTTTCATGACTCTAGTATGGTGAGAGATTATGCATTTTTTCCCCCCCCAATAGTTTCTTTAAACGAAACATTGTCACCACAGCTCAAAAGCAGCCACTAATATTTTTTTTAGAACATTTTTACAAAACACACAACCAAAACCATACACAGCAGAAAATGTTAGAAAAACACCATACTCAAAGCAAATAAAGTGGTTTTTAGTGTTAGAAATTTGTGCAACTTCACATCAAACTCTTATCAAAATAATAAACGTGCAAATTAAAATTTTATAAGTTATATTCACCAAGAAAAGCAAGTAGAAAGAAAAAAAAGACAAGAGAAGCACTCTTTGGGTAGTCAACACCTGGGGAATTTCTTTAAGGTGAGTGAAGCCTTTCTGCCATCCTAAAAACAGAAAAAACATGAATTAATATACCACGCTGAATAAAACAAAGTTGGAGGGTTAGAATTAGTAAGGGCAACAAGTCAGGGTCAGGGTTAATAAACATAAAAGCTGTAGTTCACTGTATTAATCTGCACTCATTCAAATCTTAAGTTAATCAGTTCACATCAGTAGAAATTAAACTCACATTTCATGGTCACCAACATCTCTCTGTTAAGAAAGAATAAAAACATTAATCAATCAATCAATCAATCAATCAATCAATCAATCAATTTTGACCATGTAGTGAGGATACCACAATAAAATGGAACACCAAGACACGACTTACTGCTTCAGTTAAGACTATGGGGTGCTCGGGCAAGAATTCCGGCTTCTTCCTGGCCTCAGGACAATTCGCCAGCGCGATTAAAAAATCTCTTGTGTAAGATATTCTGCCTACAACATAAAAACATACACACTAAAATAAACATCATAAGAGTGCAACACCACTGTAAATAATAGTTTGGGAAAAATAGCCCAGCTACTACATGAGCAGAAATGCTTACATTTATGCTGTCATTAAAACTCATGTCTTACCTTCTTTCTGTTTGTGCATGTTGACAATCTTGTAGAACTGCTCTATCTCATCATTTGCCTGTCATGCAGAAAATGAGAAAATTGTTGTCTGAATCAGCTGCTTAACAAATGCAATTTTATATTCAGTTCATTTAAAGTCATTCTAATGGATACAATGGGTGAATCAGTGACACTAGAATACTGATGAGTTGAACTGACCAATTAGTACTTTGCAAAAAATGTACTGGGCAACAACTCAATGCAACTGTTCACATCACCTAATGCCAAACATTTTAGTTTTAGGTTCTCTAATGTGATCTGCTCTTCTCTTTTGTACTGTTGGATGAATATGTCTTTGCACTGTTGTTCAGGCAAAACAAGCTGTAATATGTGACATGCAGTTTTCAATTTTTGTTGTTGTTGCATGTTACAGATAATTGATAACTATCAACAGAATAATCTACAACAGGGGTCCCCAAACTTCTTAATTTGGAGGCCTCAGCTGAAACCTAATGGTGGGCTGTGGGCCAGAAGCGAGCAGCTACTGTATTGTGCTTTGTTGTATTATTAAGATGCAAAATAGTACCAGGATCCAAAGTTACTGTGATTGAGGTGTCACAATGCATGCTGTCTTCATATTATGTAATATCATTAATAATTGTGGTTCCTACATGTCAAAAGCCCCTTTTTTAACCTCACAAATCATTAAACACCTTTAACATCAGATTTTTGTTTTATTTTTCCCTAAAAACATCTGGCCAGACAAACCATGTGTCGTGCCATCTTTGGCCTCTGTTCCACCTTCATCTATAATGAAATAATTGTAACCCTGTACCATCTTCCGAAGGGATTTCTTACCTCTTGATGCACCTCCTCCATCAGTGCCTGTGCACATGTACCAGCTTTTACGTTGGGCTCTAAATAAAGTGATACAGGTCTCATAAGCACATGTCATTAAATAAATTTCAAAGGTAAATTTCAAACTAGCACCTTTGACCCATTCCCATTAATTAGACCAATGTGGTACAGACTGCTTACCAATTACACCATGGAGGCAGCGGCGCAGGGGTCTGGCCGGCTCCAGATGTTTCTGGAGGACTCTTCTCCTTGATACCTCCATGCTGGTGTCAGTGAGGCTTAGACATATACAAGGCTTTCTCATCACATTTATATTCAATAGTATTCTGTGACTGTAACTTTTTGATACTCTTTTTTTGGAATTTGCTTTATAAAGGGAAGTTTGCAGACTGTTAGTGGCCCTGCAGTAGGTCAAAGCCACCAGCTGCATATCAGCAATAAATCTCTAAAATGTGTAATGGTTACTGTGTAAATTCTTTCTACTGATCTAACAGACAGATGTGAGATATAAAATAGTACTCAAAGTATTTATCAAATATATCATTAGTGTCCTACATATTTCAATCGTCAATCACGTTTAGTTTCTCAAGAGGAAAAAGTATATACTAGAAAAAAACATTTACCAGCCACTAGCCAGGTTGAGTGTAGCCTGCCAGCTAACGTGAACAATTCCAACTCACACGATTTAAATTGGCCGTATTAGCTTAAGTAGATTAACTGTAAGCTAATTTTAAATACATACATGATCTGTCAACACTAACATTAGTTGCAGAAGGCTGTTTATAGCTCAATTTGTACCTTAATTGGGCATTAAAAAGACAGCTTTGGGAAATAAGTGGAAAATTGTTGCCCACCGCACAAAGTGTTTCATGGCAGACAACTGTGTGGACTGCATGATAACGGCGAGCGGCTACCATTGTTCAACGTTTACGAACCACCGCATCTCTAACGGCCGGAACTGTTGAACTCATTTTGACATCAACACGAAGAAAACACGACTGTTATAATTATCATTATTCATCTAAAAACTGTCGACCTTAAATAAGACGTCAAAAGCAACTTCAAAATGATGCAAAAGTTAGAACTTATCCGCACCCCTCCATCTACATATTACCAGGATTCTAGCTAGTGACATTAGCATAACAAAAGCTAACTCATTCGGGAAAGGTCTGCACTTTCGATGAAACTTAGCTGTATTATTAAAAATACGAAGTGTCACGTTTGATTATTCACCTGCACTTTTACAAAATTCCCTCAGCGTGGCTTTCTGTCTGTTCGCTCCACCGGTGACATGCTAGTCAAAGCAAAACAGTAACTTCCGTCGAAGAACTTTCAAAATAAAATATTGAATTTCCTTATTAGCCAGTATGACATCATAGTTATGTACATACCGGACAATTCTACTGACAAAATGGCACGCACGAGGTAATTATTTTAATAATGATGCTTTAGTGGATCTCTCAACATACCATTATGAAGGTGTCAATAATGCTACCAAATCCCAGTTTCTCTTTCGTGAAATATGAGCATCTTCATGTTAAATTTACTTTTCAACACCTTAATCGTAATAATTCATATCAGTGCAGTTTCCACTTTCAAACTCATAGTGGTGACTCTTTCTCGCTCTAGTGCTTCATTTTACAGGTCTGCTGGATTTTACAGACACCAAAAACTGTATATTCAAAATTAATATTCAATTATGATGACAAAAAACAAACACTCACTGATCTTAAAAGTTACCAGCATTGTGATTAAATTGTGATTACTAGAACATTGGTTTATGTTGTTAGCTCAATAAAGTGACAGATGTCTGAAGAAAAAAAGACAAATCCAGGGTTTCTTTGTTATTTTTATAAAAAAAAACACACTTTTGACAGAAACCAGATGGTCAAAACAAAATGTACATATATTTTGTCATTGTGTCACCATTTGAATTACACACAAAACATTTTTTTGAAAACCAAAACCTCAGTACTTCAATTCAAGATGAACATTGCATACAAACTTTTTTCAAACTATGTCTAATAACTTTTTTTTTTAAACTCAGTAGAAAAAACAAACTATATACCTAAATTGTTCACAATCACATAAAGCCATGCCAAAATAAAAGATGTCTCCAGAATCAACATTGTGTGTATGTCTAAACCAAACTGCACCGGCATGTTAGGTTGCATGTAAAGCAACGTCACCATCACACAAGCAGTAGCTGTATTTTTCTTGGACCTATCGGTCTTCCACTCAGTTCCTGAATTGCGGTTAACGCCTCCTGACGGGACTGAAACAATGCAGTTGCAGATCCTTTAGGTTTTCCACTGGGGTCATACTGCAGTGAGACAGATCCGGGGATAATGCGATATCCATAGCAGAAGTCATAGATTTCTTCATTTCTGATTTGAAAAGGCAAGTTGGCTAGCTGCACACAGGTGGGACCATCATAATGCTGCTCAGAGGGACCAAAGCCACCGCGGACGCCATTACCTCTGTCTTGTGAAGTGTAAGGGCCTCCTGCATAGGGCTCATAATCCCAGCCTCCTTGTTTATGACCCTGTACATTAGTCATGGATAAGTTACCATCAGCAGGAACCCTAAAGTCAGGGTAATCAGTGTCACCAGGCTGATAAAGTGCCTCGCTGCTCCTCCCTGAAAAAGGCTCTTCTCTTGGTCGTGGCTGCTGCACAGCTGACCCTTGCACCACTGGTGGCTCAACACCCAACTGCTGCATCTGTGAACGTGAAATGCATTTTAATATGACTTCTGACCCAAGAAACCTCCGTCCATTGAGAGAGAGTGCAGCCATGGCCTCTGCCTCAGACTGGAAGAGAATCAAAGCCTTTCCGACCCCAGCTCCTTTATGGTCACGCAGCATGAACACCTTGTCTTCTGTGACATTAAACCCAATGAAGAAGTCCATGATTTCAACTTTCCGCACATCAAATGGCAGGTTTCGCACAAACAGACACAATTTCTGAGAGTCATAACCATCACTTGGGTAGGATGGAGGCCCCTCCCGAAACCTTTCGGAGTCCCCAGGATGTCCGTCTCCAACGTTCTGAGATTCCAGAAGAGAGATCATTTTCTCTCTTGAGATTGGGCGTGTAGAAACCCATCTGTTGAGAAACAACCTTTTTTCTTGAGACAAGGCATCACAGTAGTCACGCAGACTCTTGAAGAGCACAAAGGTGGCTCTGGTTCTTTTCCCATCGCTGTCCATTAGGTGCAAGATCTGGTCATCCTCGAGCTTTGCACTACGGAAAAGGTCTTTGATGTGTTCTTTTTCTGCTGCATAGGACATATTTTCTAACAGAACGCAGTACTCATCATCAGTAGGAGCGATGGGCCTCTGGGCAAAAGGTGACCTTGACCTTACATGATGTTGTGGATTCCTCTGATTGCGAATAGGTGATCTCTCTCTTTGAAAGTTGTTGCCTGCTTTCACATCCATTGACACTTTAGCAGAAACCTGGCGCCATTCATCCTCTGTTGTTGGGGAGACCTCCACATACCTGGACCCAATGTATCTCCTATCCCTCTTCAGGGCTTCATATGCATCCTCTCTTGTTGCAAATTTGACAAGACCTTTCCCATTCTTTAAACCATTTCCATTTTTCAATAAGACCATTTCCTCAACAAGTAAACCACTGAAGAAGTCACGGACTTCTGCTTCTGTCACAGAGAAAGGCATTCCTCTTAGAAACACATGCAGGAAATCATCAGCGTTTGAAGTCCTCTGGTGCTGGGGGGGAGGGGTATGACCAGATCTGCTACCCGACCTCCTGCCCATGTCAGGGTCGACAGATCTTCTATCACGTCTTGCACTCTCCTCAAGTCTCCTCTTCTGATCTAGCTCCGCACTTTTTGTACTTCTTTCGAGGATGCTCTGCATCTCCGTTTTACTACTTAGCAGCAATGTAACAGGCGAGCCACGGATATATCCACCGGAGCGAATCATGGCTCTTCTTGCATCTTCATCTGAAGCAAATATAATGAAAGCCTCCTCTCGCTCCCCACCAATTATATGCACCCCTCCATCCGGAATTTTGAGGCCAGTGAAGAACTTCCGAATATCCTCTGAGCCTGCTGTGATTCTCAATCCCTGTAAACGGATGACGACTGCCATGCTGAAGCACAAACAACAGCACCTGTAGACAGAAGGGTATAGAATAGGATTATTCCCAACAGAGCCTCTCCAGCTCAGCTTTAATTTCCTGGCATTCCAATATCACACCACTGAACTGGAATGGCAATGCTAGATAACGGACGTCAGAAACAAAAGGACACCATTATGATCAATGCCCACATCAGCAAATTTTTAAAAAACGGGCAACTTCCAATTAGGGAGGTTAACAACAATTCAACACATACTGCAGCTTCCACCAACACACAATAACAACCAATACTTTTCGCCATAATGAAAGTGGCAGCAAGAGAAAATAAAACCGGAATTGCACTTAGCAGAGCTATGCCAAGGCCCAACAGTCTTTTTCATCCCATCAATTTCATTTAAGATCACCAGATCTACAAAGGACGTGAGAACAACAAAACAATGCAGCTGGAATTATAATCTCCATTGTATTGGAAGAACAATTCTGATCAGAATCCTAATAAAAATGTTCTCATTCATAGTTACCAGCTACCTAATCATGCCTGATTCTTTTCATCAAGATCCATGGAAATATTCTTTGAGAATTAATAATAAATGTCCAAAAAAACATTCCATCGCGCAATTTTAAAGCAATAGAGAGAAATTTCCTGGATCCGTCTCTTTATCAAAAAAGGCACAGAAAGATAATGGGGTCTACTCTGAGGTGAGACTCATCCTCCATCCAGGTTTCATGGAAATCCCTTCAGTCGTTTTTGTGTTATCCTGCTGACAAACCAAACAAATGGGTGGTGAAAATCTCCTTGATAAGTAAAAAGAACTACAAACCATTTTTCATCACAATTCCAACCCAAATCTTAATTTTCTGTATTATCAATGAAGTTCCATCCGAGACTATTTACAAACATGACTTCATTACCACACCAATTTAAGAAAACACAGTTGGCACAGCATTCACCATGCATATAAAATGTTAAACAACGCAAGCGACACAATTTCTATCGTTATCCAACGTAGCCATCCTTTCATAATTTTGACTTTTCTCAAACATTAATGCTGCATCCAGGTGTTGTGCACCACACTGGTAGGTCAGAAATGTTCCAAGTTTAACAACACCCGTTACGCTTCGTGATATCCAAAATTTTATATCACGATATTGTCCCACAACAATATCGCAAAAGACATTATTGTCTTACAGCAAAGACAACATGTCGCCTCTTTCAAATCCCTTGGAACACCATTGTCCCCTGCTTTAAACCTGAAATACTGCCACACTGGCAACATATCACAATAATTGGCAATACTTAGTCTTATAGCAATAAGTGTTCTGCCGCCGCTGCCAAAATGAAAGCCCAATGATACTGTAATAGCTGTTTGATATCATAAAAAATAGTGCACAAGACACATAATAGTGCAGACTAAGAAGAAGGCAGGTTTTCAACATGGACACAGCTAATGCACAGCAAAGACAATAACACTTATCATGGCATAACATCTACATGGCATTTGTATTTGCTACTTCATCAACAGTTACGATCCGACAAAAGCACTTCCAAATCTGATGCTCAGGGACCACAAGCAATAAAGCACCAAAAGAAACACTGATCTCTAAACAAGAAATAGGCCTACTATTTAGGCCAATGTTGCTGGTACCTGTGCCAAGACAGTCAAGTGTGTATGGCTGTAGCTAAATTGCTCGCCACTTGTTTGTGCCTTTAAAACGTCATAGTCAAGGGCATACATGATAGCTACGAGGGACGCACTACCTCATACTGGCAGAGAAGCACTGAAATCAGAACGTCTCATCAATCTTGTCAAGATTCATCCATTGCATCCCTGCTTTGCTCCAACTCCTCTAACAGCAGTTCCAAAATATTCCATCAGTGCCAGAAAAAAGACTGGTTGTGGAGCGCAGTTGGTTATTCTATGCCGCTGCTGTAGTCCGTTTAGTCCAGATGCTGGCGTCCGTTCATCCAACAGCGGCAGTCTGCCCTTTTCCTGTTACCCTCTTCTTGCCTCAGTCAAATTCACCCAGGCCAATACCGTCTTTTCATGCCAATTCCATTATTTGTGAACAGAGATTTTCTTGTCAGAGTCACAACTTTGTTAACTTTGTGTTTACCCACTATAATGCCGGTGTTTCAGTCTTGATCATTGATCTATAGTACAAGTTGGAATATGATGCCAAAACAGTCTTTCACTCTAAAGTGAGCTGAATCATTTTTATATAGCATTGGAGAAAACTTTCAAATTTAAAACAAGTTCATACAACACTCATGTTTTATAACTATTTGTATTCGCTCTCGAGTTTTCAGACATAGCTAGAGCCTGACCAATATATGGTTAAAGTAATTATTGCTATGTGTGGGCTGAATTGTAGTTCTGTACAGAACCTTTACTTCAGCTTTTCCAAGGTTGTAAGAACAGGATTTATTGGGTCAATGGTAAACAGTTACTTTCACTGCTTTTAAAGGTTTATCTCCGCTTGGTACTCATTGTGACATAGCTTGCTACTTTCTCCGAGACCTCTGAACCAAAGCCCCCAATACATGAAGTGAAAGCAAATGGCAATTTGGTCAAATAGGCTATAATATGGCATATATTGCCACCAGATAGCACACAGTAGTACACCACAAAGTTAGCAAAAGTCTGTCTCAATGATACTGCACTGCACAAAGTCAAACTCCTTGCAGAGACATACTTGATCCCTAAAGCCGATTCTGTTTTTAACTTCACCCCCTTGAGTTGAGCTGTAAACACAAGACGACCTTTGTCACACACCGCTTTTCACCACTAGCATCACAACATCAAAGAAGCTGGCTTGGGTTTTCACAAACGACAGCACGCACAGCCAAACTCCAAATATCAGTCACACGATCCAAGTTTAACGTCAGTCACGAAGAACACAGAGCAATGGTCTGTTTATAAAGGAAGTGCGTAACAACCCGGAACAGTGGCACCGCAGCATCAGCGCGGCTACCCCAAAATCATGTCACCATTCACGGCGCCGGCATGTTATCACCAACCCGAAAAGTTAATCGGCAATATGCGACAAAACATGTTTCCTGTCAATATACTGTACGTCGTATGGATTCCGTGGTTATGGAGGAAGCAAACACTTTGTCAGAACACAGCTCAACAAAACGTCGAGCTTTGCTAACGTTAGCTATGTAGCCAGCCAGGCCTCTAGCTTTAGCGTTAACGTTAGCTCCACTGACGGGCAGGACTAAGTTAGCCTACGGCAGTGACGATGCATTCCTCATTTATAACACCTCAGTATGGCTTTCTAACCCGGAGCGACACTTACACAATTGACAAACACTGATTGTCGTGCCAAAAATCAAGAATAGCGAAAAGATTCTGTTCGAGCTCAGTCGTGCGTATCTCTCGCCTCGACTTTTCGTCTTCTTCGTCTTCTTCTTCTTCTTCTTCTTCTGTGTTAAGTCTAACCGGCGAGGTGCAAACCATCGTGCACGCTGCGTGCCGCCACCTACTGTACAGGAGTGTAGCATCATGTCATCATTGAGAGATCCTGGCTGTCGTGTAAAATATTTAAATACAGCACTTGCTGCTTTTAATTGTCCAACAGACCTTTCCATGATAAACTCCTTTCCCATTTCTACCAATATGGCATTCCGTCTTTATTGCGTCCGGGTCTTAATCCTAAATTTCCATTTATTGGTATCATGTTTACAGAGTTCTGAATTCTGTCCCGATAGTCACTTAGGTCCAACTCTTCCAGATGATTCCACAACTATAACCTCTGGGCTCTGACCCATAGCTTCTCTTTATATTAGGACATATTAGAATATATCGCAAAGTTGAGCTCTTTATAATACAATTTATAAGTCACGATTTCTCAGTCTTCTCCTTAGTGTCATGTCGTGACACGGGCCCGACGAGATCACTGAGCACAGAGTACTGATTTGCCACTGTGTGACAAGTACCCTAATGTTGCTCCATTTAATCTGTAAATAATGAGTTTTGTATTATCATTATTATTATTCACTTGTCACAATGACAACTAAATAAAACACAGCTTAATGTAGTTGAGCTTTGCTTTTGTGCTGTCATGTATCTCCCTCACCTCACTATGCCCCTGCTTGTTTTACTCACAGGGTAACGTTATAGTCAGGATTGTAGTTGAATTGTGTGTATTTATTTTATTTAGTAAGACGCATGGTTGCAGTGCGCTCCAGGGTTCGCGCCAGCTATGTTCCCACATCATGTGATGTTGTTGAGCGCAGCAACCACAGCAAGGGAGACACTGTGCGGATCAGTGTGTGGAATAAAAGGTATCCCAGAGACATGTTCATCATCCTCCAAGCAGCTCAGGTTGTCACTCGTATGGTAACTTACAGGTGGACAGAATCAGGATTCTTTGAGGGGCTTGGCTTGTGGTTTTGTAAGTGTTCTCGATCTTTACTGTAACTCTTTGCTAACTATGTAAGCTCATGCTAGCTCGATAGTATCAACACTGACCGAGGCTGAAGCTGGGGCGCAGCAGCAGCAGCAGCAGCAGAGGAGCCTCCGAGCCGACGATCATTTCCGACAGCCCCGTATGGATTTGACGTCGGCATACATTGTTGCTTGATGTTTCACAAAGGGTCGATCGCAGGTGATTTCGAAGATGGGGGATCCTTGTGACCTTAAGCACTTCGTAAAGTGAGTACCCCGTAAGCCGCTGCCTTTCACTCAACGTTACGATAATTGTGGTTAACCATCGGAGTACACACAAGTAAGACAAAACATTAGCTGACATGCTAGGAAAGCCGGGTGCAGAGACTTGAGAGTACGGCTCCATTATACCCTAAAACGGAAACGTAACGTTATACCCAGCCCTTTCTGTTTATGTTTTCAAGTAGAAAAGTGACGAGCTCTCCGATAAGTCAGGAATACCTAAATTACCACGACTTTACACATCAAATATAGACAGGTGAAACACTAACGTTAGTTAACAACAGTATCGTTAGCCCTCCAGGCTGCTAGTTACAGTCCGAGGACTAGCTAACAGCTAGCGTTAGCTGCTGATGCTAGCAGAGTTCCTTGGCTAGCCGTTTTCGTGTATCGAAATAAATGCCTCGTCTGCGTACCAAATGAGCAAGTCTGGCGCAACACTTCATATTTCCAAGCACAGTGTTGCCGACTAGTCCACATTAACATTCATTTATAGATAGCACAACACGCTATCTTTAAAGATGGCCCACGGCAGCTCTCTGTTAACGTTAGCCTACCCGAGTTAGCTTAGCTGGTTCTGATATTTTTGGGAAACCAGCATCGCAGTCAGATAGCTAAGTTATTGCCGCCTCGCCTGCCTGCTTACTACGTACACGTATGGTGTAGTACCATTAGTTAGGGAATCTTGGTAACACATTTAACTAAATTGAGAGGTTTGCAACACGTCCTCTGCTCGTTTTCACAGTGGGCACAATCATCCTTTTAAAGGCCATGTTTTGGCTGCATCCAGTCCTCCCGCTCAGGCCATGCTTTAGTTAGTTTCCTCATTTGCTTGAAACCAGTCACTGTTTGTTTTCATGGAGTGTATATGTTCTTCTTTCACATTAATCCTCACTCTACAGACACCCTTTGTTGTCCTCTAAGGCCATTTGCTTGCGTTGTACATGTCTAATAATGAGATGTATGTTCCCCTGTCGCCCTGCATCCATGTTTTTCATTTATGCGACCGTGATGGCACTATAAATAAACCTCAGGTGAGGGTAATCATTATTTTTGTTTGTTGCTGTGATGCGACCAGAACGCCAGCAGGAGAGATGAACTGTTCACAAAAGTTGAGAAAAGGGGGGGGGGTCTTTGGCTCATAGCAGATATAAATATAAAGACGTGCGGTTGGATTGTCCACCACATTGCAGAGACAGATAACAGGAGTCACAGGAAGGGACGCCTGCAGAAGTCGTTACTACTACAACTGTTAAAAGCATGTCACACCATGTTACTATCTCACAGGGTGTACATATAAACAACCTGCTTTTCAACGATCAGTTTTCAGTGTGCCAACATCTTTTATTTCCGCATCTTCGCCCAGATGTCTGTGATGTCAAAAATGATCAAAGTTCCTGACAGAGTAGCTGCAAACTGTTGTGGACGAAACAAGACAACATTTATTGCAACCTTATTTTTCTTTTTGTCAGGTGTGGCGTCACTTTGGAGGGCTCATTTCTCTGATTTTGGATTATTCTTGGCCAGCAGCCTCTTCAGGCCTTCTAATCCTAGACGAGTTTCTCAATGGACACTCTTCTCAAGTCAGAGATCAGGTATTAGACAGCACCAAATGCAGCTCACAGTGTGTGTCTTGCTTGGAAATAGTTTGATACAAATCTGGAAGTCATTCTTATGTGGTTGCCAAGTTGTATTTTGTTTCTGGATGCAGAGTGTGTAAACATTTCGATATCAAGGTTGTCGTCAGCCTATTTATAGTTTAATTAATAATTAAACATTCAAGACTCTCCTCTGCAAAAAGTCTTGGGCTCTTTTTTTTTTTTAAATAACTGATAACATGTTGTCTTTGTTGTTATTTGTGACCAGCCAGTGTATGGACAGGTCGTGTTTTGCAAAGTGAAGGTGCATAGTTTCATTGACTTGCATGAACAAACTGATCATCATAAACAGAAAAGAAGACAGGGAGAGATAATGTCAGATAGCAGTTATTTAAATGTCACCATGTAGAACAATTCATTCAGTAATGCTTGCAATGTGTTTATATTTATTAGCTTTGAACATGAAACGCTTGACCATACAGATGGTATAACATTCCCGCATTTGGTGTAAAATATTCTTAACTCCTCAAGTCGAAGTTCTCGGACTAGTAGGTCTAGTTCATTAATCATGTTATTGCAAGGAGCTTAATACAGCTCTTTTCTATTTAACAGAATGTCACTGCAGAAGTGTCTCATTTTGAAGGTCACAGGAAAAAAAATGAAAAATGAAATCCTGCAGGATTAAATGACCCAATTGTTGCCCTGCACCCATATTGAGCCTACCCTAAGGAGAACACACTCACTTTAATAGGACAAAAGGGAAGAACAAAAACCCAATACTCACTTTTTACATATTTAATACCAACATCTCTGTGCTTCTTTTTTTCTGATGTGTTGCATCAGCTGTTTTTTTAATTTGGCATCACCAGTTGCTAGTCTCAGTAATGTTGACAATCAAGCCTTGTAATCTGAGTTGGTTCGGTTATTAGTTGGTCAAGATATTTCCACACTTGTTTAAGGGACCTTCACAGATCATATAAATTAACTCCAGATTTTATTAACAGTTTGTTTTTTGGGGGTTTTGTTCTTGCTTGGCTCTACTTAAGGTCTGCTTTCGTAAGTCAATGGTAAGCAATCATTTTGAAGGAAATTGATTAAATAATCATTGTCACAAAATCACAAAAAAGGTCAAACTCATGTTCATCATAATCATTTACCCCTCAACATATATTTTTTTTCAGTGTTTTCTTTTAAAAGTGATAAAACTTGTAGTTTTTCAGAAAACTTCAATTGCATAACAAGAGAAAGATTCAAGTCTGCGACCTATAATTACACTCACTAGTGATATTGCAAACTTACTGCAACACTGAAAATGCAGATTATTTTAGTTTCACATGGCCTTTACTTTCTAGGCTGTACTGGGTTTGTTTGGTTTTTCAGTGGTGTCGAGGGGGTTGTACCTTGTGAAGAGTGCAGCCCGCCATCTATAATCCACCCAGGTTAGCCTAACCTTTGCTATAATACGGTATGACAAGAATAGATTTCTGAATTGAATTGAATAGAATATGAATAGCTAAGTCCTTGAACTTACCTTGCAAGCTATGCAAGTCTATTCCTGTGGAGGCCATCTCATCGGACACATTTTATCGTTTACAAAAGGGTGTCTTTCTTTGCATGGTGGCTCTTTCAGTGAGAGACAGGTCATGAAGATGAATAACCATTCTGTCCATCTTGTGTTTAGTTTGCATGTCCTTTTTCATATTTTCGTTGCATATGGGTTGCCCCAGTTTTTGAGTCATGCTCCTGCTATTGCTGTTGAGCAAGGCATGAACTTAAGAGCTGGTTCGTTAACAAATGATAATCCAGCTTCATAATGGTTGAAGAGGGGATATTTCTCCACTGGAATCAACATCCAAACATCCAGCTTAGGTTAAATTTAATACAAGTTTTGAAGATATTCAGTATGTCCTCTGATGAGTGACTTGAGCTGAGCTGTAGAGGTTTCAATGTTTGTTTTAAATAAACTATTACAGGAGTGAATATAGGCATGTTACATGCAGATATCTGTGAACTGGGAGACCAAGAAAAATCAAAGTGTTTTGTCAACGTTTGTTTTGTGTTGGTATTACATAAATATGCAAACACGGAGTGCACAACTTCCTCTTTTGTTTTGCTGCCATATCCCCTGGAAAAAAACAGTTAAGCACTTGCCTTCAAGTGAATGAAGTGGACTTTTCAAGACAATTATATCGTACTGGATATTAATGTACTGTTTTTTCTTAAGCAAAAACACTATAAACTTGATACATTTTGTTGGATAAAAACTCACTTCACAACCTTACTAAAGTCCTGTTTAGATAAATAACACATTTTATATGCAAGTTACTATGACCACCCACTTGACTTCCTTCAGCTATTCCCATAGTTCGTCTTCCGTTAAATGTTTTTGGGAAATCTTGTAAATGTAAAGTTAATAGGCAGGTGAACAGCACAAGGAGTGGTTCATTGACTTGTCAATCAAATCTATTACTCCCTCTTACTATTTGTCACAGGACCAAGTTGAGCATGTAGCCTAGAGACATACTATAATATGACTGCCCTGAGTTGGAATCTATCCTGTGAGTTATTTTGCATCTTAGCCATTCCCCTCATGTCATGTCACTCACCACTATTTGTAGATAGCAAAAATTTTAGATGATGTGATTCAGTTGAAATTAAAAAAACTTCATGACAAATCTCAAGCATGCTCTTTAAAAGTTTAACATACTCCACGACGGTTAGGGAAAATAGTGTTGCAGGAGCTGGCAGTAGAAAGCGTACACATAACACTGCTGTAGACTGGGTCACGGATGCTTCAATATCATTAACAGTTGTAGGCACATACACAATATGTTGCATGTAGTGCTGCATGAACTGTGTACATTTATTTATGTCT
The DNA here is from genome assembly GCA_963678695.2 of Diplodus puntazzo. NCBI lineage: Eukaryota > Metazoa > Chordata > Actinopteri > Spariformes > Sparidae > Diplodus > Diplodus puntazzo. The sequence continues at coordinate 16,813,604 of OZ023160.1, forward strand.
TTATTCTCTTTTTCTATGTTCCTGTGATGTTCTCATGTAACCACAGAGAGGAGGGAAGTGGTGCCTCGGTAAGTATCACCTTGACAAAGTTGCAAGAGTGTATACATTTGCTTTTTATTGCCCTCCATGTTATTTTTGAGCATTTTACTAGCTGTTGCTCTGAAACAACCCCTATATCTATTTCGCAATTTTGAAGAAACCCAAGGTAACTTTTTTTGTTGGTTTTTTTTTGGTCTCTTAATGTAGGTAAAGGTAGAGGGCCTTTCCAAGGCAGCCCTAATCAAGAGCCTGTCTCCCAGAGTCATGCTATCCAACCATCTCCTGCCTAAAGGTACCAAGATGAAGGTCAACCTTGAGGATCAGGGTCGTCAGAAAGTGTCCTTCAGCTTCGCACCGACCAAGAAACCACTGCAGAGCCCGTTCTTCATCCCCTCCAGCGCAGACAAGTCTGTCGCTGAACCGCCCTCGCCCTTGTCACCGTCAACCCCAGACAAAGGAGGACAGAATACAGATGGCAAAACTGAGCAAAAGCAGTCACCCGTGCTTACATCAAAAGCAGAGGCACCTTCTCAAACACTTGTCTCCTCAGCTGCTAAACAGAAAACGGATTTAGCAAAGATGCATTTCAAGAAGCAAATTCTCAGTTTCTCTGTGACTGAAGAGACACCAACATCAGTTGTGCCAGAGGAGCCACACTCCCCTGAAACGCAGGTTCTGCAGACATCAGCAAGTAAGTGTGTAACTGAATTCTCAACACCCCAGCCTCAGAATGTCGTCAGTGCAAGCCCCTCTGAGAATGCTCACATCGAAGCATCTGAAACGAGGGTAACCCCTAGCCTCAAGAAGCCTGCTGCTTCCTCAGGGAAGGATGGAGAGAGTTCCAGCAGTACTGAGCAGGACAATACGGTATACAAAAGGAAAACCAGGTCTCAATCTAATAGTGCTCCCCTTGGGTCAGAATCTGATGGGGATTCAGTCCAGATGTCTTCCAGTCGCAAATCAGTTGACTCCAAAAGTAAAACAAACACTGACAGCAGAAGCAAAGAAGTAAAAAAGTCTTCCTCTGGTTCACATATTGAGGAAAAGGAGAAAGGTTCTTCTAAGCGGTCAGAGAATCATGAAAGGTCTTCTAGTTACTCCAAATCGGACCGTGACTGTAGACACACATCATCACGCTCATCTCGATCAGACAAAGAGCGCAGAAGGACCAGGTCTAGATCAAGGTCTAGATCAAGAGGGTCTCGAACAAGTTCATCCCACTCCAGATCAGAGAGATCCAGAGGTGACAGAGGATCACGCTCGGAAAGGTCTTACTATCATGAGCCTGACCGAAGATCACACAGGAGTTCTCCACGTAGAGAAAGAAGACGTTCTCGTTCTCGCACTGACAGAACTCGGGACAGTTCTGACTCTGAGGATGACCACAGGAAGACGAGGACAAGGACAAGTGACTCTAGCAGATCGTCTGCTCATCCAAGCTTATATAAAGAGTCAAAAACATCTTCCTATTCAAAATCTGAGAAAGCCTCCAAATCTGCAGATTCCCCCCACTCCTCAGAGTTGGATAAAAGAACACAATCATCAAAGTCTGAAAGGACTTCAAAGCGATTATCAGACTCTGATTCCCAGCGCAAGTGCTCTCCTGATCTGGACTCCAATTACCGTAAATCTAGCTCCCATCACAAGTCAGAGACCAATAGCAAATCCTCTTCTTCACATACCCACTCTCAGACAAACGAAAAACGCCAAAAAAGCAGCTCTAGTGACTCTGAGGCCGATCATAAAGGGAAATCACAGACCTCTGACAAAAGCTCTGGCTCTGAGGAGAACTGTAAAAACTCTCAAAAGAAATCCAGTAGGTCGGACACAAAGCAGATGACACCTTCTAGATCTTCTGTGAAAACCAGCGGGCATGATAGACAATCAAATGACATATTTCACAGCCCTGACAAAGCACCACCATCTGCAAACACCACAGAATTTTGTTCTCAGAGTGAAAAGGAAAAACCAGATTCCCATCAAGCTGGAAATGAACAAAGTAATCAGGCTTTTAACGAGATGGTCCTGTACACTGATAAGAGTTTGCAAGAATCTTCATGCAAGAGAAAAGAAACAAATTCAGGTCTTGAAGCTGAGAATGAAAATGCCTCAACTTTAACCTCAAGTGAAAGCCTAAAGCATGTCAATGCCACCCTGGAAAACTTGACCAATGAGAAGGATAGCCTTTCTTCTAATAACCGACCACATGTGAACTCAGATGCAGCTGTCTTAAATTCATGCAGTAGTAACAATAGTATAATGTGCAGCCAGGACAAGAAAGTTGTTGAATGCTCACCAGAGCCAACGCCCTTACTTGATACAACAGATAAACATGTTACATATGATGTCCAGCAGAACACTAAACCAGATATTGTTGAGCCGAATGAGGTTTGGCCAGTTGACAGGCAGTGTGGTACAAGTGTGCCACTCAAATCTGATCCATCATGTCTTGAATCTGAGAGTCAGCTAACACTTGAACAGCAAAATGTGGATGCTGTTAAAAAGAGCTGCAGTTCTACCAGAAAGTCCAGGTGGGACATTGTTGGGCAGGACACCTCAGAGAGTGATAATTCACAAAGGACACCTTGCGCGGAGAGTAAGCCTACTGTTAAAAAAGTGATCTCTGTCAAACAAATTGAATTTTCTAAAGAAAATAGCCAAGACTCAGACTTTAAAGATACTATTCAGCAGGAGGCTGAAACACATTCCAAACTGGTGAAGCAGATTGAAATCTCTAAGCAGGAAGTCGGCTCAGCCAGCACATCTATTACCGACAGACACAAAGACCAAAGTGAGCCTTTACATGAAAGCACCAGCATTGACCATTGTGACTTAAAACTGAGTGTTTCTCAAAAAACAAACACAGATGATCCTCTGCACATAAATGATACATCACAGGTTGACAAATCTGCAAAAATGCAGAGCTGGAATGGAGATGGTCATGAAGAAAAATCCAAGGCCAATGTTCATAAGAGCAAATTAAGTAAGAGAAGTGCACTAAATCAGGATGCATTTGGAGGTCAGAGTGAGGCTAGTGACAGTGACAACTCGGAGTATGACTCTGATTGTGGAGAGGCTATAAAACGTCTGCACTCTGTGGTGGTGGTGCCAAAGAATTCTTCCCTAACAATGGATCCACAAGACATGGGAGCTTCGTCATGCACTCCAATGAATAGTTCAGATCTGCAGAATGCTAATTTAGCAGCTGACGTTAATATCAGTGAAGTCCCAAAACAAAGGCTGGGGAGTTCTTCCACTCTGGAGACCAGCGGTCCATGTGCTGGCGTGAATGATTCAGTAAGTATGTTGTGTCAGTCCCAGAGTAATATGATCGATAGCACCAGTCACTTGGAGAGCTCCAGCTCCATCAGTGCCCAGCCTTACATGGCTGGTCACATCAGTGCCCATGGAAGTGTCACAGATCCCGCCCACAGCCTTGATAATTCCAGACAGTGTGAAACAGTGCAGAAGCAGCACACTGTAAACAGCAGAGGTGAAAGGATATTTTCCCATTACCAACAGGGGGATTTCTCCAGTGCTGAGAATATCAATGACAAAAATGGTTTCAACTTGGGTTGGGATTTTTCACATACGGAACTGCCCAGTAGTACATACCAGCAGCCTGATAGCAGTCATGGCCCACAGTTACTGAACACTAAACTGACAGGAACCTCTCCCCAGGAACAGGAGCACATGCAGAGTAATGATTCCTGGAACCACCAATCCCCTAACATGCAGACTAGCAGAAAAACCTACCTCCATGTGCATGAGCATTATCAGGATCCTGCAGGTGAAATCCATCCTGACTCCCTAACCAATGACCACGAGGACTACAGTGGGGAGAAATCATCTAATCTCAGTAAAACAGCTGTTGAATGCATTGGACCTATCACTCCTGGGTCATCAAGCTTTGTACAAGGTTATGAAATAAGCAGCAACAGCAGAGGCTCTGTTGTGCCCGACCCCCCTAAAGAAGACCATTTTAGACCTCACAGAGGCCGGGGTCCTCCAAAGAAAAGGCGTCCGGAGATTGAGTCAGATTCTGACAATGAGGCAGAAGCTGGGCCTGCAGGCAAGAGAGAGCGGCCAGCAGATACCGATGTACCTAAAGAAAGCCATGTCAAAGCTGAGGTGCAACGTCCATCACTCACGCTGCAAGACTTCCATGACTCCAATAAATGGAAAGAGTTATCCAAGGCTAGGAAGATGCCCCCATACTTTGACTTGATTGAGGAGAACCTCTATCTGACCGAGAGGTAAGGTGTTGTCCAGCCTCATTACCAAAACTAAATATTTAGAAAACAGTTTTCAATTGGTTTTTTTGTTTTTTTTTTGTTTGTTTTTTTCAGAAAGAAGAGCAAATCTCACAGAGATATCAAAAGAATGCAATGTGAGTGCCCAGTGCTGCCCAGAGAGGAGCGGTCACGGGGAGTGTTAGCATGCGGAGAAGACTGTTTAAACCGGCTTCTGATGATTGAGTGGTAAGTCGATTATTACAGATATAGCTGTGGCAACATATAAGAGATCAACATTTTGAAACTGCACATTTTTCATAGGAAATCCTGGGAATACAAAAAACACTTTTTGATTTTTTTAGTAATCAAATGATTGCACATATAGTGGGAAAAGGCATAGAAAAACTGTTCAAATACTTATTTATCTGAACAAGATATATAAATCATGCTCTCCGAATTTGGTAAATCCAACAACAAAGCCATTCAAAAATATATGGTCTTTTGCAATCAAAATGTGTAGGAGCCTGTATGTTCCTACATGTTAACCAAAGAATATCTATTTACTTTTTGTGTTTATTTTCTTTCAGCTCTTCACGGTGCCTGAATGGAGCCTACTGCTCCAATCGACGCTTTCAGATGAAACAGCATGCAGACTTCGATGTTATCCTCACAGAAGACAAGGGCTGGGGACTAAGGGCAGCTAAAGACTTGTCTTCGTAAGCCTCTTAAAAGCTTTCAATACAAAACTTTTAGATGTTTTACTAGCATTTAACATTCAAAGATTTGCAAAGTTAGTAGTTGTTGTGGTGCATGCTACCTCCTCTGCTGAACTGCATTAGGTGTACATTTGTTGTTGTTTTTTAAAGTAATTCCATTCCAAAACAAAATATGTGCCATTTGTGACAATTGATTATTGTTCTTAAATATTACATTTGGAAAAAGAAACAGGATGATTGTCAGTGTTCTTTTTATTGCCATCTCAGAAACACCTTTGTACTGGAATACTGCGGGGAGGTGTTGGACCACAAAGAGTTCAAAACAAGGGTGAAAGAATATGCTCGCAATAAAAACATCCACTACTACTTCATGTCTCTAAAGAATAATGAGGTAAGTGATACTATGACACATTGCAATTAATGTTAATATTTAATCATCTGGTTTAATAATTCAGATAAAGTAGCAAAATTACACTGCATTATGTCTCCTCAGATCATTGATGCAACGCTGAAGGGTAATTGCTCCCGGTTTATGAACCATAGCTGCGAGCCCAACTGTGAGACCCAGAAGGTAAAGTGGCTATTAAAAAAACTCGACTGAAACTCTTTCAGATTTACTTACTGAAACCTGACTTACCTGAGGATGTCTTTTATCCAAATCTAGTGGACTGTAAACGGCCAGCTTAGAGTTGGGTTCTTCACCACCAAGGCTGTCCCTGCAGGAACAGAACTGACCTTTGATTACCAGTTCCAGAGATATGGGTATGTCTGAAAACACTCGACATGGATAGATATGTTCATAATAGTGGTCATTCAGTGTTTCATACATATAGTTTACTTGGGCGGGATTCCCGGTTACTGTATGTTAATGACTGCGCAAGTCTATTTGGTGACCTATTTGAACATTTCATACTTTTATTTTTTAAATGTGTCGACGCCATTAATCATTGACATTAAGGCGGGCCATCAAAGCAACACTATGTAACCTTAATGTAGGTAAACAAGCAGTTCCATAGAAAGATGAATGATTTTTGAGTCTCAGTTTGTCAAAAACTGATGGAAACCCAACTGATGGTTTAGCCTTGGTGATTTCACCTTTTGTTTGATCTTTTTCTACAGCAAAGAAGCACAGAAGTGCTTCTGTGGAGCTCCCAGCTGCAGAGGCTTCTTGGGTGGGGAGAACAGAGTTAGCGTTCGGGCAGCTGGAGGGAAGATGAAGAAAGACCGCAGTCGAAAGAGTGCTCTCACCACGGTCAGTTACTTCAGTCATATTTAAAAGTGTGCCTTTACATTGTTTTTACACCTGGCTGGCAGTAATGTTGATGTGGTTACACTTCTATAAGAGGGCCACAATAACTTAATGGTTGGAGCGTGCCAGTTCAAGCTGATTCATTGTTTGTTTGTTTTTTTAGCCATAGTGATGTCAGCTCTGTTTTATATGCATCGGGCTAAAATGTCTGCCAATTTCTCCAAAACAGATGTGTTATATTTGATGATGAAATCCTTTTGTCCTTCCTCAGGTTGATGAGGAGCTGGAGGCATTACTGGAGAATGGAGAAGGCCTGTATGATGAGAAACAGGTGGTGTCTCTCTGCAGACTGATGGTCCGAGTGGAAACCATGGAGCAAAAGCTCATCTGCCTCAAACTCATACAAGTATGACCTGAGCGGTCAATGCCTTTTTTATGTTCTTGACATTTGCACATTATCATTCGCAATACGTAACATGATATGTTTGTGTTGTCCAGGATACTCAAAATCCATCCTGCCTGAAACAGTTTCTGGACCACCATGGATTGTCTTTGCTGTGGATCTTTATGGTGGAGCTTTCTGAAGCTAAAGGCAACAGTGCCAATAACACCAAACTGCAGTTAGAGGTGACTTATGTTTCTGACTTTGCCTTAAAACATTCATAACATTTAATTGAACTAACTAGAGCCTGCAGTCATATACACTGCCATTTGCTATTTGATCACTGATGATCTATTATTCTGTTTAGATTATGAAGACCTTAGCTGTGCTGCCTATCTCTACTAAAAACATGTTGGAGGAGAGCAGAGTGCTGACCTTCATTCAGCGATGGGCCCAGACAAAACTTCTCGTTCAGCCTGCTGAGTTGGATGGTTACTCCAGTGAGAACACCTCTCGTGCTCAAACACCCCTCAACACTCCTGATGGCTCCTCCACTAAAATGGGACCAGAATTGGATGGTGACACATCCAAACCTGCTGTGTACCGCCGCCTTAAGATCATCAGTGAAAACAGTCTGGACAGTGCACTCTCTGACGCTAGCAAAGCATCAGATGGGAAAGAGGAAGAGGAGGACGACGATGATGAGGAAGAAGAGGAATCCTCACAAACTGGACTTCCTGATGCCAAACCGTTGAAGGCCGACCCAGTGTGTGAAGATGCAGATCCAACAGAGGTAACAACGGAAGAGTTGGTGAAGGAGGAGAAAGATGAAGAGATTGAGATGAATTCAAGCAGTCAACTCCAGCCTCAAACTGAGGAGGTAAAAGAAGAAACAGAACTGAAATTGGAGCAGGATATCAAGATGCAAGAGGACACGAGTGAGTGTCAGACAGAAGAACCTGAGGCGGCAAAAGAGTCCAGTGAAGAACGGGAGATTGGGGAGGAGCAGAGCAGTCAGGCAGCGACAGAAAAGGCTGAACTTGAAGGAAACCAGCATACTGTGAATGTTCTTGAGGCAGAGAGTCAGTCCATCCAAACAGATGGTGTTGATTTTTCATCTGAGCAGCCTTCAGAGAATATGGAAGTCCAGGCAGAGACACAAGAGGCTGAGAAACCTCCTGTCAGTGAGGCTCTGCCTGGTGAATCTACTGCTGATACTGCCCCAAGCTCTGAAATCACAGAGGCCAGTATACCATCTGAAGTCATAGCGACCCCTGTGGACCCATCAGTGATAGGAACTCCATCTCAAGATGAAGAGGAAGGTGTCTCAGATGTGGAGAGTGAGAGGAGTCAGGAGCCCCAACTCAGTGTTTTGGACATAAGTGGCATGGCCGCCAGGCTTCTGGAAAGCTGGAAGGATCTGAAGGTCAGCTCAAAGAGAGTCATTTTTTAAGGCATTTGAATAAAAACTGTAAAGTTATGTCCTGTTTTTTTTGTAATCTGTTTGCATGCTGTTGTTTTCCGAAGTTGGAAGTCAAATTTATGTTTGTCCTTTTAGGAGGTGTACAGAATACCAAAGAAGAGTCAGGTGGAAAAGGAAGTCAATGGTAAGTTAAGTCCAATGCTGATTTTAAAACCTTGAATTTTTCTGTATGATTTTGGCTAATTCGTTTTTTCTCATAGATCGCAGCCGAGATCGAGACGCAGCTTTGACGCCACGCACCCCTTCTGGTAGCCGAGAACGTGAAAGGGAGCGGGATAAAGAGAGGGAACGCGACAGAGACAGAGACTATGACAGAGACAGAGACAGGGATCGAGACTGGGATAGAGACAGAGATAGAGACAGAGACAGAGATAGAGAAAGAGACAGAGATAGAGATCGGGACCGGGATCGAGAAAGAGACCGGGACCGAGTCTCTGACAAAACTCCACGCAGCACAGAGAGACGGAGGAGACGCTCCTCTTCGCCACCCTCATCGTATGAGAGGAGCACGCGACGCACTGAAGAACGGTAAGCAAAGTCTTGTAATTGGCGCATCATTATGGAGTGTCCTCCAAGCACAGTGTAATCTATGTATGTGTCTTGTTTTCGGGCTTTTCAAGGTTTGACTCATCTTGCGCCAACAAGACTCCAAGGGGAGCTGCTGCCAAGGAGCGCAACAAGCTGTCCACAGAGGAGCGCAGAAAGCTGTTCGAGCAGGAGGTCGCTCAGCGGGAAGCCCAGAAACAACAACAGCTTCAACAGCAGCAGCAGCAACAGCTTCAAACTATGGCTTATGACCCCGCTCTGGCTTATGCCTCCAGCCCTGGCTTCATCACGTACCCTCCTGGATATCCCATCCAGACCTTTGTGGATCCCTCCAACCCCAATGCTGGCAAGGTACTGCTACCCACCCCTTCGGTTGAGCCCACCCTGGCCTATGAACAGACTCCTCCCCAGCGTCTTATCTCAGACATGGGACTGACCTCTCCATCCTCCACTTCTCAGGCCACTCCAGTCTCTAATCTCTCTCAGCACATCACCACCACCAACCTCACCACCGGCAACCCTCAGCAGTACGCGCAGCCAACTGTAGCCGCCCAGGACGCAGGCGTAGCTGTCCTCTCTGTGCCAGCCCAAACGGCCCCTCAGGTACAGGGTCAGCAGAGCTACACCACTCTCTGGGATCCAACTACTCAGCAGGCAGTGACTGTACAGACGCAACCTGCACAGCAGTATGCCACAGCCCCAGCACCGCCTCAGACACAGACGGCTATCTATTACCAGGGCCAGCCATGCCAAACCATCTACAGCATCCCCACCGCCTACCCTCAGGCCAACACTCCAGTTATACAGGTAGAATGCTGTTGCCTTGCTTTTGATCATCTCTGGTGATGTTATTGTGCTTAGATTTTCTAATTGCTCTCTAGAACATAAATTGTAATTTTTTTGCCATTGGAATACCCTTTAATGTTAAAGGGCCAGGTTACCCCAAAATTAAAAAAAAAAAGAAACTGTGTCTACTCACAGATAAGAGGCTTGTGCTCAAGATAGCAAGGTCTGTTAATTAATTGATTAAGACTGAGCCATAATATTAGATAGCCTCTCATCCTTCTATGTAGTGATATGGTTGGCAGGTATACGCTAGAAGGAAAATAGCCTCTACATGAAACTGATCACATTAAGGTCTGGAGATTATCTTGAGGAACCAGATCATGATTTCTTGTCAGATACTGATCTTGATTTTTTTCTTACTTTTCTTGTATTTATTTGCGCTTTGGGCACCACAAGTGGAGTGCCATCTAGTTTCATTATACTCAAGAGAAGGCAGACATCTTTGAGGCTGAAAACTCGAAAACTTGGCAGCTCGCAGGAAGAGGAAATAAGAGGAAAAAGATGTGTTGTTGATTTGGGGCTGAGCTGTCCCTTTAAACAGAAGCTGCCCTTTATACTTTAAACAACAACAATCAAATATGGCAAGAAAAAAGTGTCCTTCTCCTTAACAAAGACTACAAATGTTTTATCCGTTATTATACAGCACCTGATAATCCATTTCTGACATCTGGAGTAAATATCTGATCTGATTGTACTCTGTGTGTCTGAAGGCATACACTGAACCCTCAGCCAGCTACCTGCACGGCCAGCCGGTGTATCCTGGTCATCAGCAGGGAGTGGTGGTGCAGCAGGGAGGCACAGTTACTACCATTGTCACATCTCAAACTGTCCAACAGGTAATGCATGCACAATCACTTTCTTTAAGTTCTTAAATCATGTTGAGTAAGGAGACAACTGCACGTAATCCTTAGATAATGAATAACTGCTTAAAGCTTTTAATAAAATTATGTCTTAAATTGAAACAGAATGATGGGGCAAGACAACATACTTACTGTAATTTGAGATCACCCTCTGTCTCAGTGTGGCCACAAGGGGGTAGTATACATCTAAATGATGCCGCTCTTCAAAGCTGCAGGATGTGGGTCCAAGACCTGTCTCACATCATGATGAAGTGCCTTTTAAGATGTGACTAAAGTTAGAAAGTTACAAAGAAATGGAAATGGCTCCACGGGCTCCATTTGTAAATGAGACTCTAAATGTAATCATGTATGACTTATAACTGCAGTTGCAATCAAAATGAAATTTAAGTGAATCCGAAAATTCCTCCCCCAGGAAATGCCAGGTACTTTAAAGTGAAGCCTCATGATTTACAACTAACACTTATTTTCCATTTAATCTCCCCTTCAGGAAATGATTGTACCCAACAATGTGATAGACCTGCCTCCTCCCTCTCCCCCCAAACCCAAAACTATCATCCTACCTCCCAACTGGAAAGTGGCCCGGGACCCTGAAGGCAAGATCTACTACTACCATATTGTTACAAGGTCAGTACTGCTGCTTGTTATGAGTATTCTACTGCTCAGGTGCAAATTCTATCACTCTGTTGAGAGGGCATTTAACCTGTTGAAAAGGTATACTGACCATTGTATCTTGAACAAAAACTAGTGCCAGTTGCCTTTTTCAAACAAGGACATCATTTCTAAATCTGCACATTGGGAAAATTCTTTCTCCAAATTCATGTGAACTGTATGTGTCTCCACAAACCCCCTGCATGTATTTATATCTGACATTACTTCCTTCTTTGCATTAGGCAAACACAGTGGGATCCTC